>RJWH01000184.1:0-600000 GCA_004363575.1 Solenodon paradoxus | reverse complement strand
ATTTAAAAAATAAAAACAATAAAACAGAATGTTTCTTCCTCCTCTCTCTTCCTGACTATCTCCCTACCTACTTGCCTTCATTCCTACCTTCACCTTACCTTTAAAAAAAAGCTTCAACTTTCCATGACGTTCATTGCAATAAAATCTAACTTCCCTCAGTAGTTTATAAAGTTCTCTGTGACCTGACCTCCATCTTATCTCATCATCATCTTTCCACTCACTACTCCCTAACTGCCACCAGTTTCTTGATGTTCAACTAATATCAAATAGCTCATGTCTGCTTTAGAGACACTGACTACCTATTCTTCCTTTTCTTATGCTCATTTTAACTTGTAACTATTCAGTTTCAGCTTCATTGCCACCCCTTTGAGAGGTCTTCCCTGATCACCTGAAGTCATCACCTAGCCAGTCTCTCTCGAAGCTCCCTAGAATCCTGGCTACATACTGGTCCCAATAGGACATTTTTAACCCTTATAAAACCCTTCAAGGTAAGTATCATTAAAAACCTGTTTTTAGGTGAATGATGTAAAGATGCAACAAATTTAGTAGATTTCCCACAATCACCCTTAAAAATAGCACAGAATTAGTTTCTTTCCTACTTGACCAGGTATTTCATTGCCAACATCAGATATTCTGAAGTTCTATACATTTTCCCTGGTATCCTTTTGAAGAGACCATTTCATTTCACTAAATAACTTTGAACTTAGTGGTCTGCAAGAATTTATTTGAAATGAGGTTCAACATGCTCTTGGAAAAGTAGTAACAGATAATGTTTTTCAGTCATTTAGATCATATTATTGTTCACCCAACCAGAAACATGGGATATAACCTGAAGCTTTCAATTTTTTGTGACCCACCTAACAAGGAGAGGCTATATGGAGGAGTAAAAGAATATGGGATTTGTCCCTGAACAGTTTAGAAATTCAATAATCTTTCCTTTATAGCCTACTTAGTCTTATTATATAAACCACTTTTTGTTATCTGTATCTAAGTGCTACATTTATTCAACAATAAATATTTATTTGGCAGGGCCATGGGCTAGAAACTATTCAATGGGCTATAGAAACAACATGAGCAAAACAAAGGTCTTGCTCACATGGTGCTTACATTCTTGTTGGAGGAGATTGTTAATATTCAAGTAAATAAAAATGTCCTATTGGGACCAGTGCTTAGCCAAGTTTTTAGAAAGTTACCTCTTAAATACCTATTAAGTGAGCACCCAGAGGAATTTCAAAATCTCTCAGAGCATGGCATCTCTACCTCATTTTTTATTGTGGGATAGTTTTTCAATAAACTGCATTTCATATTCCACAGGGGACATGCCAGTATCAGCACTGTAAGGTTGCTTAGTTTGTTCACAGTGCAAAGACAATTGGCAAAGGGCGTGAGTGAGTTAAAATCCAGTCTCTACCCTTATTATTTAGCTAGATTTCTAAGGATCTGGGTTTTCATAGAGGCTGCATTTTCCTCGTTTATATAAAGGCATCCAACGGATTTGCACCTGCCTTTCCAAAGCATATTGTTTTCCAAAATAGCTTACATATGCAGGAAATATGGCTGAATGACATATACAGTGAGCAAATACCTTGTTTATACTTTCTGAAATTTTTGCTTTTCATTGTTCAATTGACTCTTTGATTACTAAATCTGATAGTCTTATTCCAGCTGTCTAAAAACTATTAATAAAAAATAAAACAAAACAAACTTGCATGTGCAAGGGACTTTCTTTGTTAAGAAGAAAGCATGTCTCACCTACGACATGTGGTTTTGCTGTGTTTGCTGCTGCTGCTGCTGCTGCTGTTGCTGTATTAGCAATTGCTGCTGCTGCCGACGCCGGGCTGTCCTCAGCTTTTCAAAGCGAGCCTCCATTTCTTCCAGGACTTTTGGGGTATATCGAACTACCAGCTTTACGCTGTCCTTAGCGGCCTTGAGAAGCTCCACAGCTTTCTCGTGGTGTTCTCCCTCCACACTCTGAAAAGACAGTGACATTTCTTAAAAGGGGAGCTTCCCTGCTCTTTTACAGAGACAAACATGAAATGAGATTTATTATCATCAATTTTATTTATTACATGTGTAGTTGGACTATAAACAGATTAAGCTGCACTAGAGCCCAGAATAGATTAACTGGAGCTTTATGAATTAGGATGGTAAGAATTCATGAAATCCTTGTGGGCCCTGGTGGCTTAGCGGGTCAGATCACTGGATGCAGTTCACATAAATCCAAGGACCCAGGTTCAAGACTCAGGGCTGGGGAGAACAACCAAGATGAACAACCAAATAAAATAAAATGCTTTTTCCTCCTCTCTTTGCCTGCCTGCCTGGCTACTCCTCTTCATTCCTACCTCCACCTTCCCTTTAAAAAGAAAAAAATGATGCACAGTAAAGACCTAAAAGTTAATGCTAACATTTAGATTGGGATTTCTCAATCTCATCTGGAAGAGTAAATGCACTATGGGGAAATTTTTGAAGAAAAAAAAAAAAGAAAAAATAGTAAAGAACTTTACCTATCAGATATTAAAATTTATTAAGAATCTATAATGGTTAGATTAGTGTAGGAAGAGACAGAACAGAGTCTAGAAGCAGACGCATCATATGTAAAATTTTATTATATGATACATACGGAATTTTAGCCAGAGGGGAAAGGGATTATTAAATAATGATGATGGAACAAATAATAGCTGGCATTAGGCCTCCAGAATCTCATAAATATTGATTCAAAATTTAAATGTAAAAACAAAATTATAAAACAAATAAAATGAAACATTTTAGTTTCATTCAGGCAAACATTCATCATCTTGCAATAAAAAAATTCTTAAATAAAAATATCAAGAAAAAATTGACAAAATTAGGGTTATAAACCATAAATTTTATCTCACACACCATGAAAATGTAAAATAACAAATCAGAAAAAAATACTTTCAATATATAAGTCAATTTGTTAATATTCTTCAAATAAAAAGCTCTCACAAGTCATTTAAGAGCTAAGCAAAATGGGCACAAGATACTCACTGACAAAAAACAAACAAAACCAAATGCCAGTAAACCTATGAAAGAATGTTCAAGTTCCCTAGCAGTGAAATAAAGTAGACAAGATACTTGTACGCAAGATACTTCATTTCGTATCTAAAAATGACAAATACGCACTATAAAATAGAATATATTGACAAGGATGTAAGGAAATAGGATGCTATTAATAATTTAACAAAACTGGTTTAAGCATTGAACAAACTCTAATAATTTTACTTTCAGAGAAATTTGCTAGTGATATAATCAGATACATACACATACCTACAAGGAAGGTGTGATATAATTGAAAGTAATCATAAACTAATTCTTGGATTTTGAGTTTCAAAAGGCTCTTTTGAGCATCATGGAATAGACAATAGTTGAGGAAACTATATTTAATGTAAGAAAACACAAAGCAGCTTCTACTCTCAAACCTCTTCAAGATTCTCCGGTGAGTGAGAAGGAAACTCAAAAATAGTTGAAATCAGATTATATAGGACCCTGAGGAAAGGAGAGAGCCTCCTTCCGCTCTCAGTTGATTCCCAGGGCATGTGATATATTCCTATTTTAAATGATTGAAGAACAAAGGCCTTTTGACTTGGCCTCCTGGGTAAAGCCAAAGAAATCTGTGTGTGTGTGATGTAGCAGAGAGGGCTGAGACAGACTTAAGCACCTAAGAGTGGCACTGAAGTGGCACATGAGCCCACCTGAAACTGACTGACATTGCATTTTCACTACCCAAGCAGAAGGGAGACTTAAATGGATATTAAATTGAAATACAAAACAAATAAATGAATAAATAAATAAAGTTGTATGTCGAACATATTTCAATTATATCATGAGGTTCATAATTACTACTTTTAAACAGTTTTGGAGATTTAAGAGATTGTGTTTCACTCCATTATTTGCTTCAGCAAGTCAGATGTGCACTGAGAAGTAAAAGTCACTTTGCACTTAGCAATGAGGCAACATCGATGACCTGTAAGAACACCCTTCAGTCATCTATTGGGAGTACAGGCAGAAATGAAGGGTTTATTTAAGAAGTGACCATGGTGAGCTCTGGAAGCAACTTAAATAATCACTCCTTCACTAAGTCTGAGTTAAATAAAGAGCAAGAGGTTATAAATAGCTGTTGGACAGAGTGAAATTTTATTTGTAGCTGAATCCAGGGACAAATAGGCTCGTTCACTGATTAATTCATTCACTTAATTATGCATTCAATCATTGACTTGGTCATTCAATATATATTTATCAAGCATTTTCTACTAGTTATATTCTATGAAATTCTCTGGAAGAATATGAAAGTCAGGGGAAAATTTGGACAACTTTTTACAATAGAAAGCCTATTTTCAGTGTGCTTCTGTAATTTCTCCTAAGAAGAATTCTAAGTGTATGGAGTTATTCTTTAAAAGGATAACTTGTTGATGTGATTGTTTTTAGCTTCTCTAATTTCTTTTTTAGTATTGACACTTGTATGTTTATATGTTTTAAGAACAATTCTTCACCCATTTTCTAAGCCAGGTGATTAGCCTCCAGAATTTTTTGGCTTCTGTTCTCTGTGCTTTCACTTAATAGGGTTTGAAATTCTAGGCCAGATCATTAGAGGCCCATTATCCCAGTTTAGGTACCAAGCCTGCATCTTGGCATTGCCACAGGAAGGCTGTTACTAAGAGATGGGCCCCCATCAGGTTCTCATCACAGGAGAAGAGAGTTGAGAGACAGTATGGTGGGGTTGCTATGCTCAGTCCTGCAGAACAGCCCAAGTTGCCCTCTTCCAACTCCATCTTTTCTCTCCCCCATAATGTGAGCAGTTTATAAATAGCAGACTATGTCTTCAAATCTAGATTTTTTTTTGTCTTGATGCTTTTTTATGGTTTAGACCATGACTCAGTTTCTCTTTTGGGCAACCAGAGTTAAAGTTTCTGCTGATATAACTAGACCTTCCCCTTTGCCTTCTTCGCCAGGTCACGGAAGCATCACACGGAATCTGGGCAGAAGGTTGTACCTCTTCATTTCTACAACCAAAAATGCTTTGTTCAAATAATACAAGTTCCACGATCATACAGTATAGTAGAAACTAAGAGGCAATTCTTAGTAAAGTGCTTGAAGAAATGTAAGCATGTTTGTAGTATGTACTATTTCAAACTCCCTTTAACTTTGTTTTAAAATTGATTTCCCCAAACCATATCTTCACTCTTTTCTCAAGAAGTTTCTGAGTGCCTGTTTTTCCTACTGGCCTTGTCAACTTTGTGAATACTTTTTAAGTTCATGTTTGTCTCAATAAAGTATTATATATCTCTGGAGTGCTTTCATTCTTTGATATAAATGTTTAAGAAAAAAAGGCAGTTTTCTCTCCTTTTTTGCCTTTTAATGTAGGAATAAAACACTAGACCACCTTCCCATGGAGGTCTTGTTCGCTGAATAAAAGAGATCAAACACTGCTCCTATTGTGTTGATGTGCAAACAGGTGTTGACAGGTATCAGTGAGTCTGAACACTTACCAACTATTCCCACTTTAACTTAGTCTGTTTTTCACTCTTCATGAAAGCATGCCTTACTTTGAGATACAGATTATTAATATGTTTTGAAATGTAACAGAACATCTGTAGACATTAATGCTATTTATATCAAAACCGTAGCTATAAAAGCCTTCTCAATGCAGGACCTATTCTTTCTAACCATGAACTCAGTTTATACACTCACTGAAAACTTACAGCATCAGCTTTTCACATAAGCTGAGAATATGACTCCTATGTGACTTGAGGAAAAACTATGAAAGCTTCTAATTTTCAAGTGAAATCCCTTCCTACAATTTGAGGAAGTCATTAGCATGAATTAACAAAGCTTTCCAACAGACCTCCGGTAAAAGTTAAATTTTGTTAAGAACCTAAAGGATAGTGAGGAAGGCATGGGTGTAAAATAGCTAATCCAGGAAATATTTTGATCAAAGACGTGTGGTTCTGAAAGAGAAAAGGCCCTAAAGAGAATTACTACCTAAGTTACAATTGTGTCTTACCTAGCTATTTTTTAAAATGATGTAATTTGGTGGAAGTCTAGCAAATGAGCGAGCAGCTGATAAATGACTCAATTTTTCAACGTGGCTGCATTCTGATCTTTTAATGGTTATTTTATTTCCACTATAGTAAGATATCAAAATAGCTTCTTCTTTTTTTTCTTTTTGGCATACTCAAGTACCTAGTTGATTAAGAGTTCTAATAAGAAAGAACTTCAGATTGCACTGCGTACAGGAGTTTGCTTATGATGTGTGATATTTCCCTTTGGTGACAGAGAAACTAGTTAAATGTTGGTCCTGGCTAGACCTCAGACAGAAGGGATGTCTCCCAGGGGAAGGCATCTTGTTATCTGTGTACAGTCAGTTGCCAGATATCCCATGCCCACGTTTTTAATTTAGATATTTCTCTCTAAGGATTACCTGGATGTAATATTGACCCAATTTGCTACTAGATAAATTGCTTAAATAATATTCTGTATTGCTAAGAGTTAGCTATGCCTCTAAGCGTTTTCTTGTTGTTTTCAGTTTGTTTGGGTTTTTTTTTTTCCCCTGGCATTTAGATGTATGAAATCATTCATTCATTTGAATTAAGGATCAAACGATTTTATCAGGGAGTAAGTGATATCACGGGTATTGGGTTATGATACCTTAGTACAATTAAGTAGCTCAGAAGCTGCGAACACTACACCGTAAAGATCCTTAGAAACAATCTCATTTATCTCCTTAAATCTTACTAGATAAGGAAACAGAGACCAAGAGTGGCTGTGACCTGTTATATTTTATAAACTTTAGTTTCAGGGTTGGATTTGAACTCATGATTCTTGATGACGGCTGTTTCAACAACCTCATTCTGGATTTCTAGATTAATTTAGAGCATCACAGACAGGTGCTGGCACTATGTGTTAGGAGCACTAATGACCAGGATAATACCTGCTAGCTCTTAGCTCTAAGAGTTATAACTTGATCAGTGAACGAAAATCATGAAGTTAAGTCGAGTTCACTATTAGTGGGTTATGACTTTCAACTTTGAAAAGGTCCAGTGTAGCCAAAGAAGACCTATTGCTTTCCCTCAAAAGTAACAGGGATTAATCATGTTATTCTTATGACAGTTTTGCTTTATAGTCCATTAAGTGTTTTGACATTATTTTAAGTGTATGTATATCTATACATATAAATGTGTACGTGTCCTTATTTAATGCCACGCAATGCTAGCTGCTTTGAGTGCATTATATCTAATCCTCTTAAGAACTCTATTAGAAAGGTAATTAAGAGCTTAAGAAATGTGCCCGAGGTCCCTAGGCAGTAAGTGAAACAGATGGAATTGAACTGAGATCTGTTTTCCAAGACTAGGCTCATACCTACAGACCCATAACATTAAACGAGATAATAAAGAGAAAGTAAATATCATATAGGTGGCTTTCCTATGCATAGGTATTTTTATACAAGTCACTGTTAAACTTGGATTACATAGTAATCAACTGAGGTACTTTAACATAGAGAGATCTAGGTTATATTACAGACTTGTCATAACAAGATCCACAGAAATATGCCCTAGAAATATGTGACTTTTTAAAACTCTGATACAATCAGCCAGTTACTGATGTGCAGATTAGTGTTTGGATAGAGTACTCTAGACTCTACCTATCCAATAGAAAATGCTCTGTTACACGCTCTTCTCTTAGGTTCCTCTAGAAAAGATGTCAGGGGAAGGCGAGGGAAATCTTACAATTCTGCCTTGGTATTGCTCTATAGTTAGTATTTTTGGTCAAAAAAAATGTTGCCTTGATTGTTTAATTCAGAATGGAACATCATTGCCCAAACTAAAGGATACATTCAGAAAACTGACTGCTTCTTTGGCCCTTTGCTCTCTAAATTATGATAATTTGCTGTTAAGTGTATTTTTTTTTTGCTAAAAAATGGCAAGTGTATAAAAAGCATGGCATTTATTCCTTGGAGAAAATAGGCTAATACTCTCCTCTAGTACTTTGTTTCTGTCTAAATACTAATATCTATTTCAGTGTACAGTAATTTATCAGTTTGCAGTTCTTCTACTGTCACTAGTCTGTCCAAGGCAGGATGAGTCTTATTTATCTCTAAGCCTAGCATCTCGTGTCCTCAATAAATGCATAGTCAATGATGAAAGCATCAATATGCATCAATATGCTAAGGAACCAGTACTACTTGGGTTTGAATATGAACTTCTTGTCAGTTCTGTGAACTCCACAAACTGTTTAATATCTTAAGTCTCAACTCTCTCATCTGTAGGATGGTTGTCTAGAGTCTTTACTTTATAGCATCATTATGAGCATTAAACTTAATATACACAAAACATTTGGAAAAGTGCCTGACAACTAAAAGAGTTCCGAAAAATATTACATTTATGTTGAACTATATCCTCTGTTTATAATCTGCTGTAGGGGTTCAGGTATTAAATGAAATACAACATCAACAACAAAGTGTAATTTGCCTTTGGAGTAGGTAGACATTTCCTTATATTATCCAGAAAGCAAAAATAAAATTAATGGTGTACTGAGTTTGTTGGAAAAATGTTTAAAACTACTTAAGTAAATCAACTGCTTCTAATCACTACCAAGTAATTTAGAAGCATCATTTCCATACATACAATTGATATGCTAATTACTAACAATCATTATTCATGAAAAACTGTTCTCTGTCCCTTCACAGCGTCACACTTTGTTAAGGAAAAGAGAAGTGTGCAGTAGATTCACTTGATAGGAGCATGCATAATGTGAGTGAATCTGAGAGGGGAATATCATCAAACATCCAAACACTACAAAAGAGCTGGAGGTTAATGGGGGCAGGGGGTGTGCATATAATTACACATATTTCTAGCCCGTGAGAGCAGTTATAAGCATAAGAGTTTTTGAACCATGAAGGTGAAAAATACAGAGCATTAAGAGTAGGTTTCAAAGGTCGGAAAACAGAAAGTGAGCAAAAGCTTTAGAAAAAAATCAGTGCCAGCAGTAGCAAACCGCACATTTGTTTATCTCAGTTCACCTTTCAGATCTGCAGACTGAAACTGGAGACCAATGCATCTACCACACCTCAGTTGTAATGCTTGAATGTAACTGCTCAACTCTGATGTCCTGATGCCAAAAGGAGGGGAAAGATTCCTGATGCTTGTTGATGACGATTAAGCAAACACATACAAATAAATATGGACGCATGTACACATTTTACACACAGGCACAATAAACACACAGCTGTGTGCCTCAACACACACACGGTCATCTTCAGTAGTACAAGTATGAACACCAGAGATTTGAAAACCACCAAACTTCATGGGAAAAAAATTTCTAGAAAATGAGATCCCTATATCAGTTTGTATTTTTTTTAATTTTTATCAGTTAATTTGCATTATTTCTCCATATTTCATAGATAGGTGAGAAAAAATGCAACCATACTTTTAAGAAATGATCATATATTTTCCTCTTTATCATCTCCAAGGTTATCTATTAAGAATTGTACAAATCAATATAAAGAATTCTTTATATTTTTTTCATCCACCTATTCGTGTGCAAAGTTTGACACAGTGTCTTGTGTAGAGTCAGTAAATAAATGTTGACTGATTATTCAATCGATCAATCTGGAAGACTCGCAGAGATTTTTCAAATGAGGTCCACAGAATCTGCTGTAATTTGTGTTTGGAAAAGATGACATCACTCATTTGCAGCAGTGAATTCTTTGATGAAGAGAGAAAATTGTAATAGTTTATGGGCAAGAAGGTCTAAGTTCTAAAGGTGGCCACTTTCATAAGGCATGGCCATTAATAGGTATAGTCATTGCTCGTGAACTGTGGATGGTCAAAAGGAACTCAAGGGTTCTAAGTGTGAACGGCACTCCACTCACAGTGAAAGAGGGCTCAGGTGTGGCAGGAAAGGAGGAATCTGGGAGAACATTACTTTATTGTGTTCTTTATATATTGAGAGAAATATTCATTGGCTTTTTCTAGCCATATTTTCTGTCCTTCCCCAAAATCTCCATGTAGGTTTTTCAGTTTTCTGTATTATTATTTTTAATACTTGTTGATTGAGGTAAGTTTGACTTACAAAATACTACACGGGTAGAGCCACTATTCTAGAGGGAAGTGCAGTTTCACGATTTATTAAATATATGGTAACACGGCATGTCCACCACCAAATTTCCAGTCATGTTCACCAAATTTTAAGTAGTTGGTTTTATACAGGGAGTCAGGATTACAGGGAGCTTCTTCCCCATCATGAATCACACTGAGTTGTGTTTTGGAGATGCATGCTATGCTCCCTACACTCTCCCAAATCCTAACATTGAGACACTCAACTCCTGAGGAATAGGGCATCTTGCAAATATTCACAAGAAGGGATACTGAAATTCTCAATTCTCAGTATTTGCTTCCAGATCTGGTCTGGCATAAAGAAGTTTTGCAGAAGTGAAAATTAACCACCCCCCAAGACCCACCAAGAACTAGCTCCCCTGTACTCACCACTACTGCAGTTTCATTTAAAAATGCAAATACATCTCAGTCACCAAAAAAATTTAGTGTGAATCCCTAATCAAATCATTAAGCTAACTCTTAGTATAGTCAGCATGACAGGACAGAAAGCCATGAACTGGAGTCAGGAGGACTGGACTTGAGGAATAGACAAATCACTCATTAAGGCTGTGACCTTTAGGAACGCCATCTCCTCTTTGAGCCTCAGTTCCAAGATAGACAGTCCTGGCTTTAGCACTGAAAGTCTCAGGAAATGTCTCAGCCCCAGACTTAGGCCGTGGAGGCATTAGCCACCTATTAAGATTCCGGAGGATGCTGCAAAGACTGAAGGACACACAGTAATTTTTGGTGTATAATACTTCTATAATACATGTTTTGAAAATGTGCATTAGTAGATCTTTCAGAATTTGAATTTTAGTGGGCGAGAAGGGAAGCAATTTTATTTTGATGCATAGGTCCATTGAACATGAAGAGGCAGCATGAGGAAGGGGATGAGGGGAGGAGAATTCTGAGTTAAGAGAAAGGTTTGAAAGAGTAGGTTCAGGGGCATCTGCATAAATTTTGCTCATTAATTCTGTCAAGGCCTTAAGGCAGACTAAGTACTATGGAACATTACCCCTTCTGCTACTGCAGATCCCCAAGGATGAGCCTGGATTAAAATGGTAATGCTAGTTAAGGAGTGGCAAGATTCAGGTGATGACTTCGGATGTTGATGAACTACCATTGCATCCCTGCACATAGGATGAGGTCCTTGAGGACAAATGTCAAAGCTTACCCTTCAAATAGTCTCCACTGATTTTTATGGCAGATAGATTGTTATCAGGATAGGGACAGGGCTAAGTCTGGGAGGCTCTGAAAAAAATATTCCAAGCTATAAAAAGACTTAACCTATAAGAGGCGTTGGGAAATCTTCTTTCACTAATAATGGCATCTATCATCTATCTCTTCTCTCCAGATGACAGCATGTATTATGCTGCAATAGCATTAAGATTCTGTCAACCAGAATGGTTTTCTTTTTTACCTTCAGTATCTTAAACTCTGGTGATCTTAGAGAAACTATAGTTTTCTAAAAGGTGCCATAGAGACAATATTAGGCTACTGAAATTATTCAACCAATTCCTTCACATTATTATTTAACCAGTTTTAGAATCCGAAAAAGCTCAGGAGAAATACAACAAATTTAAGCAGAAATTGGTAAGTCTGGAATTGATAACTGCATTTCTTATGATGTCTAAAGCACTGGAAACATTTAAGTTGTCATGTTCCATGGAATAATAAAACATTAATAATAGCTATTACATTTAATTTAATTGCAGAGACTCAACATTTCAGATGTCTTCTTGTAGGACAAATGAAAATAATGAAAATTTAAAGTATATTTCAGATTTACTGCCCAATATCTCTCTTGTTCTGTATATAAATGTCTTTTCCAATTAACTACACACCCACAGAATATTTTTTGGATTTGTCAACACGGGCTTATACTAAAAATTTTCAGGCTCACAAAATAAAATGTACTTAATTTAAATGTGCTAGCTGGTTCTAACATCCTAAGATTCCTTCCACTCCTCCTCTAAAGTTCTGGCAGACATTGGCCATACAGCTGCCCAAACTGAACATGGTGGGGGCAACCTAAGCCCTTCCCCTCACCCCACATCCAGTTAACCATAGTGGAGGTTGTTCATTCCTTAGTTGCCATTTCATCTCATCCTTTCTGCCCTCTAACGTCTTAAAATTTCTTGCCTGAATTTTAAGATACCCATTAGCTTCTCTTGTATAAATTCTTCTCTAGATTCTAGCCTGAGTCACTCAGTCTTTGAATGCCATTATTTAATGTTGAATGGAAAGCAGAAACACAACTCTGATGGAGAATGTTCTTGAGGGTTGGGACTATGCTGCATTAATTGCTTCTCAATGTTGGTACCTAGAAGAGTACACACTACTCTGGCCAGAGCTGGCTTTGAAGTTTAAGACTGGAGGATTACAGCTGCAAGATTTAGTGGAAGTTATCCCTAACCTCAGCTCCCAAGTGGGTAAAACAGTATGAACAACATCTTCAAAGATGTCGTTTAAGATTTAATGAGCTATTAAATGCAATGTCAAGTATTAAATTTGGCCAGTAGAATGCACCCAGTAAATGTGGATTCCCTTACCCGATGAATGTTTCTCTATTCTTTAGAAACGAAATAAAAATGTCCTATAGCATATGAACAGGTAGGTCCAACTCCATTTCTTTCTATTCATTGTTAATAGATGTTTTGGATTCTACTATGTATTTTCATATTTCAATACTCTGTTTTATTCCCTAAACCTAGAATGTCCTTCCTCCAGTCTTCTTAGTAAATCTCTTGCCAACTTTCACAGTCCATTCCAAATACACTTATTCTCTACTAGGTTATTTTCTTGCTCAGTAAAATGTAAATACCATACAATAGCCTACAATTTACTTTCTACTCCCAAGTGACCTCTCTAGCTTTATCTTCTAAGACACACACCACTATTCATACCCAAAACCACATGGGAGTTAAAAAAAAAACAAAACAACTTTTAAAATTGCACATGCTTGGTTCATTCCTGTCAGAGTTTTATATTTCTACTTCCACCTCAGAAAGTTCTCAGGTTAAGATGTTCAATTTCAGCATAGTTAGAGCGATGCAGATTAAACTCAGAATGGGATAAAAATTATCCTTATTTAAAAAATGATAAGCAAATAAACAGATGAAACAGAACTCACCCTTCAACATTGTCGATAAAACTGAGGTTACTGGAAGGAAGGGCCTGGGAATGGGAGTAAAGGGTAGTGGATGTACAATGGACAGTGGTGGAGGATTATTAGAATTTTGGTGGTGGGTGTGGGGCGTTATCATATATTTGATGAAGAGTGAACCTGCATATTTAAACATGTTATTTTGTAAATAGAAATAACCTCAGAAATTGATAATATATTGCCAAAGATTTGTTGAAATGCTTGTTCTCACACATTATGGAAAAATAAATAAGAGGTCACTTTGGCAGTATCAAAATAAAATATGTGCATATCCTCCTAACCTGATAGAGGTATTAAGCCTAAAAAAAGATAGTCATTTATATAAGTAAACATTTTCACTGAAGTACTGTTCTAAATAACAAAACAAAACAAACCCCAAACTGGATGACAAGCAAAATGTCCATCAAATAGGGGAAAGGTTCAATTAAATATGGTAACCTTACCATGGAATATGATGCAACAGATTAAAAAAAAAACTATGTACTGACAAGGCATCATTTCTAACTGAGAATGCAAATCATAGACTAATAAACATACATGAACATAGCAAAGGATTATTACTGCTATATTACTACTATATTTAATTTACTAATTTACTGCTATTTTACTAACAGCCAACATGCACTGAGTGTTTACTATCAAGTACTGTTCTAAGTGCTTTCAAGCCATCAAAACAGTTACTGCTCATAAAACACTGGTGAGGCATGTAATGCTATCACCCCGGTTTTTTTGTATGGTGAACTGACACGGGGTAAGCAAGTGTCCATGGGCACAACGTTCATGGTGAACAAATCTGTCTCTAAGCCCAGCCTCTTTATCACAGCTCCTCATTGTCTCACATGTTTGTATCTACAACTAAATAAGTAAATAAACAAATGCATGTGCACACTTGAGCGAAAAGACAAATATGTGGACAGAAACCCACTGTCATAGTGTTTCTCATGAGGAGCAAGGACAGAGCTTTGTAGAGTGAGGGAGAGGGAAGTGGTTACAGGTACTTTTCATAAAAATCTGATTTCAGTCTATTCTGAATGAACTGTTTGGAAATTTTATAAGGATACATTTACATGTAACTTGTATAATTTTAAAAAGCACAAATAGCCCAGTATCTTAATGAGAAACATGAGAGGGGAAGTCATTCTAGAACAAACCAAAGAAGGTAGAAGGGTAATTTTAAGAAGCGATTTGAGGTACAGCTTTGAAGTAATTTGAACAAAAATAAATTATAACTGTAATTGCTTGAGTAATTCGGGTGAAGTGAAGGATGGAGAAGTGTGGTCTGAGAGAGTTTCAGAGCCCTTGTTATAATGGCAGGCAACTGAGATTCTCTGAACAACCATGAGTACATGCTTTTTTCCCCCCTGGTATTGTTAATTTGCTGAAACCCAAGTTTTCCTTTCTTCTATTTGTAGTTTATTTGTCCATGGCAGCATTTCAGATGCATAGTCTGACAGCCCATTCATATTAAGCATGAATGCTGTAAATCCAGGTTTTCTGAGAATGATGCTTAAATGAGAAATGGTGAGGAAGAATTATGAAATACTGCATGTTCAAAATTCTGCTTTTCATCTAATGGCTCCAGCGATGAAAAACTGCAGTGATTTCAAGCTTAATAGATGTGAGATCCCAGAGAGAATGACAGTTCAGTCAACCTAGGAATTATTTTGAAAATTAAATGAGTTGGCTTTATATTTCTTATTTGGTATGATTATTATTGATCCCTTCTCTCTACCAACACGTGCCCAAATAGCAATGTGTGGTAGCAAACAAAGAAACACAGCTATCCCCTACATTAACAGATTCATAATGAGATCTGCTTCTTTTCTCACTAAACATTATGTTATGTCCACGCCTGGGTAGCCTGCCTCTCATTCTGGCCCTTTCGAAACCACTCTGCAGAATTCAATCATAGCAATCATTCTACAAAGCAAATTTGATCATGTCACAATCTTATTTAAAATCCTCTGAGTCCCTGGATCACTCAGATACAACCCAAAGTCATTAGCCTGGTGTGCTTCATTACCATCTGGCACCGTCTTATATTTCCAGTCCCACATGAAGCCTCCAGACAGAAGAATGAGCAACTTTCTCCAGTGTTTAGACTCTTCCACATATTGTGCCCTCTGAGATGGCTCTTTTATGCCTTCTCTATTCACCCACCCAACACCTATTCCTGTGAGTTTCCTCCACAGAAGACACCATCTTTGGCTCTCCCTGGGTCAGATTCCCTTTCTGTGATCTCTGTAGAACTTCATACTATGATTTATAAAATAGTCTATGTTGCAAAGATGATGGTCCCTGCCTATTTCTTCCCCATATCTGTGAAGGTGAAATCAAAAATATTGTCTTTGTTTTCTATTTTACCAGTGATGAAGGCAATACCAAATCTAATACTATTTTGCCCAATGAGTGAACAAATAAATACTTAAGTTTATGGATTGGTTAATGGTCATCAATAAATCTGTAACTTAGCTATGTTGTTACTCTTCTGAGAAAAACTAAGTTCTTATGTAAACCAAAGGCTTCTGCCTAAATTAACTAGAATACTAACATTTGTTTAGTACTTACTATGTGTTAGGAACTGTGTGATGCTTGTTAAAAAATAAAATATAAAACAAAAGATGGCAACAATTATCATGACTTAGAAGTGAGAAAACTAAAGTTCAGAGAAATTGCCAGCTTACTCTTTAAACTCCATAAATTGAATTGGTTGGTTCTTTATAGTGATTTACTGAGAATCAAATGGTCCAGAGCATTTAGAGTGCTTAGCAAATGCCTGACCTATAAGCTCTCAGAGGAAGCTTTTTCTATTACTTTTATTATTGATCTCATTACTATCCTTGAGGGATACCTGCTTTCTTTGTAAGCTTAATATCTGGGGATTTAAAAGTTACCATTTTAAAGTAATGGCATGTAAATAGAGCAGAAAATATATTGCTTTAAAAATATGTTTATCTTGAATGTTGAAATAAGAATTATATGATGACAAAATGTGTCAATCTGGAGAAATTTTTCTTATTTTATTTTATTTTTAATTATGTTTTTATTTTATTAAAGGGCCTTTGCATCATAACATTATATGTGTTCAAAGTGTGCATTTTAAATCAACATCCGCATATAACACATTAACTTTGTCACCAGTAGTTCAATTATATCTTTTATCATATCTTTCTGAAAGGCTTCTTTTCTTTTTTCTTTTTTTATTTTTTTGAGACAAGGAGGAAGGGAAAGGAGTAAGAAAGAGGAGGAAGAAACAGCTTCATTTAGTTGTTCATTTTGGTTTTTCATCCTGGCCCTGGTCTTCAATCTGGCTCCTTGGACTGTATGTGGTCGGCACACCATAGTCACCTGAGTCACCTAAAGGTTCAGTTTTTAACTAGCAGAGTATCTTAAAAAATTGAAGAAAAAAGAGAGCTTCTACCACTGAATTCATCTCTAGGTTCAAGATGCTTACTCCCATCCTCACATTCTCTCTAAAGCTATTTTGACCCCCAGCACCTCACCCTCTTCTGCCCATAACATGGCCTCCCTGTCTTCTGTGCATTGTAACTGATTTTGCCCTTAGTGCTTGCCACCATCTAACATTGTGTGTCTACGTTTTTTACTTAGTTTATTGCTTATCTGCCCTTCAAGAATGTAAATTCTCTGAAGATAAGAATTTTTCTCATCAAAGAATTTTGATTGCATCAAATAGTGCTTGTTACACTATAGATGCTTAATAAATACTTTTAGAATAAATGAATGAATATTAAGATTACGGACCAGATAGTGTTAATATAACTTTGATACATATGTACTCTAACTAAAAGGTATTTATGCATCAATTTTGTCAACTTATTGTCCCATTTAATATATCTCAAATTAAAGGCTGGTATAATAACTGAGCAACTAATCTATTAGAGAAAGCAGATAACTGTGTTTAAATCTCAACAGAGTAAAACAATGAAAATAAAGTTAAAAGTTTGATGTGCCCTGGTGGTGTAGTAATTAGGCCCACAACTTTCAGTTGAGTGCAATCCACATGCATCCCAAGAACTTGGGTTTGTGTCCTGAGAAGGGGGGGGGAAAACAAAGATGAACAACTAAAACATACACACACACACACACACACACACACACACACACACACACAGTGCTTTTCCCTCCTCTCCCCTTCCTGCCTACCTGCCTACTTGCCTTCATTCCTGCCTTGAAAAAAAAAAAAGTTTGATTCTTGTCACCACAATCCTATAAATAAGTGAAAATGCATCAGAGGGACTTTTAGTGACTGTATTTGATTTTCTTTATTCACAAAATAACTAAACATGCCTACTATAAGTTGCCCATATTTAATTTTTTTTGTGATTTTTCTTAAAAATAAATGTATTACAAGTCATGTAAGTCAAAAGTGGAAAACTCAAATATATGCAAAATTATACATATTAATATGATATAATATGGTATGGTAGACCATAATATATAATATGATATAATATAGCTAATACAACTAGAGGAAATTGTATTTTTACCACCCTTAAATGTTGACACCATTAAATGATGTGTGATCTGATAACTAGCATCACTCGGCTTTGTATTATCCCTCCTGCCAATTTCATACATAGTTGGCAGGAGGGATAATAAAGTAGGATCCATGTGAAATGGTGCGAGCAATAGGTTCCTAGAGTAATTAGCTCAGTCTAAATTGCAGTAGCATGGACAATGATCAAGTTGCTTCTTACATTGCATAAGAATGCAACATAATGATGATCCTTTAATATTGACCTAAGAATGCAACAGATCATGGACACAAAAATAAAAGAAATTTCATGATTAACAGCTGTCTTTCTAGCCTGGGTGCCAGTCTGATTTCAGAAGAGAAAAGTGGTGAGGTGGTACTGTATTTCTATTTATGACAAATTGCCACAATATTTCTACAAATCACTCCAAAATAAAGTTAAGGTCAATATTTGTGAAAAACCTAATTTAATGTTTCTTGGAGAATTAGATAAAAGTAAGCTCCTTTACTCTATAATGTATGTTTTGGTTAAGCTGCTCTTTTCCCAGTCGCAGGCATATGGAATGTGTTATTAATTCCTTTCTGGCCGTTTGATTGAAGCTTTTAGAGTTATATTCTTTTTGTTTCTTAAAGGAAAGGTGCAGGCAGGAATGAAGGTGAGTAAGCAGGCAGGCAGGAAGAGATTGGAGAAAGAAGCATTTTCATTTATTTCCATTTAGTTGTTCACACTGGTTGTTTCCTCCTGGACCCAGGAATGGAACCTAGGGGTACATGGCCTGTGTTTCTTTGGAGATGACTGACCTAAGTGCTAATCCACCAGAGCACATCTAAAGTCATAGGCTTAAAATACTATTTGCATATAGAGACTGATCCAATAATGTTGAGCTGTTTATCTCTTTGCCTTTGTCATCCATGATAATTAAGGTCAACTTCCTGCTCCTTAAAGATCTTTCAATTCATAGACAAGCTGTGAATATAGTCTCTTTTCCAGAATGGTCCTCATTTATGGAATTTTCTACATGGCACAATATATAAAAATTCACCTACATACATCATGCAATGTATAATATATGCAATTTAATTTTAAGAATTCAGTTACTATTTAGTTTATACCAATTTTCATGAAATGGGACTAAATTTAAGAGCTGGCTCTCCATCAGCCATAATTTTTCCCCTCAGTGGACAGTTGGCAATATCTGAAGATACTCTGTCATCTCTGAAGGGAGACAACATAGCATGCTTCTATATATCTCTCAATGCATGGAACAACTTCTTCAAAGAAGAATTATTCAGTTCAAAAATATCAGTTGTTCTAGGGTTTAGGAGCTCTGGTTAAGAAAACTGCAAATTTTATGAAAAATTTACATGGTAAAATTGAAAAAAATTAAGTTTTCATGTTGAAAGGCTATTGTTTGACAGAATTCAATTAATTTTAAATTATTATCTTCTAAAAGGCAAAAATAAATGAAAATCTATGCCCTTCTCTCAGACCAGATGTAACCCTTCTATTTCGTACACTGTCACAGGAGTGACCCATAGACACCACAAATTGCTGAGTACTGAGTGCCTGTTTCTCAGTTGAAGTGTAACTGTCTTGTCTCTGTAGCAACAGGAGGTAGCATTCATGCTAAAAACTTGGAACCTTCTTAATGACTCTTTATCCTTGACTCTCATATCCAGTCAATCGCTAGGTCTTATTTATAGCATCATTACCTCCACAATAATTTTTAGTATCTCTTCCTGTCTCTCCACCATAGCTACTCTTCATGCAGCTACAACCTCTATCATCTCTCTCCTTAACTCTTGAGTTTCTTACTTGATCTCATTACTTCCATTTTTCCCTTTACCCTTTTGCATAATCCCACTTCCACATGCCAGCAGTAGCCAAAGCTTATCTAAATGCAAATAAACCCATGTTATATTAGCCATTTCCTAACAACTGCATGGGACACATCTAGGCTTCGTTATCAGGGCTTACGTCATCCACTGTGATAGGCTCACGCCTCCAACCCCAAATATACCACATTTGTCTTACTCTTTATTGTAGACATTATGCTGTTTTTTGACATATTTGTTCATATGTTGTCCCTTCTGCTTATAGTAATTCTTCATCAATTTACTCAGTGTTATCTTCCCATAGAAAATTTCTATTTACCCTTTAAGATTCTACTTGTATGTATCGTCTCCTCTACAAAGCTAGAAGATGTTGTTTGTTGTTTTTACAAGTCTGATTGCCAGCACTGTCCACATTCCCCCAAAGGAATAACTGGCTGGACTTTCAGGGGGCGTTTCCTCTCTAGTTTGCCACAGTTCTCACTCAGTATTCTCCACTCATTTATATAATCACCTATGGGAACCAGAGCAGTCAAATTTATACTTCTATTTGCCAAACCACATTTAGTAGTGTCCTGTTTCCTTGGTTTTCAGAGGTAGAAGACCAGAGAGAGTCTAGAACCCTCAACTTTTCTAATGTTGCATTTTATTCGATTTTGAATGACTTGTATATGTGGTGATGAGTTCAGCATGAGAAAGCTGAGTTCATATGTAGATGCGGGGAGATAAGCTAGTTCGGGCTGAGTCTAGGAAATCACACCTTGTGTACACCAGTCTTGTCACACTTTAAATGTATGCCTCATCAAAAACATTATTATTACATATGCAGATTTTGACTGCAAGATGCAAACACTTAAACCTTGGTTTATATTCCAAGTTCCATTTTTAAATCTTCGTCAATCCCATGTTTGTATAACTGTTGATAATAATGGGCATACCCATAAATAATAACCTGACTTTTCCTGAGACATGTTTAGATGCCACAGAAGGGTTATAATGTAATATACATTTCAGAATAAGGTCCCAAGAAATGACTCTATATCTATGAGAAAAGAGAGAAAATTCAAGACAGAAGGCCCATGTTCCAAAATGACACTTTGAAAATCTTTAAAACTGGTGGTGCACCCTGGTGGTTTAACAGTTAAGCTTGCTGCCTCCAGCAGACATAGTCCACATACATCCTAGTGATCCAAGTTAACAACCCAGGGCTGGGGAAAATAACCAAGATTAAAACAACTAAATAAAAGAAGTAAGGCGCATCTGCCCCTTTCCCTTCTTGCCTGCCTGCCTCTGCTCACCTTCATTCTTGCCTGCACCTTTCCTTTAAAGAATTAAAAAAATAAATAAAAATAAAACTGGCCACACCATATGATGGAACTTGAAAAGGTGTGGTTCTTGCACTGTACCTGCTGAGATTCTCTCACTGCACTTCTCATATGAGGCTCAGAACCAGCATTTGAGTTAGAGTTTGGACATCTCACTCGAACCTCCTAGCAATCACACCTAGCCTGTGATGTGTTGCCTGATTCCTATCTGTATCAGAGACTTCTTTCTTTAAGAATATAATAAAGCACAAGATAAGATAAAAATCCATTACAGAAAACAATACAAACTCTGAGACTTGTAATATTTTACTCTGAGATTTGTAATATTTTAACTCTGTTTTAGGCTGTTGTCAGTAGCTTATAGCAACATTTAACAAGTTGGGAGAAATTCCTTTTGCAAGCAAGTTAGACTTGAATGGAATCATAAGCATAGCTTTCAGGCAACAGAATTTGGCTTCTTCATTAATGGTTAAAACAAAACTGGTAATTGAGTTCGGTGAATTTTGCAAGGCATAAACGATGCCAGAACTTGACCGAGGAGGGAATTTGAACAAAACTAAATTCCTTTAAGATGAATCATAGATTTACCAGCCAACAGAAGATTATTGCTCTCTTTTCATTTTCTGCTTTTGTAAATTAAGACTTCATAGTAATAGGACATACAGAGAGACTCATCTGGCAGTCTGATAAAAAGGTTGTTTACAATAACATATACTAAATAGTAATAAAGCTAAGCTTTTGTACAAAGATAAAATCTTATTTATGTCTGGGGCATATTTATCAATTCTTTCTTCTACCCTTATCACTATTTGAAAAGATAGATAGGACAGGTGTTGTTTGCAACAATTTTGCTGATTTAAGATCACCAAAAAGTCAGATGACTTGCCAAACGATCAGCCAATAAGTGGGAATCCGACTGCCTCTGGAAATGAACACAGATACGGGGTGAAATTCTCATCAATCTGACCAATGTGGATCTGAACTAAATCACTGAGGGAATTTCTTTCGGGTTGAGATAAGTGGTGGAAATATCACCAGTTACATATACATACATATATATATATATATATATACATATATTATTATCATCATCATTATTTTCTTACTCTTTACTAGGCAGAAACTTAAAGAAGGATTATAACCCTGCCTCTTCACAGTCTAAAGCCAGGACTTAGCTCAGAAGCGGTCACATAATAATTACCCTACAAATAATTGTTGAATGAATGAAAAGCATTGCTAAAATAACAACACATAATGAGGAAAATGCAAACAAGAAATGGTAAAAATAACCATAAGATTTTGCCCTAGTGGATCAGCATTTAGGTCAATCACCTCCAAAAGAATATGTCCCAGATGCAAGGAGAAACAGCCACTGCAAACAACTAAATAAAAATAAAAACAGAAATGTTTCTTCCTCCCTTTTTCTTCTTGTCTGCCTGCCTGCTTGCCTTCATTCCTGCCTGCAATTTTCCTTTAAAAAAAAAGAGACTTCACCTGTTCACAAGCAACTAGATTTTATAATCAACTAACCATTATCAGCAATCTAAATAGAGACCTACAGCAGTCTGACCTCATGTGTGTATATATTTTCTAGCGTCTACAGATTTACACTTTAGCACTCAGCAAATGTAAATGTGTCCTAGCATTCATATATTTTCAGTCCATTTTAGCAGCACAGTCTCACTGTATGCTCGGTGCTCAAGTTGGTCTATTAATGTGTGAGCAATAATACACATGGGCTGCCCACTCCTGCAGACTGAAATCACAAGATGGGGAAAGGAAGCAGTTCTAGCCTGTGAGCTACTGTTACCTGTTCTATGACAATAGCACAATATTCCATTCCACTTTCTAAAGACTCTTAATAAGAGCTAACTCAGAATGAAGGGGACTAGACCACCAGCTGCTCAGTGCTGCAAAACATCCTGGATTGCACTGCCTTGTTCGTGCCATTCCCAAAATGACTATATTATAAGAGCATAATGTTGCTTCTCTTGGCTCCTTCACAATTGTGAATAGTGTCACTGATGTCATCCAGAGAACAAAAGTTTTCAGCACTTTACTGAAATTCCAGCTTGCACTTCTGTTTAATTATAAATGAAACAGTCTCCCACTCAGCTGCCAAGAAAGGTAAAGAATCTGCTAGGCTGAGAGAAGATGTGAGGAGACGAACTTTACTGGAGGCCGATCAGCCTAGGATTGCCCTGGGGGTGCTCACTTTAAGATCTCTAGGAGAATGAAATACTGAGGCTCCCTTCCTTTCTGTCCACATTTACTCCTCTCTAAAAGCCCAGTGGATCTTGGAGTGAGTGTGGTTGAGGGCTGTACCTGGCCAACGAAGCCACACTCTGGTCCCTGGCACAAAGTGGAATGACAGGTTAGGCAGTCATGAAGCCATTAAAATACATTCAAACCAAACTCTTTGCTGCCTTCAGGATTCTGAGCCGCTTGAGTTCAAGTCAACTCCTTTATCAAAACATAGCTCTTTTTAGGTGACCAAGTTCCTTATGAAAAAAATGAGAAAAATGAGAGACCCTTCCCTAGCCAAAAAATGCACTATGAAAACCTTAAGGGTGAAGACAATATGGTCTTTACTAAACAATACATGGAAATATTATTTGATCAATTAAGTGCTAAGATTTTTATTTGCCCTTAAATTATAAGACCAAATTGCCCACCTTAGAGTCACGTGCTCTTTCATTCAGTGGCTGTATGAACATGGCAGTTATTTGATCTCAGTTCCTTTATTTGTAAAATAATAGCACCTACCACAAAAGATCATTATGGTAAACAATGAATTCATTATGTAAGTTACTTACAATGGTGTCTGGAGTTTATCAAATGTATATGGCGCTTCCATTATGTACAGAGATTATTCTAAGGGTGAAGATAAGGCAATGAACAAAAATGACTGCTGTCAATGGGGCACCCATTTTAATGTGGAGCCTACATTTTCACAGGAGTCTTAGAGTGCATTTCATAGTAATTAAAAACTGTGTATTTATGCCTTCTCTTTTTTCAGAAAAAAGACAAATATGATTTTAATACCAATTTCCTCTCTGGGATGCTATAACTTCATAGAGCTCAAATCTACAGAGTTCTAATTTTTGTTTTATCCTCATTCCACACCTGACAGCTTTTCTGCATAAGTAATTTGGGCTGTGGGTACTCACCCTTAACTTGGCAAAGATATTTACAAAATGGGGGAAAATACACATTCCAGGAAAACAATTTATTCTGCTCCATCCCTAAGCTTTTACTCACTCATCTGTTATGCTTCAAAATCAATTAGCACAGTGCATACACTGTATCGACAACTTTATTTAAGATTACCTACAGAGCTGGGCAAATTTAACTGTGATTTTCTCACCAAAGATGCTCTAAAACAATGACTGGGTTTCAGAAGCTAATGAAGGCCTCTTTTCACTGCAATATATTTTTAAATTTCTTGTGCTTTTATTTGATCTTTCTATCCTCTATCTTCATGCTCTCCAGCTATCGCTTCCATTAAGTACAAAGAGAAGATTATTTTCCATGTTGAGTTTTTCCTTTAAAACATTTTTTAGGAAATAATAAATTACAGGAATTTATAGAATTTTTAGGAAGTTAAAAAGAAGTTACCCAGTTTTTCCTAATCTTAACATCCTATAAATAAAATTGACTTTGGCACAATCCACAGAACTTATTCAGATTTCAATGAGATTGACTTTAAGTAACCAGTCATTGCATTTGGTAAACATCAGCTATGATCACAATAAAGGTTGAAATTCACTTTGCATATTTATTTGGATGTGTGTTTTGTGTCCATTTGTGTGTATCCAATTCTGCATGTGTGTGTGAGAGAGAGAGACAGACAGAGAGATAGAAGAAATAGTGCCTATTTCCTACTCATTTCATGGACTGTTTTGAGAAACAGTGGGAAAAAATCTCATGGAAATCCTGTTCATAAACTGTAAAGTACTGAATAAACAAAGAGTATTATGTTGTAGTTGATATCTAATCTTTCTGTTCAGGAACAATGCCTCGGTAGTGAATACAAAGACTATGTGGAACTTACTGTATAAGGAGGTTGCATGTTTGTTTCGTGTGTGCAGGGGTGTATAGGGGAAAAGAAAATCACATAATCAGCGAATTAGAAGGAACTCTGGGGTCAACTATTCCAGGCTTCTACACAATACACATAATTTGAAATACTCAAAGACGGCCTGATAGTCTTCTAATCTTTGATTAAAAATTCAAATGATGTGGCACATAGTGTCTTTTGATTCAGTATATCCTTATTTACAGACCTCTAAGAGTTCTTTATAACAGACTAAATAGTACGCAAGTTAAAAAAATTCCTTCTCTGAAACTTTCACCCACTCATCTTGGTTCTTTCACCTGATTCCTCAAATGATGGAGGACAAAAGAAGATGTGAACTAGACTGCTGTCTGGACCAATTTGTTCTTCACCGGGACGGAATCAGTGTTAAAAGAACAATGGAGAGCAAACAATAAAATCAAAAGCTGGAAAAATTCCCTTTTCCTATGTCTCATACAAGGTAATTGTATGAATAATTTCTATAGTCATATTAACATGTTTTTGTTTTTTTCCAACGTGTCCCATATCCTTTTGAAATCAACTAAACTCTGAAGACTTTTTTTTCTTTTCTTCACGTTTGATGTTTAACCATTCCACCTCGATTTTTCAGAGGGAGCTAGGTTTCTGGTTATAGGGGCAGAACTTCATGTAGATTCTTTTAGACCAGACTGTGCCATTCTACTGATTTTTTTATACCTGTACTCTATCCTTAAATGTATTTACTGCCCTGTCTGGCACCAGGTTGGCTGAAAACTTTGTAAAAAGTTCTTTAGCCCTTTCTTAAAATTGCTGATGGAACAGTTGGACATAAAAGAAGATCATTAGAAAGCTATAAATTCTAACTATAGCACTTTGACCTTCTGTTAATATAAAATTTTAGTTGAGCATTGTGTGTTAAGTTTTTACTTAGGGTTAACATAATAGCCAAACAAAAAGTTTTTATATCTTCTATAAAATTGTATTGAATGATTCAATGTCTTATTTATTGAAAATTCCATGGGAAATTTCTTTTGGAACTCAGGGATAGAAAAAAATATCTTCTCTTCCAGAAATAGCTTAGCCCACAAGAGTTTTCTTTGTTTTGACTTCTAAGAAAATAAGAGAAAAAAAAAATCACTTGCTCAATTGCTCTTATTGTTTTTCCTATTTCTATTTATTGATTTTGTCCCTTTTCCTTCCCACTTCATTTCTTAACATGCCATGTTTACAGTTATTAACTTCTTTTTATTTTTTAGAGGAAAGGTGTAGGCAGGAATGAACCGTCAGGAAGAGAGGAGGAAGAAACATATCCATTAACTTTTATTTTAGTTGCACAACTTGGTTGTTGCCCATGCCCCATCCTGGCCCAAGCTTGGGCCAGAAACCCAGGTCCTTGGAATATATATGGATTGCACCTGGTCGTAAGAAGTGAACCTAACCACTACTCCACAGGGTGCACCAACATACTCTATTTTATTTTTTACCTGGCCTCATGACATATCTGTTTCAAAAATAGAGCATATAAATAAATAAACAATCAAGACATATTTTCAGATATTTAAAGATCCAAGGATTAATGTGTCTTTACTTTTTAAGTAGGACACCAGGATATTTCTTCCACAGTACTTGTACTGAAGTTGTTAGGGTTTGCTACTCCAAATAACTTTCTTCCAGCATGACACGCTCTGAAATTTTCCATATTAGTTTCCCCAAATGGTATTTTATTTTAAAATGTAACTAGGAATCACTGATCATTTGCTAATCTTTTCTCCTTTGTGGTCCTTCCTTTACAGGGTAAATTTTATTTCATTAAATACTGTTATTTGCCTGGAATTATTTCTGCTAAAAAAGAATTCTGGATTCAGTGTTATAAGCCCAAGTTTTGTTTTAGATTAATTAATATTTGTGCAATTATGGGAACTTTTCTGGATCATGACTTTCTCATTTACAAAAAGAAAGCAATCTTTGATGAACATCTGATAAATATTAGGCATATACATTTTACACATGTTGAAATGCACATAACTTACTTTTAATTATTCTGAAATAGGTAGTTTATGAATCTAGTTTGATTATATGGAATGCAATATTTTTAACTTCAGCTTTAGGAACTAAAACCAGTCCAAGGTTGTCAGCCATCATTAAAAGAAAGGTGACATTACAGAGATTAGCAAAATAAAAGTATCTGTTAATACCTATTTCAAAGGATGTTTTGTTTACTAGCAAAAAATTGGTTTTTATTGATGAAAACAGTGACTCATTAATTGGCATAATAAATGTAACTTAGTTGGTAAAATGAGAAGTTTTACGTATATGTGTAGGATGAAAGCCTTCAGGAGATATTCCCTCACCTTTGCATGAAAAGGTAGAAAAATCTTAAGGAAGTCTATAGCTGTACCTTAGGATTAGTGCCCTACATTTTAACACTAAATTGCTCTATTTCCAACAGTCATTTTAAGAGAATTTTTGGTTGCGTGATACTGAATATAAGAGTGACAAATCCTGGTCCTAGGAGGCTGCTTCTTTAACCTCAAGAAAACCTTTGTTCCAAGGTAACTATTGGAACCTCTACCTGGATAGAGACCAGGATTTCACCAAACTTTCTAAACAGGTTGTCTGAGTCCACTAGCTCCTTTTCGTTAATATACATTTGCTAAAATATGCCTGTCTGTGTAGCAGAATGAGCTTTAAGACTTAACTTTAGTGTTACTAGTATTAGCAATCTTAGAAGGAAATTACTAACCCTCTTCAGTCTTCTTCACTATCTACACTTATGTATCGAAGGTGTGTGCAAGTGATTCACCCTGGGACAGTTCAGAAAAGACATTCTGTCTCATTTTAATCATCATCAGAGCCCTTCAAATTAGTTACTCCTCCCTTTTTTCAGATGATTAAATTCAGGTTTATAGAAGTTATTATGTGGATATCGAGTGGCAGAGCCTGATCAGTCGGATTCTGTGGTACTAATACCTGCTGAAGCCTCTCAGATAAAGTCACAAGGTCATTTCAAGGCACGGATGAGTGATTATGAAATGGCTTCAGTTGTGTACCCTGTAAATGTACAGGTAAAACAAAAGCTGTTTAGCTTCCTTGACAAATAGTTGAAAGTCAACTACCTTTTAAACTGACTTCATATATAGTAATTACAATTACTATTAAGGGGGTTTTCCTTTCATAAAGTTTCAAAATTTAGCTTTCTTTGGATCTACCCAATATATTGAGAAAAAATTGTAAATTCATACACTTGCATTGATTACTACATGACACACTTGCATGACCTAGTTCTGAAGCCGTTTACTAGTAAATTAGACTCTGAAACTATCAGTCAAAACACACCTTGAAATAGTCATGGTTTTCTAAAGGTCAATTAAAAAGCTCTTCTCAAAGAATATTACATAGCCAAAAGTAAATGGAATGGTAATTTTAGAACAGGAATGTTGTTGTGATATAAAACATTTACACGTAGATGATTTTGATGTACACCTGAGATCAGCAGAGTTGAGTGAAGAGTACTGGGTTCTAGAAACTAGTAGCCAAGCTAAACATCAAAAGAGATAAAAAATGCAAACTATAAGTGTAGAAGACTTTAATTCATGGTAACCGATAAATTATCACATTCCAAATGACTTTATTTGGGAGATTGTGTTCTATGAAGAAATTAACATTGGCATAAATAACCCAAATCTACCTTATTTATTAAAATCTTAAGTTCTTAGAGTAATAGAGAAGTGAACATTGATATGTTTCTATTTGTACTTCTGACATTTATGCTTTTAGGTCTGATACGTATGATGTAAGGAGAAGTTATGGGGATAAAATTATTTATTTCTCATAAAGGTATTACTTTAGTGATTCATTCTTACATGCGGGGACAATGATATGCAAAGAATATAAAACCATGCAGAAAATGCAATTTCATATTTTTACTTTAAAACTTCCCTTTTAACTTACTTTAAGTTCACATGAAAACTAAAACACATACTATGACTAGATACTGTAATAAAACTGTTTTGAGGAAGAAGCTAATATATTTTTATTACATGATGGCTGACACCTGGATTAAAGAACTATCTACATGAGAATTTTTCATGTCATTATACATATACTTACATAAATCATCCTTCATTTTAAATTAAAATTTAAACATTACATGTTGAGGAGTTTGGTTGTTTTCAAATATGTGTATTTGCTTATATTAACATTGAATATAAGTTATAAGTTTGCAACTATGGTATTCTTCTCAACATTAATTCAGTTAGAGTATTACATGGGGGAAAATCTGCTATTTGGCATAACTTGCTGGGATAATTTTCCAACTAGCTCATATTATCACACCTAAAAAAGATGAAATGAGACATAAAAACAATAAAATTAGTGTTTTTTTAGATTTATACACCATCAGTGCTTAGGCAGTTGTTAGGACACAAAATCATGGCCTGATTTGTTCTAGGATCTCAACATTAAATTCGGTAACAGCAGGAAAAAAAATTTGCTAAGGAAGACAATCTCTGGTTATTGTATGAACATACCACTCCGTTCACTGATAGCAGCTGGTCTCCTCTTTTGAGGCCTCCATGTCTTTCAGCTACCCCTCCAGGAATGATGCGAGAGATATAAATGGGGGAGTTTTGCTCCTTTCCTCCCATCACGTTAAAACCAAGGCCTTCCTCAGTCTTTGGCAGTTCGACTACCCGGGGGTGGGAGTGGCCTTCACTAGCTGCAAAAGCTGCAACGGTTGCCTGAAAGAAAAGGTGGTTATTTGGTAATAAAATGTGGGCAATAAGACTAATCATAAGCCTGCAGTTTGTAAATCAGGTAACTCCTCAGACATTTCTAGCGTTCTCCTGCTAAAGAAAGAACACGAGGGGCTCTCTGTGTATAGATGTCATCTATGATACATTTCTTTGAACTGCTCAGCCCAACTCTTCCCAGCTTCCTAGGGCCTATTCATTATGAAAACAAGTTCTATTATTCAAAAAAACTTTTCCTAGTTACCTTGATTAGATACATTTCCTGTTGGAGGAAATAGCTTTGGCAAATATATACTTACTACTTACATTCTACTTAAATATACCACTGACATACATATGCTAACATATATTATAATCATTATGTGCATATGTTGCCTATGAGTACCTGAAGGGCAGACTGTCGCTAAAAAATTTAGTATGATACAAAACCTAACTCTGTACTTACACAAAGATGTTCATAAATATTTAGTCAATACACTAAGGGACACTAACATATATATATATGTATATGTATTTATATATACACACATACATATATATAGCTAGATAAATGTATATACTGCTGGGTACTCATATAATTTTGTTATTGTCACTGTATTTGCAAATTTAGTTCATTTTCTTTTAATTGAGGATACCTAAAAGAAAATAAAAGCTAAAATAATATAATAGATTCAAACAAGTTATTGTTATTTTATATGATATAATTGCGATAGGTCCTCTTACTCAACACAGATTCGCCCCCATTCTACAATTTGCATTAACATTTCAACTACTACAGTGATGTGAACAACTTGAACAGTCTATGATTTTTATACCTGGATGTGCAAAATATCAGTTAGTTTAGACATTATTTAGTAATTCATAGACATATATTTAAAACGAAGTTGAAGGAAACTACTCACCATTAGTTCCCACCCGTCATGGAGATAAAATAACAACATTTAAGTAGTTTCTATCAAGAAAAGATTTTCTGCCTGCTTTTTATTTTCCACTTCCATTAACCTGCCTTAACCACAGTTGATTAGATGCCTACCATAAAGTGATTTAGTCAAGACTGTGAAAATATTGATTCCCAAGTACTATACATTCTTTTCCACACACAGCATTATCACATCAATTTAGCATTATGCTTCTGTCTGCATTTAGTGAAAGATAGTGAATGATATGGAAATAATGGCTTGTTTTTAGCTACATGCATTTGCTCATGCAAATCTTGTCATCATGCATAGATTTTAATGGCTGACATGGATGCAATGCAGACAGCCCAGAAACAACCAGAAAATATTGTGCTATTGCAACATTATGCTGCTATCCTGCTGTTCTACATGAATAAGAAATGAGAATGGTAAAACACTACATAATTTACTTTCCCCTTAATTAAACCATGTAGGGATCATTTTTTCTGTGTGTGTTCCACTTCAGTACAAGCAAAGCATGATGTAATGAAAATAATACCCCCTTTTTGCCTGGGTTAAAATAAATAAAGTACAAATCTACAGTGTTCAGTTATAGAATGAAAATGAAAATATCAGGAGAGAAACCAAACGAGAAGTGATGTAACACAAAAAAATTAAATGGAAAAATTCTGATTTATTTTCATCAGTTCTTATTTCTCAGACATCATTAGAAAGAGAAGGACTTTTTAAAAGCAAGTTGTGCATCTATTATAGTATTTCAGTATTTGTGAAATAAGAACTGCATCAATAAGTTTAGTTCAAAACTATTGCTTCCTAATGGTCTATTTTCCAGATAATTTCATGATCCTATCATGATAACATTTCCATTAGTAGAATCTCTGCAGTCTCTGGATTTGAGTTTTTTAAGAGCAAGTGTGGTCACTACTACAGAGGGTGACAGGTATGCCCTGAGGTCAATGTCAGATTTTTTTTAGAAAAATCCCCACTGTTCAGATGAATACATGGAAGCACCCTATATCGGTGGGTGTCAGATGAGGTCTTAGACTTGTGCAAATAAATAAAATATTCATGCACTGAATGAATAGGGAAAAGTTTCTTTTGGATCAGAGCAATGTCTTAGAAAACCATGTAAAATTTCATACAATGAACCAGTAGATTTGCTTGTGCCAAATGGACATTAAGTGAGTTTAATGAATCATTCTCCTTTCTTAAGCTACAGAAGCAGCAGAAACGTTCAATTTTCCATTAGGATTTTTACCTGGGAAGTAGTACTGGTTCTAGACTCTGGGCTGCCACTGATGTCTAAATTTTCTTACAGTGTACACACGAGAATACCTGAAACACACACGCGCACAATCAATTACTAGATCACTGGGGTCAGGTATATTTTTCAAGTTGCTCAAGCCTTACCTTTGCCGTGGCCCTGGCACGGAATTCGGGACAGCCATTGACAGTTATTGTTTCATGCATATATTGATACACCTGAAAAAAACCCAAAGAAACAAACTGTGTTAAGAACATTAAGAATACCAAGTGTTTCATTGTAGATAGGACAAAATATTTTCATGTAAGGCAGAAGTTCCCTGTCTTAAGAGGAGTAAGTCAATCAATTATCAAGTAAGTCTTAATTAATTATCCTGATGATTTGGACCAAAAAGCCCTCCTATTTGGGGAACGGGAGGTGGTGTGAGGGTTGAGGAAAAGAAGACAATCATTTTCATTCAGAAGTTTTAATGTGCACATTCATGTTTATCAAATATGACTTTTTATATTTGTTCTTATGAAAACTCTTTGTCAGTAAAAGTTTTTACCATTTTATACAGCTTAATCCAATATGTGATTAAAAATGATTCACATAATTACTTCCTGAATCTAGGCAACACTGTAAAAATTGCTTTCTAAATTAATATTTCACAAAGCTGAGAGAATATCTTTCCCTTGCATATTGGACGACTGTTCCTATTCATGACACACATACATATTCATAAGTATAGAGATAAAATGATGTTCAGGAAAGACAAATAAAGTAAGGGAATCTGAGAAGCAGTAACCCTGAGACACATACTAGCTATGGATTCATGGTAACATTTAGATGAAGTAGAAAGTTTGGAGGGAAACAGGACTCAGAATGATTAGGAAGCATACAGTTTTTAACAATTAACACTCAAATTTGAGCTTTACAATGCAAGTGGGGAATTATGAAGTATTTGTTAAACCACTTCACTTTGACCCTCCTTTTATCCAGCTGAAAATGGGTAAAGAGAATTTTTAAAATTTTTTTTTTTTAAATTAAAATAGTGCTTTCAAGGCTCTCAGCACCTACTAGGCACTCTTCAAACTGCAGGTATTCTTATTAATTATGATTTTAGATGTAACCTTAGAAATTGTTTAAACGTATTTGAAAATCTTTTTCTCCTAAACAGAATTAAAATATTAGTGGTAAAATGAATTGCTTCATTTAAAATAAACAGGTATAGAGTATGAATCCTAAAGACTAATTTGTAGGTCTTTTGAAAATAGAGTAATGTCAGAAATTTTGGACTATATGCTCATTTAAAATTTAAATAATAAAGTTGTAAACATCTATTACATAATGCATAGAGGTAAAAGTCCATTCGATATTACGTTTTAGTATTTTTTGAAAGTGACCCAATGACTATTTCAATAAAAGATGAAATAAGAAAACATATAATCCAAGCTTTTTTCTCCTTTTGTTTATAGTATTTCACATATGTAAGTCAAAAGTTATTAAAGTGAATTCAAAATTTGATTGAGTTATCTATTCAACAACTATTCATGACAGGTCTGGGACTAATCTCTTTCCCATATTTTTTAGTGGACACATCATTTCTCAGATACATATCGTTGACTTTTCACTAAAGCTGACTCATTTCTCCTGGTGGTATGCTTTAAGAGAGAGTAGATAAAATGGTGTGGACCAGAAAGTTAGAAGCACTATTTGTTCACCTTTCACCTCCTTACACTAAATAACTGGGGTATGCAATTTCTGTGGGAAATTTGAATGGGGAAGAGAACAGGTTTCCAGGAGACAATTTATGGAATCAGGGATCTGTTAATGCAAACTATGTTATCAGAATAGCTGTTAAATACAGATCCACAGAATTTCTTTGAAACTATGTAATTTTGTTTCCTAGAGATAGACTTTCCACAAGTAAATTTGACTTAATTGCTCTTATGGCCCATTCTCTTGTTAATAAACTCTCAAATCTAACCTCTTTGTTCTAACCTAACTTATTATGTCTTGCTCAGACTACTCCATCATTATCTTAATAGTGTCTCCCTACCACCAATCAACTCACTTTAGTTGTCACTGTCAAGTACCTACCTGACCATATTGCTATTGTGCTCTTGGCTGTCTGTTGCTGTTACAGTAAAGGTTGAAAAAAGTCAGATGCCTGCAGGGGTCAAGTGAGTGGTAATGCAGAAGCCAGTCTTCTAAATCTCTCCCTCCTCAGTTCTGGGCCATTTGTTTTGTTTGGTCGGCTATCACACTGGCTCCCTTCTCAGGAAAAGTGATGCCTTTGTTTCCATCCAAGAATGTTTATAAGGACAATCATTAGCAAATAATTGGGAGGTTGTTATCAATTGATTAAAATAAAGACAAATTTTGTCCATGATAACTGAGATAAAGTAAATATTAAGAACAGTTATCCTTACCTTCCGAATTTGAACTGTGAATTAAACAGTGGGATATGCAAGAGTCGTTACTATGTATAGATAATTTCACAGGCTCTGTAGGGGGTTTGGAAACAAATTCTGGCTGTGCCACCTAATAATTTTACGATCTTGGTCAGTTATTAATTCCTCTAGGGCTCAAATTTCTCATGTTAAAAATGTGCTTTAGAGTAGGAACTAACTTCTACGTCTGTTACGAGCAATGAGTTTGCGGCAAGTACTAAGTTTACAAGAAATTAGCTGCTATTATTATTAGTAGTATTATTATTCCTTTATTGTTGCTATTATTATTTAATGTTTCTCAACTTATTTGACCCCAGGACCCTTCAGAAAGAATCTCCTAGGATGAGAAGACCAAGAACACAGTTTCACAAAGATTTGATTGAAGACTATAGTTCTCAACTGGGGGTGATTTTATCCTTCAGGAGATATTTGACAATTTCTGGAGGCATTTTGGTTTGTCTCAGATGGGCAAGAGCCAATGGCACTAGTACATAGTAGTTTAGATACTGCTAAACATCACACAGTGTTCAAGGTAGTACCCTCCCAAAGAATTATCTGTCAAAATGTCAATTGTGTTGACATTGAGAAACTCTGAACTAAGGAATTAAGCTCTTTCCTTCTTATATGTAAAAATTAGTAAGCCATAAAATACACTTTTATAGAATGGACTAAAGTGTCTTATAAATGTTCAAAAAATAATTTTTGGAATAAATTATCATGCTTCTGGTGGGCAGAAGCTTAATAAAAATTTACTCTAGTCCCAATGTAATGTTGTGTATTTTGTGTATTGATGAGTCCATTTCAGTTCTCACAACTTAACCATTCAGACTTAACAAGAAAACAATCACAGAGATCATAACTTGCTTCTGATCACACAACCAGTTAGTGACAGATTTGGTACAGAGATTTGTATTTATCTACCTCCAGAATCTTTCCTCGTTCAACCACATATGAATTTCATATACTAGGACAACGTCGGATCATAACTATTTTGGTGGCTTGTATGAAAACAAAGACATGCAGATGTCATAAGTACTTAAAATTTATATTTTGAAAAAGGTACTTATTTATATTTATATATGGTAGTACCATTATACAAATGGTGGCTGTAAATGTACAATATATTTCTGAAACCAATAAATTCATCGCTTCAAAGGAGCGTGAAATAGCATTTTATTCCTCCATTATGGCTATAATATACTAAGATTAAGTGAAATAGATGCAATATTATTATTAGCCTTTTTTCCCCTATACAACACACTGTATTTGGATTCATTTTTAAAGCGGGTTAATGACAACATGGACTAGTTAGAATTAAGATAAAGTTTGGAAATATTAATTCCATTATTACTAGCTTTAGTTTCTTAGTCCTTATTTCTAAGGGACAAAAAATGCCCCTGCTTATTCTACTTTTCATGGGCAATTATAAAAATGCAAAATTTTGAAGGAAGTTGCTATGGAAAACTCCAGTATTCTACCAGGTACCTTTGAGAGAGATGTTAGAGAGAATGGTTGCATGAGTTTCAATAGAAATAGGTGGTTCTTATTATAAGATTATAGTATCTCCTGAATCCTTTGGGCTTCCAAGTTTCTGTTAAACTTCAGTTACAGTATTTATGAGTATCTGCCACTTGGTAAGATGGGTTTAATTCTTAGAGAAAGCATAATTATTGATATAAATTTTTATACAGGGGTCTACCTTTTATTTTGGTATCAGAAATTCCATAACTGAATAAATATCCCCAATTCTATAGTATTTTGCATATTTATAACTGATTACAAGCTACAGAAAATTTATAAATATAGATCAATTCAGAAAAGGTAATAGAATTGTAGTGAGTTGATTTATAAGATTCATTTATTCATTTGTTCCACTAATATATATGTAGGAGTTATTCTAATCAATATGTTAGGCACCTGGGTCAAAATATAAAACAAAATAACGGCTGTTCTAAAATTCTGAATGGATGCCAATGTTCAATAAAAAGCTAGCTCAAAAAGTTTTAAGAGAATAAATGTTAGATTTTTATATTGAAAAAGCAGGTGGACTTACTTTTCTAGATGAAAATTTTTATGACTGAGAAAATAACAACTACAAATGCAGTAAAAGCTTTAATTTACAACAGCATTCCCATTTATATAGAGTTAAGCCAAACAACTAAAATTCTAGTGCAAGAATACTTTTGCTTTTGAACTTTCATTTAGAGACCAGCTATGTAGACAATATCCTAACATTACGTTATATTGAATCATGCTTGATACTGAAAATTCTGATTGGTACAGAAGGTTAAGTAAAGCACCCTAAATCTATACCATGATTTCTTAATCAGGATCCCCTGTTCTATGTGATTTTAAGCGAACTGCTATCTCTGCATCCTAGTTGTGTACTATGTAAAGCCTTATCTTTAAGAGGTAGTCAAAGCAATAAAGTATGTGACCCCTTATGCAACAACACACTATTCTTATGCTGCTATTATTGCTATTATTACTGTTATATGCATGCTTAAGATGCAATTGGAAAAATGCTTTCAGAATTTAGCTCCTAATCTTGAGTTCAAAACTAGATCTGGATTGCTCTTAGAGTTTTATTGCCTTTTGTATTTTGATGTTATTTGAACATTGCTCTTAGGGAGACACTAAGCAAGCTTCTTCATTTCAACACTTTTTTCTCAGCCTTGCTTGACCACATGACCCAGTGCTGTGCAGTGAAATTCAATTAAAAGTTGGTGAAAGGTTCCCGGGTAAGTGTTTCTCTCTTAGCACAATGCTGTCCTTTTCCTCTCCTCTATTTCTCATACTGAATGCAGGTATAATCAGCTGTCATGGCAAGCTTTAACTGCAAGAGAAAGGTCAAGGGAATCTATAGATATCAGCTCTGAATCCCTAAAAGCACCTGTCTATCATTCAACTTGTAATGATGAAAAATAGTCTTATTGCTTGCACCACTGAAGTTGAATTTTCTATACTTTCAGCCGAGAAAATTACTGATTGTTACATTTTCAAGTAAACGTTATATAGCACTATATGATCTTTAGGAATGGTTTTCTTCTAGCCCCTCTAATTTCAAAAGTTGTAGTACTATTTGTTCATTAGACATTAGTGCAAGTTTGTTTAATTATTTCAGTTACTCTGTTATAAATAAAGTTAAGAGGAAAATTCTGGTAAAAAATAGCACGTAATCCAACTCAATACATTATAGATAATTTCTAGCTCCAAGCACATCTGACACATAATGTGAAATGTACTTATTTGTATCTACAGTATTTAATATTTTAATCTTTCAATTTCATCCACAATATTTTCTCGAAAATGTTTAAAGAAAAAAAGAAATATTAATTAAAATTAGGATTAAATAAACTTTTCTATATCTATCTCAGTGACTGGAAAAAAAATCTCAGTAACAGTGTGCAAAATGAAAATGATATTAGACTAGGTTACCCCACAAAGGAAAAAAAATGAAAAGACATATCAGAATTGTTAGAACAAATGACTGAGAAACAAAGTCCAAACGGGAAAATGTTATGTTGCAAATTGTGCCATGTTAAAGTATCATTAAAGCTTGTTAAATGTATAGATTTTTATTAAAAAGCAAATTTGAATTCATTTTATACATAAAACAATAACTATGAAGGCTAATATCTATACTTTGGCTATCTATAATTTTTTCATGAATGTCTTGATTATTTCATATCTGGAAACTCATATGAGTTGACTAAAGAACAGATATTTGAAGTAGTAACTTACTTTAAAATATTTAAATATATTAGTAATATTAAAAGCAAAGACTGAGTCCCTCCATATCATTTTATAATTATAAGTCACCTGGATAGTTGGACAATGGTCAAAAGATTAAGCTATAATGATGCATATATCATAATTTAATAAAACAAGGCAGTTATTCTAAAAGCAGATTTTAGGACAAAAGAGATATACAAAATGAGTTTGAAGTTTTAAATTTAATTTATTTAATGGGGCAGGGTCCATGCATGCAAAAAATCAAGCACCTTGATATGAATGTGCATACTAAATATACTATAACCAGAATAAAATGGAGATAGAGCTTAAGTCACCAAACCTGGGGTCATTAATTTTAGGAGCTTTTGTAGAAATAATTCCAGATCAAGTGAAAATTGGTCCACCTATTAAGGAAAAGATACTCCCCCAAAAAGGAATTTTTGCCCTCGATTTTCCTTCCATTTTGGAGAAAAGGCAGTAATAAATAAATTTATATATTTGAAGTTATATTTTTCTACATATCTGGCATACACAGTTCCTATATGCTTTTGTGACTATGAAAATATTGTTTAAAATTAGTGTTAGAATTCTTATAAACTAAAGAATTCAGGGTATAAATTTACAAATTTAGAACCAACCATTTTTTGTAAAAAAAAAAGGAGCAAAACAGGACAACAAATGGTACACACTATAACTCATCTCTGCTATAGTAAAGACTCCAATAAATTCTGTGAAAATTGAGAAGCATAAAATTTCCGTAGTATTGTCTTAGTCTGCATCTCTCGATTGTCAACTTTAATGAAAACCTGCCAACCACTGGAAAAGAAAACTATTCACACTCATAAGGAACTAAAAGATAACACATCTCTGTTAAGTTGAAATGATTTACAAAATCATTAAAGCATTAAAGCAGATGTTTGATGCCATTATGGATAAAATCAATATGGCTACTGACATTCTTTCCAGGAATTGGCTGTAGGCTTGAAGAGGAAGCATTTCACCTTGATTCAGCGACATCTCTGACTTGTGACACGTTCTTTATGTCCTCAAACCCAGAATGGGAAGACAAATGGACTCTTGGCTGTGTTCCGTTACTAAAGACACAAAAACCGTCTAACCAGGTAGTTCATTACTTATCGTTCAAACCCAAACTCAAACACTACTAAACTTGAAGACTGAAAATAAATGAAATGGTTTGGCACTAAAACCTTCTGGTCCTCCCTCCCACATGTTAGCCTTTAAACATCTGCTCACTTATTGTCCCAAAACCCCTAAGGGCAGCAACCAGGAGCTGTATTACATCATTTGTATTAGGTTTTATTAGTGGTACTGATAGGTTTTCTAAAAAATTAGCAGCTATGAGATACACCTGTTTTTGCATCCATGTCACAAGAACACATTGCCTGCTTGGAGTAGATATAACTAGCTCTCTTGTTTTATATTCCACGACCTTAGGCCAAACCAAAAATCTCAGATTCAGACTAAAGGAAAAGAAAAGCTTAATTTAAGCATGTGGGTCCAAGCTTCATCTCTAATCTATATTCTACCAGAGAGAGATGCACTAAAGAGGATTTTCGTGCCCAACCTAAAGACAAAATGGTGTTTTGTTTTCCATTTGATTATGGTCCTTTCATCTAGCTTCCTTGGTTGCTAACTCCCTGAGAAGGAAGCGTGGAATTCAGATGAGGACTGGCACACTCCAGTATCACTGACTCTGAAACCTCAAGCCCAGTTCTCACGGGCTACATGCTTATTTTCAGGCTCAGATACAGGACTCAGACTTTCTGCTTCAGTGTGTTACATACCATCTATGATTTGCTTTAAACGACATTAAGGAGACTTCAGCAGCAGAAAGCCAAATTGAAATGGTTCATAATCGGGTATGAGAATCATGTTGTAAAGTGAATTTATGTGGAAAAGGCATTACTAGACTGCAAGAAAATAAAGCCTCAAATTGCAAATGATCTCTAATGCTTAGATTTAGATAATGATGAAGAACATTTTGGACAGAGTGATGCCTTTAAATATCTACCCATCTGCCTAACCAGGTGACAAACAACTGGTACTCTGTGTAAGTTCTCCAGCACTCTGTCTTCTAAGTAGGTGGGAGGAATGGGAAGACCCTCAAATGGAGTATTCTGGTCCCACTCAACAAAGAAGTTTAAATTGCCCCTCCTGCCTGACAGTAGACAGCACATGCATTGATTTGTTTTCAGTTCTGTAGGAATTCAGTAGGGAAGCAGTCATGTTACATAACACAGTCTCAGACTCTTTAGCATTTTGAAATTTCCACAAGTTATCTATAGCACTTGTTTTAAGTGAATTAAAATGACTTTGCCATATACTTAATTTTCCAATGGGAACAGAAAATATTTTGATCAGCTTTATAGTTTCACAACTAATTATTCTGTTCCATAAAAGCAGAACAATGAGTTGGAACGCTATAAAACTGAAGAATGATTGTAATTTTTGAAACAGTCCTGTTAACTATTAATTTCTATACTTATTTTTATAATCGGTTTATATTTCCTAGTGGATTCTTAACTCGCATAACTTTCATAAAGTAGTACAAATTAAATACTTTGTATAAATCATTTAATACCTTCAAGGGAAAAAAGGAGAACACAAATAACAGAGAATTTCCACAGGGTCCACATGGCAGATGGCCAAGCCACCCCGCAGAAATCTCTTTCCTTATGGTTGTCTAAAAAAGAACTCCCTTAAGGCATTTGTTCCTGTTCTGTCCTTGTTACACAGCCAGAGTCCCCTGTGACAGGAAATGCCTGAGCAAAATTTTGGGAAGATGTCATATCCAATTAGTATTGCACCATTCAAAGGGACTGGATTATCTCTGTTTTGGGTAAAATTCCAACAAGGTTTGGGGCTTAAAATTTGTCTCCTTTTTTTACCGATTGGATTAAGATGATGTGAAATCTCTAGATGGATCCCAGAGTGCTAGAATGTTAGCTCAGCAGGGTTAAAATTTAAAAGTGTATTTAAAAATTTGCAAGAGGTAGAAATTCAGTTTCTACTTCTTAAGATAGGTCTTTATCACAGAAATGAATTAAGCATTTGGATCAGCATTCTGTGTCTACTGTCATTATCATAGGAGTCATATCAGCTAATCAAATGAACACTAAAGAAAGCATAATTCTGTTATTTGAACCAACATGATTATTCAGGTGATTGAATTGAAATCATTACAGCTAAAAATAAAGTTGCCAGAGGTAGCACTAAAAATACAGGATGTCCAATTAAATTGGAATTTCAGATAAACAATGGATACCATTTTAACTTATTTCCCACACAATATTTGGTATATTATAAATGAATTGTGGTTAAAAAGGAGATAACTGTAGCTTGGTAGGCAAGAGACACTGGATACAATTCAGAGCAGAACAGCGAATAGACTAAGGAATAAACTGAACAGCATTTGGTGATGGTAGAATCTGGGTGAGAAAAGATAGGAAGAGATCCAGTTTGGTGGTATCAGAAGGAATGCAGAATGATGAGCTAGACTTTGAACAATATTGTATGAGTTGCTTGTGACCTCCAAGCAGCTCACTATGTAGAACCAAAGGTCAGAAGAAGATGATACGCTATAAGAGACCATTGGTACTTTATGTAATTAGTTGGCAAATCAAGCCTTCTGTGTATATCTCATTCCCTAGGAAACGTTTATTGTGCAAAGATGAGAGGGCTTGAGGGGTTCCAACATCTCTTCATCTAACAGATAAGTCGAACCTTAGTTTCATATTTAACATAGAGACCTAAACAGTTTTTTAAAATTTATATAGCTCACCTATATTCCTTTTCATATAAAATATATTCAGAAGAAAGAGAACACACAAAAAATTTTTAAGTACTTTTATAGTAAAAGTTGTTCATATACAATATAAGAAATATGTGGAATTTAAAGCTGTACACAAAAATTAAAATCATTTATAATTCCATACCAGAACATAAGCACTGTTAACATTTGGAGGGATTTTCTTCTAGTCTTTTTTATTTCTTGAATTTTTTTTATGGTGAAAAAAATCTATTTAGAATTAGCCAGCTGGACTCAGTTTGGATGATCCCAATAGAGCTGACAACACCCAGAACATCATAGTCAGGAGCCAGAGGAGCAGATGCCCTCTCTTCTCCATCAGGTCTGATCAGAGTTGACTTTGGCCATACCACTGTCATTGAGCTTCTTCACATGTGTATGATCTGGTGCGCGTTGGCCTTGACATCCACAGTGAACACAAGTATGTTGTCTTCTAGCTTCTTCACGGCTGACTCGGTGGTCAGGGGAGACTTAATGATGGCACAGTTGTCAAGCTTATTTCTCCTGGGGGGCGTGCTTCTAAGGATATTTGGGCTGCCTTTAGAGCGATTGTGTCTTAGGCTTTTGGAAGGTGCGTGATGTGGCTTTGTGGCTGTGGACACTTTTCAGCAGTTTCTAGGCCTTCAAAGCCTTTGTTTTGGCTTCAGTTTTGGGAGGGGTAGGGTCGTCTTTTCTTTTCGGTGCCATCTTCGTGAGAAGGGTTATTGATTTTTAAAAATCATTTTCAAGTCAGTCATTACATACATTGTACAATCTGATTTTTCACTTAAAACTTTATGAAGATTTTCCCTATATATTCTACATATTTCCCACATGATTTTAATGGTACCATTATATTTTATCTTATTAGTGTGTTGTAACGTACTTAAGAAAAATTTTGAAAAATTAAATGCGTTCTATGTATAGATCTTATTAGTTGCCCATGTGAAAGTCTATTAATTACTCTTTTCACTATAGTTTATATACTTTGTAGTTATTCACCAGTAATCCTCCATTATTCCATCCCACTTCTGTTCAGATAGACTCAAGACAAAACATTTCTCTAGTTCATTTATCAGTAACTAGAAGTCCGTTAAAAACTGAAAGAAATAGAGTGGAGTTTAAAGACAAGAGAATTAGAAAATTTAGAATTATTTCATTAACATCAGGATGATCACTGTCAGATTTTCAAAAAACTTGTCCTGATTTTCTTTAAGATTTAAGCATAAAAATTTATATTATAAAATATAACTCACCATTTTACCAATTATATCATAGCCATATTATTAAACAGATTGTGTTTATATTTACTCATCAGAATTCTAGTAGCACAACCATGTTAAATAATGGGTCCTGATCTTCATAAGAAAATGTGATGTTGGAGACAGAAGTGAACTTTTTAATCTATTGAATTTTATTCCTCAATGAAAAAAATGTTTTAAATGGACTCAGATTGTGATATATTTTTATAATCTACTAACCTTTAAATTTTGTTTTCCTTTCTATTTTGACTATTTGAAATTTAAATGAAGTTTAAAATGGGTTAAAAGTGCTTCAATGAGAATACAATTACACTAAATTGAAGAGATATATGTACCTCTATATACTTTGCAGAATTATTTTTCAACACTCAAGTTATAGGAATAACCTTAAATCTCACTTACAGATGAGTGTTTAAAGATGTGGTATGTGTACACGATGGCGTACTAAAAAGTTATTAAAAATGACTAAATTTTGCCATTTGGGACAACATGAATAGACCTAGAGGACATTACACTGAGATATGACAAACAGATAAAGCAAATATCATGATTTTACTAATATGAAGAGAATAAATAAAAAAAAATGAAGAAACAAAACATAGCAAAATCAGGCTCTTAGACTACAGGAACAAAATAGGGCATGCCCTGAAGAGTATCTGTTGGGTCTGCTGCCTCCGGCAGGGGCATACTCCATGCACATTCCAAGATCTGGAACCACAACCCATGGTAGGGGAACAACCAAGAGAAACAATTACTAAAACAAATTTAAAAACAAGACCACTTCCTCTTCCTCCTCTTTCTTCTTGTCTGCCTGGCTACCAACCTTCATTCCTGCCTATACCTTCCTTAAAAAGAGAGAAAGGGAAGAGAGAGAAAGAGACAGAGAGAGAGACAGAGAGAGAGACAGTGATAATATAAACAAATAGGCTGCTAATTTATGTGATAAAGAGAAATAAAATTATTTTAATGCAGGAAGCAATCCTTGTAATGAATAAAATGTTATAAAATAATTAAGCATAAAAATTACTGAAACAGATATTTATGAAATTAGGTCATTTCCATGAAAGATTGTTTAATAAATGAAGCTTTAGAGTGGAAGATATTATAGATACATGTTGAAAATGGGTTTAAAAAATCCTAAGTGTTGGTCTGTTTTAATACCAAATCAATGCATCATCACTTCAATTTTCCAAATGTTCCATAATTCTATGTGCTATTTAGAAAATATGATTTTAAAACATGTGCTAACTTAGCCTTTAAAGACTTCTTAAGAGTGTAGTTCAAAATAGATCTTCAAAATAGAGAGGTAGAAGATTTGGTTCTTTACTAAAAAAATATCAGATGGCAGCAGTTTTCATTGTCTCAGCTGTGACCAAGTCCTTCACTCACACTAGTTCCACATGGTCATTCTGATCAACTGTGGGAAGTTTGTAAAAACAGTTTCATCGTATTTCATAATTTTCAGGTACACTGGAAAATTATGCTTTTCTCTATGATACAACTGCACACATAAGCCTGATCTCTTTTCTCAAGGGAATAATATCAAAAGAGAGCATTAGAGTGGATTCTTGTTAGTTGTGGTAGTTCCGACCTATGTAGTGTCTGCACATGGTGTAGCAAATACTGAAACTCTGCTGCTGGAGGAAACACAGGATTAGGTTCCTGTGAGTCTCTGCTCACGATATTTTCATCAACTAATCTATTTGTTAACTTGCTTTATGTGTGTTTATGTTTAAGAACACCTTATTCAATATACCCAATTCAATGACTGAGATGAAATTCAAGGCCAAATATCACTATAACTTATATTTGAATGAAGCCAGTCTAAAATGAGTTTCTCTGTAAGATACATCACAATCTTCCTGCACTTAGGAACACTGGACAGCACTAAAAACAAATTTAATTAGGCGGATACTAATGACAAATTTTATTTGTCTTTAATTATCTCCACTGTCCAAAGCCCTTTCTTTTCTATTCTGATAAATTGGCCACTAATATATCCTCATTACTGACAGCTCCATCACCCAAGAAGAAGAAAGAGAATGGAGCATCATAATAACCTCCCTAGTGGTAAATAACTTTTAAAAAAGAGAATATTTTTGAAAAGTTATTTACCACTGACGTGGCATTTTTTTTTTTTTTTTTTTGCATACTCCACAACACAATATAAAACACTATTTTTGTTTGTTTGCTGTTTCTTGCAATCACATAATGGGTAAAATAGACATCTCTGGTCCTCACCCCATCCTGCGCCTTATTTGATTGTGTGCATCTAGACTGTGATGAGGCTCAGGAGTAAGGCTGCCTTGATGTTCAGGGCATGTCTGATGCTGAAAAAGAGAGTATGCTAACAGCTATTCGAGATCCTGATTTCAATTCTTTTGGATAAATCACCCAGCAGTGGGACTTGGAATCATGCCGTAGTTCTATTTCTAATATATATTTTTTTGAAATTTCTATACTGTTTTCAATAGTGCTTGTACCAGTTTACATTCCCGCCAACACTATATAAGGGTTCCAGTTTCTCCACATACTTGCCAATACTTATGTTTTATTTACGCTAAGTGAAAAAATCTAGTTACAGACACATACTGCATGATTCTACTTACATGAGGTATCTAAAATAATCAATAAAAGCAAAGTACAATGGTGGTCGCTAGGCCATTGAAGAATGGGGAAACGGGGAGTTAGTTAACAATGGGCATAAGATCAATGAAACAAAACTAATACATTCCAGAAATCTGCTGTACAACCCTATACCTACAGTCAGCAACACTGCATTGTACACTCAAAAATTTTTAAAAAGAAGTCTCATGTTAAGTGCTCTTAGTATTATAAAATTTAAAAAAAACATAGCAATGATAACGCTTTACTTTTTAAAGACTAACTGATGAAAGCCTTGTTTTTTGGAACAAAATGTTCCTTGCAGGAAAGTGCAGTATCACACATTCACTTAAATAAATCTAGATTTTTGTTTTTCAAACATCTCAGGTGCTTTTTCACAAAATTTCACGATTTCTAAAGAAAAAGATTTGCTAAACATTATTTACACAGATTTTTCATTTTATTCTTGTCAGTGTGTGATAGGTTATATTAGTAAGTTTAAGTGCACACTAACATAGTCAATTGTATTTTTTTTTACAGTAAAATCAATCAGTTGACCTAGACATAGGTTTCAGCAAGTCAATTTCAAAAGTCAATTCACAAGGCTCTAATTCGCTCTGCTCTAATTATAACCCCACTCCTCTAAATATCCCCATTCTACCTGGAATCTGCATAACATTTTGTAAATGTTGGTTCCATCTGAAGACTGGGGGGAAATAGTAAAGAAGAAAAAAAGAATCACTTTATTACTATAACGTAACACAGCAAAACGTGATGTGGAGAAAATAATGAGCTGTTTACATTTGCCATCTTAGGATGAAGGCATTTGAAATTTTTCTTTTGAGAATGAATTTTTTTATTTGCCAGGAAACAGGCATGTGTTTTCATTAGCCATATTGTTGGAAGATCCCCACAAAGAAAAACATCTGCATCATTATCACTACTGTCAGAAAAATCCTCTGGCATGCAAAGCAGTGAATGCCACATGTCTCAGGCAGCAGAGATACTAACTCATTAAAAAAAAAAATCTGTAAATGAACTAAACTTCATTTAACTTTTGGGAGTGACATGGCAGATTTAATTATAGAATGAAGGAAGAAAGACATAAAAATGCAGTATTTTTATGTGAAAATATTTCACCAGACATTTTCTCTCTGAAAGAAAAAAGTAGTTCAGTTTTATCTAAGTGGAAGATGATTTGAATCTGAATGCATTAACTTGACCTTAAGCATGATAAAAATTTGCCTTTGTATTTCCATATCCTTGAAATTAAATCTTTTAAAAAATCTTAAGTTTCAGAAGAAGGGGGAGGCTCAGAAAGTTTTAATTAGGCTGAGGTACTCCAATACTACCCACTCTCAATCAAGTGAGGGCCATCAATTTAGATTGATGAGCAGATGCTTACAGCCACAGATTATTCCTGTCACATTGCTTATTCATTTTCATCAGAGATAATTGTTAACATAATTCAGAATTAAGGGCAAACAACAACCTTCTGATTCCATGACTGTTTCAAAATCTGTAGTGTCCTTTTAATCTTCCTACTGCCTATGTAAAAGTATACATATTTTAAAAGACTTAAAGAATAAAACTAGATTATCATTTTTCTCTTCTGCTAAGCAAACTGCCTGTTTTATAAAATTAATGAAATTCTACATCGATTTGACCAATGGCAATACAAAACCCGTTTCTTTGTCAACACATTCCATATTTGTGTTTTAAACTGGGTGGGCTATCCTATTATTTGATGAGACTAGGGATGTCTACTCATATAATATTAATCCAGTTGCGCTGTCTTACTTGAAGATGAAAGCAAGAATTCCAGACTCCAGTCCAAGAGCTGAGCAGTGGAGAAGAGGAATGGGATCAAATAATTGTGCAATATCAAGAGCAACTTCACAGAAATTGGAAGTTTTCTCTGGCAGCTGTCATATTAGACCATGACATAGCGTGATCAAAAACGGTCAGGATTTAGGGTACCAAAAATATCCACTAAATGACCCTGAGATTCTCAGCAAGATTCTGAGTTCACTACATAGTGTTTTTTGAAAGTGTGAGACGAGGAACAGGCCACTGGCTCTTAAAGTGACCCTGAAGAGCTAGCAAACAAGAAATTCTCCTTAAAAAATGAGGAAGTACAGTGTGGGGGTCAAAGAAAAAGTCCCCCATTTCTCTGAGGTTCCTTACAGGCAGGACAAATGAAATTAACATTAGGCACAATTACTAAGAGAAAAGTCCAAATTTAATGACAAAGGAATGGAGAACTTACACGGCGGTAAACTCTGAGGTAGCTGTGTAGGCCCACATTTACATCCTGAGCCGAGGCCCGGAGAGGGACCTGCGGGCTGAGTGGAGGCAGGGGTTGCCATGTGGCAAGGAGAAAAAATTCTCCTTTACTATGAAAGGAAAGGCAATAACTTCCCTTTCTGCATTTTTCTAGAGAATAGGGACAAAAGACCATGTCTGGATTAGGAGAAGGGTCGAGGCCCAGGGGTTAGTAGATGGCTTGATGGCTTCTATGATTGAGGAAAGGACTAAACTGTTTGGAAAAATTGAACTTCATTTGCCCGTGGAGCTGTCCTCCACTGTCCTTGACTCTTCATGTCAGGGTGGAGCATGTTTAGGAGCTTATTCTAAGAAATGTGGGGCGTTCTGTTTTCGCTCTAGCGACAGTATTCCAGAAAGCAGAAAATGTTTCTACTGTAAATTGGTGCCAGGATTCACAGTGAAGAGTTAAGTTTGTTGCCTGTGTCTTCTCATATGAGTGTAAGTCCTAAGTTCAATATTATAATACTCATGGAGCAGGCCAGGAGGTAAGATATCAGATCTTAATTTAGGGTTTACCAGTGGTTCCTAAAAAAAAAAGTTTGTGTCTGTGTGCGTGTGTGTGTGTGTGTACGTCTTTCTATTAGGTAGATGTATTCTTCAAATACCAAATTTAATAAATATGGAAGGTTTCTCTCACTTTTAATTATTTTACATAAATTAAACTTCAGGAAATTAAGATACAATGCTTTATTTAGGAAAGGAAATAATCAGTAAAACTACTCTATCAAGAGTAGTAGGTACTTGATTACATTTGAATATGGTTCAATTAGATTGGTAGGTAACTGACAAAGTTTCTTTTGAGAACTATAAAGCATTTTTCTGACTCTATGATACTCTTCTTAATATTGTTTCTGTTATGTAGTGTGTCTATCCACACAAATCATATTTTGTTTAAATTTCTACTTATTTTAGTTTCCATTAGAAACCATTCAGATGGAAATAATAAAATACATAAACCAAAATGGCTTAATCCAGATGGTTCTCAAATGTTGCTGCCTAGTGGAATCACCTGCAGATCCTTAAAATAAAATACTGATGTCTGGCTCCCACCCTAACATTCTGATCAAACTGTAGTGGAATGAGAGCTGGCATGGAGATTTATTAAAGTTCTCCAGCTGATTCTGATGTGCAGCAGTGTTTGGAAACACTAGCTCAAACCCTGAGAATAACTGAAACGATAATGTTCAAAAAAAGTCAAAGCAGCGAATTAGTTCAGGGACCTCATCTTTTCATCGAGGGACCAGGATTTTCTTCCTTTGGAATGTTCAGACAGTCAGGTCCTTCTTTGTCAACTTTGTTCTCCTTGTAGTCCTCACAGGTGCTGCTAGAGTTTCAAAAATCACATGCAGACAGAATGATTTTCGGTAGAAAAGAAGGAATGACTTGTTTCCATGTCTCCTTTTAATACCTACAATAGCCTTCTCAGAAACTCATCACTGGACCTCCAATCATGCCACACTAGTAAGAGCAGGGTCCACCATCTGCTAAATGAATAGCCACAAGGCCCAGCCAAAACAAGTTAGAGTCAAAAGACGTGATGGCCCCATCGTGTTTCAGCAGATGTGGGACCCATATCCTGTTTTGAGAGAGACCCTCTGTCGACTCCGAAATCAATGCCAGCCATACATTTTTCCACAACCTGTACCCACATTTTCGCTGCTTGAAGCTTCCCATTCCCATCATTGAAACTCCCCCTCCCTATTATCCACCTTCCCATTCTTTTTCTCAAAGAAAAACAACTCTCTGACAGTTGCTGCTTACCCTATAAAGAGTGCCCCAAGACCAGAGTCCATTGGAATGTTCACTTGGCACTGAGCTTTCCCGGCCTGCACATGGGACAATAAAGTCGTGCCTCAGAGTGTATCAACTCCCTTGTCTCAGTCTCCTCTATCACTAAGCAACTCATAAGTGGAGCGAGAACTGGAACTTGGCTGCAAATTAAACCATTTGTGGTTACCTGCCCAGCTGAGACTAGGATCACCCTTCCCTGAATCACATTGGGGACAGGAGGAAAGAGGTAGGGGGTGTGGGCATCTAAATAAAATCCTATTTCTGCCAGTTAGAGAAGGCAGTAACCCTGTCTAATAAGAAGCTTGGAGTGTCTGCTCTATTTTTTCCTCTATGTTCTACTCCATAGCCTGTCATCTACTGGATAGGTTTCCTCTTAAGCAAGACTTCTGTGCAGTTTTTTTTATTACATTCCTCACTTTATATGAACATTATGATCCATAAAAATGAGAAATCATGAAGACACCAGGGCTCAGAGGAAAATCAACAGGAAACATGTTTCTCAAAGCATGCTTCCTTAGTGGTAGGCCTTCTAGCAGATTTAAAGCTTTACCCATTTGTATTTTGTTAGTATTTTCAACTTACTGTGTTCAGACCCAGAAGTGCATAAAAACGTTTTTTTTTGTTCATGTGTTTTATGTTGTCAATTAATATATGAACATCCCGATTTTCATTTAAGAATACTTCAGATTTAAAGTCTGCAGGAAACTAGTTATCCCTGAAGTGTTACCACACTGAGCAAAGGAAGAGCTAGAAGCAGCGATTTTAAGCCTTCTGGAGTGAAATAATGGATGCTGAGCAACCTGACTGCACCTAGGTAGCATTTCTTCACTATGATAATGCTGAAGTTGCCTCCCAAGATTGTGTAATAGTAATTATGGGAGTATATCTAGTTCCCAGATAATCATTCACAAAGTTCTTCCAACATGTCAATGTTTGCATACTCAAGAATAAAGAGACATCAGCCTTGTTGCAGCACAGGAAGAGAAATGGATAGAAGTGGGGCCTTTTTTCACTGCTTTGTGGTATTTGTCTTTAGCATAATTGAGGTCAAAGCCTCTAGAAGCTAAATATAATTAACTCAGAAACCAGGAAGTGACTATTATCTCATCTAACTGTCCCCCAACACAAATCAGAAATGTTACCAGCCCAGTACTCAGAGACCTATTGTGCAGCTTTAATGAGCTAAGAGAATACATACAACCTGTTGAGTTAGATCACTGAACGCCAGTGTTTGCCTCCAGGATGGTTTTACAAAGGGCTCCTATCAGTAAGAATCACTCTCAGGTAACAGGGCCGACTCATACTTGAGGAAATCCTAGAACAGAGACTGCTCTCCAGTGTCAAAAGTGAGGCCCAGTCCATCCCAGCAGCTCTGCATTTGACACTTAAAGAAGATGGGCAAGGTGTGTGATATGCAATCTAAACAATGACGCAATTGCTAGAAAAAACTGCCAGGTAAAGCACAAGGTGACATTAAGGGGGCCTGAGTTTTGACTTAGGTGAAGAAAAATCAAGTCATGAATAATTAAGCCAAGTTATCATAATCTTTATCACCCCCCCTCGCTCTCCCCAAAACCACATAGTTCATGAGAACAAAAAAATTTTTTAAAAAATGTAAGTCTATGAAGTTCAAGTGAAGGCTTCATGAGAAATCACTTCGATACTTAGCATGGCTATATCTTTTCATCATGAAAAAAATAAACAGAGCATTTCAACCTGGATTAGAGGATTCCTCAGTATGGTGAGTCCTGCTAATAACTAGATATTTCCGTCTCTTCTTAATTCAAACCACTTGGGTGGAATGTTGAGTCGAGTGGGTATGGAGTCGTTTACAGGTAAAGGGCATTGTGCTCCACTGGAGCACTATGGAATAAGCCTGGCAAAAGTCACCAGAGGGTTGGCCTGAAAACCAAGTCTTCTGGCACCTTCTGTTTTTTTTTTTTTTTTTAAATCCCATCTCAGGTGTCTTTAGAATAGACATGCCCTTGATTTAAAAATTACTGGGAGTCATGTCAGGGAATAGCATGCATTTTTTAAGATTATAAGATTTGTACAATAGTGAATGCATTGCCCACACAATAGTGTATCTATTGTCCAAAATTCCTTGACTATATAGGTGCTAAGAGTACTACTCAAATGAATAACTAATGTAATATTTTTTGACAAATAGACGTCTTTCATAGTTTAAGAGGTTATCCTTGCATGCTGTCAAAACTACCTATGAGTACTATGAATAGGTAAACATAATTTACATAGGAGTGTTTCATGTAAACTCATCATACAAAATGAAACATATTGCAGTCAAGTACTTCCAGTAATCATTTCTTGAGGAATTCTGGAGTTTGTGGAGTTTGTGGTAAAGAAGGTGATTAAAAGCATGAAAAATCTTGCTATATGAGGAAAGTTAAAGAGGAACCTTGGCATGTCCTGGTGGAGCAACAGTTTCACTTGCTTTCAAAGGATGAGGTTCAAATGCCCCTGGATTTGAGTCCTGGGTGGCAGGGTGGTGGGGTGGGGGGACAACCAGCGTGAACTACTAAAATGGAAATATAATGAAGTTCTTCTTCCTCCTTTTTCTTCCTGCTCGTCTGCTGGCTCGCCTTCATTCCTGCCTCTACCTTACTGATTGCAAACTTCTGGTAGCTTCTGCCAGCTCTAATAGATTTGGGATCTCTCTTAGACCCTACATCTCCATGGTATTGCCTTCTGTGATAAATGCACAGAATGACAAAGAATACGATCTGGGAAATCCAGTCCCATACTTAACAAAATCGGTGCTTTTGTGTACCAGTAAGAAGATGCTGGTTCTTCCTTAAGTCACAGCCAACTGTTAGGATATGGAAATAATAAATATTCAAATCCAGAAGACCACAAAAATGCATGGTGTCCTACAAGCGTACAATGCACCATTTCACTCAGTATCCTTGAGAAGTTCCAGAAGCATTTCTAAATGAAGTTTATAGATGTTACATATAGATATTAAACAAGTCCTGAGCAGAGGGTGAAGGACAAGCAGCAGCTACACAATAAACAGAAGAGGGGAGCCCAGTGAGCACAGGGGACTGAAGAAAGAAATGTCCCAAAGATGCATTAAATTAGAACTATTACCACAAACAACTACTGTTTGGCATCAACATCTGTGGCTCATGGGAGACCAAAAAGACATCAGTCTCTTTTAACTAGATTATTATGAGCAAAATAAATCGAGTCATAACTAGGGTCAGACCATGTACCGCAGAGCCACGCACTTCGCCAGGAGCTCCTCCAGGAACTTGCCGCAGATGGCAAATTAGTATTTCTTTGCACAGGGAAAAATATTTTTTGTTGTACTACCACAGGTACCCTCACATTTAGCATTGTACATGAAAAGTGCTAATATAATATAATATGTTTGTGTTATTTTTAGCGGCAAACAAGGATTCTAATTAATTATATGTGGAGAATGCATTCACATAGGCATGACCTATGGCGGAAGGGTAAAAAAACAGCAATTGATACATGTGAAAAAATATCACAAACAGAATTCAGGAATCTCAGTTCTTAAAAATGAGAGGGAAGCATGTCCATCTTATTCAGTTTGTTTCCCATTTCCAGGCATATTAGAGGATAAAGGCAGTAGGATGACAGAGGCCAAGTATATGTTGGTGCTTTCTTAGTTTTAAGATGTCACGTCAAACGGAAGGCAATAGAAAAGGGTAGGAAATATTCCTGCCAGTTAAGAATATGCCTTTTAGAAATTTATTTCCTAAATAAGTAGCTACATTAAAATAAAATTATGTATATTAATTCTAGTGGCTGCAATATCATCTCTAAAAGATTACTGCTCCATTAGCAATGCAAGTCAACAAGCTTAATTACAATGCAACTTCTTTTAAACACAGTTAGGTAATATTTACACATTTAAAATGTCCATTGCATTAAGAAAAACTACTTTTACTTATTTTTTAGTTGCCAAGATATCCAGCAACACCAACTATGCTTAACTACAGTTCACAGATGCTTTTCTTGCAATTATAAATATTGCTTTTCTAGAAGGAAATACTGACTTTCTAAAAAGCAATATTTGTAAAATCTGGATATTTTGGTTCTGAATAAATAAAATAGCCAGAAAGATGACTCATTTAGGAAGATTTTGCTTGTAAACTCATGTTTGATGAAGCAGCCATTGTAAAACATCCTTCTATAATAAAAATAAGCATTTAATGGTAGAAACTTTCAGGAATCTTGAAATAAATGAACAAACATAAATCTTTTTATCATTAGGAATGTAATGAGAAGAAAATATAATTTTACCTTCTATAGAATGAAATACAATTTTATACAAATTTTATGAAATACAATATAACCTTACCAGTCATTATTTATACCTATTTAGCTGTAACTAAAGATAGAATAAATGTTTTGACTTTTTTTAAGTTGCAGCTTAAAACGGTCCAATTTTAATTATATTCAAAATTCAAGTTGGAAAAAAATTCATTTGTTTAGTGACATGTTCGAATATAAACTGATTTCAATCTATCTGTATATGGCAGCAAAAATATAAAGAGATAATTGCAACAGTCAATTACATTTTTTTAACACTATGAACTTTAAATCCATTTTTTAAATTCACTCTTTCTTATTCGAGCTTATCCTAACATGAAAATTCAGTGATTCTATTACTTTCAGTCCATAAGTTTTGGAGATCTTGACAATTTCTCATTTAGCTATAATAATCTACCAAAATTAATTAAGGCAAATGAATATTCTAAATGAATCTCTTCCTTTTAACTATTGTTTCAGTAATTGCCTATGCTTGACAAGGTATTTTGCATGAAATATCAACAACGTGATTTGAATCACACTCATAATTACAAACTCTTCAACCACTGTAATTAATAAATTATTGTCCTCTCAAGGGACTACCTTCAAATACTTAAAATATTTTTATTGAGAAATTCTGTTTAGGTATTATGGTATCTTCATGATTTTCTAACACTCTGAATTTCTTTAATTTGCTGCTTTAGTTATTTATTGAAATTTAAATTCCACAAATCTTTGTCATATCTGGAAGACATTTTATAGCTTATGAGGAAAATCTTATTAGCTAAAGTCTAGCAATCTCAATTCTTGAATGTCCTATGGTAACTGCTTAGTCTCTATCCTGGACACAGAACTAATTGCTACATCTGTGAGGAAATTGAATTTCTTTCAAAAGAATTTTAGTAGACTCCAGTTACAATTCACATTTCATAATAAGGAATAAACGATATCTGGCAGTCAAGAAGGAAGCAGTAACAGAATATACTTTCAATTAGAAATCCTGGGATATAGGTTTCTTTAGTTTGATTCCATTGCCAGGAACATTTCCCACATTGACTCCAAATGGTTTCATATTCCTCAGAATAGGTAGCCCTGGGTATTCTCGAGAAACATGTGTGTGGCACTGTCTTCCTTGCATGATACTGGTCTATCAATAGTCTCAAGTGGGTAGATTTGAGGAAGGTATGTGAAGAAAATGATATCAAGGAAACCAATGAAAGAGAAATTATATCTATTTTACTGAGCATTCTAAGAAGAGCAATTTACCCCTCTCCTTTCTTGACCTTAAAGAGGAACATTATTACAATTAACACAGAAAATACACTGCTCACTGTTATCAAGATGATAGTTCTGTTGGCTCTTCAGATGACTTCCATGACTTTTGTCACTGTGCTGGGTGACTGACCCTCTTTTACCAGAAGCACATTTGAGAAGAGAAAGAGGTGCTCTTTATGCTAGCCTCTAATGCTTCACTCTAAGATAAATGGCTTCTTGCACTGTTTTTGTTATTGTTGGGGTTAGGGTTCTTCGTTTATTTGGTTTTTATATTTTTTTACTTCTTTGCATAGACACTGCAAAACTTGAAAAGATTGCCTTTCAAAATGATCAGTGTTTCTTGCCTATCAACTGGAGGTCTGGATGCTATGACTGCACCTCTAGGTATTAGAGAATGGGGACTAGGCAGCAAAGTAATTCTGGACTGGACTTTAGGCAGTGGGACAAGTCAAGGTAGCACAATAGTAGGCCTATGGAAAACAACATCTAGGAGAAAACATAGGCAAAGAATGTTCTAAGTATCAGGGGTCTAAGTATCAGGCTTAAGAAAAAATTGGGTCCTTATTATATGGTCAACAGTTAGACATTGGGAGGACAGGTAGCTTTGGAAAAGATTATCTGTAATAGATTTCCCATCTAGGAGAGCAAGTCTTCCCACTAATGTGACTAACGCTGAAAATGGTTTCCCTGGTGCTAACTTACTTACTAATCAAAGGACTATAGGTGTACTTGACTAGAAATGTATATTATTAGATCCTGAAGCATACTTTTTTAAGTTTGATCTTAAAAGTTATCAAATTATTACAGATGGGCTGAAATTTTCTGGAAATATCATAATTGTTTTAAAGATATAATCCCAATTATATAATGATTAGTATAATGTAATCAATTAGTATAAAGTAACTAATTTCGTATGACTCCTGGAAATCTGAATAATAAATCTATGAGAATATTTTGCTCAAATTCAATACATTGTCTTGTGTTAAATGAGACAAAGGCAGAATCAGAAGCTGAAGTTTTAAAACTATCCTGTGTATATAATAAATGAAGCACTGATAGGTGTAGGAATCATGGACAAAAACACGAACATCTCAAAACAATTTTTCAATTATTTTATTCATTGCTGATAAGCAATGAAAAAGTGTTTCATTGTTTCTACATACCAGAATGTTTTGGTTTTGCCACTATTCATATCAAGTTGAACTAGAACTAGACTAGAATATAGGAGAATTTGGTTCTGGAATGAAAACAGGCACTAAATAGCTTGAAGGACTACTTAAAATTTCTGTATCCAATTTTCTCAGCTGTAAAATTTAGAAACTATTATAGAGCAAGATAGCAACTGGATCCATTCCAGAGGATTTACTAAGCCTTAGAATTAAAAAAAAAAAAGTCCATATTCGTACACATTCCTGAAAAAAGAGTAAGTAATTTCACCAGATTCACAATCAACAAATTTACAAATTTACATTTGACTCCCAAAGGCTAAGAATCATGGGATTAAGAGCTTTCTGAAGTTTCTTGTCTCAGACCACACACATTACAATACTATACAATGTGAAATAAAATATCTATATATTTATCATGCTTATATATTTTGCCAAATGAAAGCCCATGTGTATAATATATATAGAATATAGTGTCACATTTATACTTATATCTACATACCTCTCTCTCTATATATATATGCAAATACATAAAGAATCTTGAGAATCCAATTCAAATTACACACAATTTTAAAAATGTAAATAAAAGTTTGGTTCTAATAACAGATCACTTTTCAAAGTTAGGAGTCATTTGAAAGTAAGTAAACTCTTATTCTAACTAGAGGTATAATCATGTTTTGCCTGGGATTACTATGAGTTAAGAGTTTAATGTGAAGTTCAAGATTTATGAAAATCAAATGTATGTTTGTCTACTAATGGAAATGAGTCATCTTAATAAATTTTTTCATGCATCCAGTAAATGTTTATTAAATGCTCACTTTTGACAGACTCTGTGATAGGTACGATTTTTCTGTGATGATTGAAATAGACATTCTCTGCCTTCAGTCTAGTAAGATAGATGACTCTTACTGAAAACTTTAATTAAAGTTGATGAAAGAAATCAAAAGAGTATCACAAATCATTAACGTGAATCTATCATCTTTTTGAAAACATTAGGCAAAGTTGTTTTATTTTTCTTCCCCCTTGGACCTCAGGTGCAAAGAACAGAGTTGGAGTTATCATAATCTTTGGTTTTTGGTGCAAACTCATCATCGTCATTGATCCATGAATGGCTTGCTATTATTAATTTACTTTTACACACCCACAGCATTCATAAAATTCCTAATAAATGAAAAGCTGGGATTACAATTAACTAATATCAAAACTATACCTTCCACACAACTCATTGTGTCTTTGTTCTCTCAAATGAGATAAGTGGAGAATTAATGAAGGGATAAATTGACCAATTAACCAGAACCCAGAAACAGATAGGTGTGTATAAAATTGTTATATATCAGTGACAGAAAATGGAGAAAATTATGTATTATTCAAGAAATAGAACTAAAAATAATTAACCTCAGATAAAGTCAAAATCAGATCTTTATGCTATATACAAAAGCCAGCTTTAGATGGGCTCAGAATGTCAATTTTAAAAATAAAATGTTTATTTTTGTATAAAATATTGGTGAGTATCATTTAGACATTGGGGTAAGGAAATTTTTCTTAAGTGAGAGGAAAAAACATTGATTATTTAAAAAGTATTATGTTTGATTACTTAAAATTAAAAATGTATTCATGAAACAATTTAAAAGACAAGTTAAAAAGTAGGAGAATATATTCATTATATAAACCAATAATAAAGAATTATGAACAGAAATACATAAAAATATTTATATTTAAAAAGTATATAAAGTGAGACAGTGAAAATATACTGAAACAGAAGCTTCATAGAAAAATAAACATATATGACCTGTAACTACAAGAGTGAAACTTAGCAATTTAGTGTTCCACTAAATGTAACTGATAACTTGTTTTAGTAGAGTCAATTGATAAGAGTTTGAATGTTTCATCTGCAAAGTTTTAGAGGTAATGTGGATGAATACAGAATGAAATCCTATATTGATTGTTGGAGTTTAAATTGGAGCAACCTGTTTGAAAACTATTTGGGATTATCTCATAAATTTGATCATTTTTACATACTATGATCCACTTCTAGATACCCAAGGAAGTCGTGGCCCTCTAACAATAAATACATGTACATTAGCAATAGCACTGAAGAGTGAAATAGTGAAAACCTTAGGATTAACGACTAAAATGCTCATTAATGGGACAGTGAATCAATAAACTGTGGTATAATCACACAATGAAATATTACACAGCTGTCAACAGAAATGAATTAAAGCAACACAAAATCTGACTGATACTTAGTGGCATGATATTAAGTCAAAGTAAAACATCTCCAATATGCATATGATACTTATGTAAAACATTTTAAACAAATGAAAAGAAAGTTTGCCACAGTTAAGGGACACATGACTATAGATTTAAAAAAAAGGACAAGGAAAAGAAAAAAACTAGAGTGGTCAATTTTTAACCTTAAATTTTATAAGACAAGAAAGGAAGGAGGGAGGGAAAGTTAATAACTGTCTTGGATATATTTGAATCATAAGTGATACTAATTTCATTTCTTTTTCCACATGTAAATCATGCTCAGAGATAACAACAAATTGATTAAAATGCTGATTTGCAACTTAACGTTCATTTTAGATGGGTTGTACAAATAGACTTGTCTCCCCATGTGCTAGAACTATTAAAGCAAGAAAAGGTTAAATGAACTTGTTCACTGAAAAAAGAAGTTGTTATCCATGGTACCAAAAATAGAAGTTCTGATTTCCAGCCCCATGATCTCAACAGAAGACAGAATGTTCACTTTATCTGACTGATAGAGAATACAACTTCTCTAAGGACTCTATTATTTTGAACTACTGTTCAAGAACATGTAATTACAAGCTTCTGGAAATATGTACTGTTTATTTTATCATTTGTAATAGCAAATAGAAAGGTTCTGGCTGGGTATTTACCCAACAATGATGCTAACAGCCTTCAGAGTCATTATAAACCATTTGTGAGGGTCTGTTCAGCTATCTTTAAGATCAATGACCCATTAGTGCAATTATAGTCTAATATGGTTCCTGCCACACAAACACTATTCTTGCTTCCAGAAAGTGACATGCTGATGTCATAAATGCTCTGCACATTGTTAAAAAAGTGCCTTTTCTCTGGGAAATATGCAGAAATCAAACTATAACTCTTTATAAAAAATTGTTTCTAGTGAGTTATATATAGTCATAGCTGATTTTGTAATTTCATGACATAAAATTGTAGATTATAGCCTAAAAAAATCTCAGGAGAATGAGTACATTTATTTTTGTCATTATTTTGTTAGTTTACAAGCCTTCAAAGCACCTGTCTTCCCTGCTCCTTTCACATTGTCTTACATAGACGTATACTGCTTGAACCTATAGGTTCTATGCAAGACAATGTGAAAGGAGCAGACATATATATATATATATATATATAATATATATATATTATATATATATATGTGCTCAGCCTTACTTGATTCCATGTAATCAAAGTGAGAAATACAAAGATTACTTGCTATGGACCTGTAGATCTATAGAATTGGAAGTTCTGTAGAGATAGAGACCAAGTAGGCAAGTAGTATTTTCAACTGATAGCGGAATCCCTTATTAGAGTGGATACACGACAGAACATATCATGAACACTTTGGAAAATCGGAAAAAAGTTTTAGAATTACCTCAAGAAAAATACACATATATGAATATATATTTATGTCATTAATTCTGTTTTTTGCCTTTGATAGTGAAGTATCTTACATATTGCAAAACATTAGGTGACTCATTTTCTTTTGGTAAAAAAATCACTGTTTTTCTCCAAGGAAAAAAGTAATAATTTCAAATTAAATAAACCACATAAAATACTCTTGTGTCCGCTTGAAACAAATTTTGTGGGAAGGATGTTTTATTTGATTTGAATGAAGTTAACTGGTGTAGTGACCCTCTACTTGGAAATATTTTTGTCATTTTTAGTATTCAATCAATTTTGAGGCTGTTAAAACATTCAAAATCAATATTAAATAAAAAAAGAACACATATTAAAATGGCTAGTGTAAAAGTTACAGCTCACATAGCTTCCAGGGCAAACAGAATTAAATTCCCTATCAGAGCAGACTTGTGTCAAGACACCTGAGATTTCGCTAAGACACTCCAAGTTGATGTTCTACCAAATCCTTTGTTCTCAAGTCAAATGAAGTTATTTTTGGAAAGGTTAGTGTCAACAAGACAGCCTCTGTCAGCAAGAAAAGATGTTTGAGTCATTTTTTTTTTTTTTTTTTCAGTTGTAAATCATCTAAGCAGAAGTAACCTTTCAAAAAGTTTTGTGGTCTTTCCAGTAGTTGTTAGATCTTCCACATGGATAAACTGACAAAGCTTTTTCAGTTTCAGCCCGCTTTCCTCACAGAAATCCTCCTTTCACCACTGGAAAGGTCATACATTTTTTGCTCTAATCTTTTCCTCCAAAATGGCAGGTAGTTCAAACAGCAACCATAAAAAACACCAGTAAGTCTTGAACTGAACCACTAGCCTCCTCCTTATCGTCTAAAACCTACAAGAAAGTCTAAGCCACAAATTAACCTTTCTTGCCAAACTGTTCTAAGATACAGCAATCCTTTATTTAAAAATAAATAAATAAATAAATAAAGTGACATTTCTGACCCAAGTTCAACCAAGTGCATTAACACATCCCTCTGGAAAGCCAAGGAACTGTTGACAGTACGAGAACACATTTTGCTCCATTTCTAAATAAAGATCTGAAAGGAAAGATTCTGGCCTATGGCTGTGAATTTATTGCACTACTTTTCAAAGCATCTTTGACACTAGTGTATGCTGATGTTGAAAGTAATGTCTCTATGAAAAGCAGAACGTCTGACTTCTTCACTAGACTAATCAAGCTGGATGTTGGACCTAAAAGCTCCATATACACTCTACATGTACACACAATCTAATGATTTTTTTCCTTCCAATAAGAATTTTGCTTGACCAAGAAACTTTTCACTGTGGAATACTTTGTCCTTTAAAGCATTCATAGACACACAAACACACACACACACACACACACACACACACTCACACGCGACAACAGCATTCACATGATAGATAAAAATCAGAGCTTTTCTGAAACAATTACAGTTTTCACCCAATTGCATGCCAAGTGGGAATAGAACAGCTGCGATTTTCACCATAACTGGCTTCAAAATATTAGCTAAATGTCAGAGTTCAGAAGTAGGTTATATCAAGTGAACAGAAGCACTCTTAATTTTTTTCTTGTTCTGAGCAGCCCACCAGTTCAAACATTACCAGAGTACGTTATTTGATCAAGCTTTCTCCAATTATTTATGGTTCTTTCTGCTAGGAAACATGTCAAGACATGTTCGTGTTACAACAAATAGAAGTTTCGGTACATTTCTATGTTTTTAACGTTGAACTTTTTCTCAGGAAAACAAAACAAAAAATCTATATTGTGTGATACATTTTCAGAATGCTCAGAAATAAACTTTCTTTACTTTAGGCTCTTGCTGGCAGGAAACTTATCTCACAAGACAGAAACAGTTTAGCTTTTGTGTCCCATCACATTTAGCAATGCAAATAAAATCAAAGAACATGTAGATGCCATCAAGCTTTCTTTTCTTTATCATTTGCCAACTTAGAAGCTAAGTTCAGTATGAACAAAGAGATATGCATAAACATAAAGTAAAATACATTTTTGTTACCTCAGATGAATGTAATGCTATTCTTGATGTTATTACATAAGAAGGATGATAATTTTACACAATGTATCCATGCCATCCTATCCATGTTTAAACTAAAATATTAAAGGGATCTTGTCATAAAATTTTACACCATAAAGGAAACAAAATAAAACGAAAACATATTAACATGCACATATGCACTTAGCATCTTTAAACTACTTGCTCTTTTAATTAGGCATTGCTATTAGTCAAGTATTCTATATATTTTATTTCATTTGATTTAATCTTCTCAGCAATCCTGGGGCTATTTTTATCTTACTTAATGTTTTTAAAAGGATAAACAAGATTAAAGAAGTTAAATAATTTACACAAGATCACACAGTTAAAAGGCTAGACAAAAATATAAATTCAGGTTGTTTAAACCACTGTCACTCTTCTTTCTGACACATTTCCATGCAATGTTCTTTCCATCTGTCCATTATACTGAATTAAGACATGATTCAGTAACTCTTCTTCCCTCCCTTTTTTCTCTCTCACTTTTCCTTCCTCTCTTTATTTATCCTTCTATGTTTCAATCATGCTGTCACTATTAATTTAAGAATGTTTTCTTAAGGTAATTCTAAACCTATGTTCTTATTTATGTATTTGTTTGTTTGTTATCACTTACAGGATGGTAGAATTTAATGGAAAAATGGAAAACACATAGCTTGTCCTGGAACCACATTGCTTGAGCTCCAACCCAGGGTCTGCTGCTGCTTTTTTTATCCCTTGTTCCTTCCCACAACCCTGGTAGGCAAAGTCTTGTGTCTAGTGAATTTTATTGAGATTCACCTACACATTTGATTCATTTCTTTATATTCCACATATGATGAAACCACACTATCTTCTCTTTTTGATTTCTGGCTTAATTTGCTAAGCGCAATAACCTCCAGTTCCATCCAGGTTGTTGCAAAAGGCATAATTTCATTTGTTTTAATAGTTGCATAGAATTCTAACAGGGAATCCACATCAGATCCAAAGACAAACACAGGCTGAAAGTAAAGGGCTATGGAAAATACGTCAGAGAACCAAGGGTGAAAGGAAATCAGGAACGGCAACCTTAATATCAGACAAGACAGACTCCACTTCTAAATCTATATTCTATCATACGACTAACCATTAGCTGTCTCATAAAACTGACTAATTGGCCTCTATGCTTTCATCCAGAGAGTAAATAAAGCTGTAGTACAGAACAACCACTTGTTTCATAAATTTATATCCCATATAGTTGTGGAATTAAGGTATTATGATGATTCCATTTATTTTACTTTAATGATCAATTATGAGGCAAGGACTATAAGTCTACTATTAATCTTATGGGTTTTATTCCATCTAGACTGTAAAAACAATTATTTCTTTTTCTATCTACTATTCATTTCCTGACTTAACAACAAACTGTCTAGAGTTAATCTAGGAAACTTTAATAATAATAGTGTTTATTGACAGTATAATTGCAGCTTTACATATGAACCCACTCAAAGCTGGTGGTATTATCCCATTATTAAAAACTGACAGGATTTTAGAAAAAAGTAGCCCAGTTGAGATTGGATTTGGTCTTGGTCAACTGATTACAACACTAATGACTTTGCTGCTCCCTCTGGACTGACAGAATAATTCACAGTGCCTGCCTCCCACGGGTGGGAGGCATTGGGATGATAACTCCCAATCTAGAAATCCCACTGGGGGAAGAAACCTCATGGGAGACTAAGAGCACCTGTACAGCAGACTGGTACTTTCCAACTATTTCCTCTATGTTGGTTATACCTTTAAATCTATCAAACAAAGCTGAAAATCCCTTTATAAAGAACTGGTGTTAGACTTGATGTTTTGGGAGGTAGTGTTGGAAGATAATGAGCTCCAACCTCAGGATAAAAGAAATGAGAGTAGGAGCAAATTGGAGATAATCTAGAAGCAACAAAATCGACCCAACTGTCTCAAAAGTTAAAAATTTGTGAATCATCTAATAAGCATGAGCACTTTTACTGATTACCAATCAGAGTTTTAAAAGGATTATTATAGCTTACTAAAAACACAAAATAGTTTTTAAAAATTAATTTTATTTTATGGCTGTTAAAGGGTTGACACTGCTTATAATCTTTTTTCCAAGGTATATTCAGCTTGATGATTACATATTTTCAGTCAAGGATGGCCTGGGATATGCTGTGGTATCATAATCCTCATATCTTGGAAGCTTAGAATAAACAAAGGTTTACTTCTTGCTGACACTACATGGTCATAAAGGGATAGCTAAAGTCTGTATTTCTCACTTTTTTAGTCTTCAAGCCAGGCTTTTTTCATATTTATCACACACAACAAACCACGAGTCCCATGGTAAAACATGTCATGACCTGATCCAAAGGCTTCCTTGAAAGAAGTGACGTCTACATCACTTCCACTTGGGGAAATCCAATTGTGACATGCTAAGAAGGGAGAGAACTAGAATATTTTTCAACAAACTTACTAACACAAAATGCTGGATTTCTATGGAATTGGTTTATTTTCTTATTCTATAGTTCTGCTATGTTAGAAAATACTGATGTGGTGACTGGCCAAGGAAGGCATTCTGTGGTGACTATGTCATTAGGTTCTACATTTGTTGGTTCAAAAATATATACGGTGGCCTGAAATATTGGAGTAGCAGTAGGGTCCTGTCTTTGGCTGGAGGTAGGACACATGCATCCCTAGGAACCAATTCAGATCATGGGGCCAGGGGGAAACAACCAAGATGAATAACTAAATAAATTCAAATGCTTCTTCTTCCTCTCTCTTCCTGCCTGCCTATTGACCTTCATTCCTACCTTCGCCTTTCCTTTAACAAAAAAATGTGTATATGGTACATCTGGTGGCCTAGCAGATAAGACCACCAAATCTATTCCACATACAACCCAAGGACTGAGATTCAAGACCTGGAGCCCAGGGGAACAACCAAGATGAACAACTAAATAAAATGCATAAATGATTCTTTCTCTTCTCTCTTCCTGACTGCCTGCCTACTTGCCTTCATTCCTGCCTACACCTTTTCTTAAAAGCAAACAAACCAACCAGTGCCTATGGCATTTATAAACGTGAGACCACTCTCAGCAACATATCACACACCTGTTCAACAAACACAGAGTACTAGGAAGTAGGAAGCCTGAAGGTTTTAAAACTTGGAAGATGATGATAGTCAATTGCTAATTCAATTTTTTATTATTTTAGTTGCAGAAAGAATCTGTTTATATTCTGTTACAGAAATTGAATGTCCTGCTAAAATATGATCATTCATGCACTATTGATTTTTTTTTCCCTGAGTCACAAAGAATATGAAGTGCTGGGGAAAACTTCATCTCCTAGCAATCGAGCTATTTGCACCACAATTTAGTTCTCTTAGGAAATTCTTTCATCCAAGATCAATATTTTATAATCCTTATATTATAACCCTAAGTTTATAAGTTTAAGCCATTCAAGTTAATTAAGACAGTGCTGGACTAAAACTAGAAAAAGTCACTTAAAGTCACAGAAATGCTCTTTTTGGGGATTATCAGCACCATAAAGTTTTTTTTTTTTTTGTATTTCTTCTTACTCAAAAAAATTGTGTGAACTTTTTCTTGTCAGTACCTCTCTCTATGTAAAAGCAGCACCGTGCATCAGCCTTCTCTGCCATGTACTCTGAAATTACTTACAAAGTAGATGTAAATTAATTGCTAAATAAGTCTTTTTGAGGTCCTTCAGCAATAAAACACTACACCGACTCACTAAAATTTCATTCTCTTACGATGCACAGACGTGAAGATTTTGAGTCCTTCAAAGAGCACTCTCATTTCCCAGGTGAGGATAAAAGGGACAAAACTCTACCTTCTGGCTTTAGCTTTCACACTGTAAACAAGTGTCCTTTTCATGGTCTAGTCAATGCCGTGTTTGTTGTATTTTGTACCTTTTTGTGTGTGTGATTTTGTTTAAATTGACCTTCTAGCCTAACACTGTCCAGTGTTCCTAAGTGCGAGAAGGCTATGATGTACCCTATAAAGAGAAACACATTTTAGACTAGGTTCACTCAGACATAAGCTATAGTGCTAATTGGCCTTGAATTTGATCTCAGTTATTGAATAAGGTGTATTGACTAAGATGTTCTTTGAGCAAAAACACACATAAAGCAAGTTAACAAACTGAGGAGTTGATGAAAATATTGTGAACAGAGACTCACAGGAACCTAATCCTGTGTTTCCTCCAGCAGCAGAGATTCAGTATTTGCTAAATCACCATGTGCAGAGACTACATAGGTCGGAACTAACACAACTAACAAGAATCCACTCTAATGCTCTCTTTTGATATTACTACCTTGAGAAAAGAGATCAGGCTTACGTGTGCAGTTGTATCATAGAAAAAATTCTTATTTCTTAGTGCACCTAAAATCATGAAATATGATGAAACTTTTTATATGCTTCCCAAAGATGATCAAAATGACCATGTGGGACTAGTGTGAGCTGAAGGACTTGGTCACAGCTGAGACAATGAAAACTGCTGCCATCTGACATTTTTTTAGTAAAGAATCAAATCTCCTACCTCTCTATTTTGAGGATCTATTTTGAACTACACTCTAAAATAGTCCTTAAAAGACTAAATTAGCACATTTTAAAATCATATTTCTAAATAGCAGGTAGAAGTATGAAACATTTGGAAAATTAAAGTGATGATGTATTAATTTGGTTTAAAAAACTGAGACCAACACTTAGGATTTTTTAAACCCATTTTCAGTATTATCTATAATAGCTTCCACTCTAAAACTTCATCGGTTAAACAATCTTTCATGGAAATGAACTAATTTTAGAAATATCTGTTTTAGCAATTTTTATACTTAATTATTTTAGGACCATTATCTTTATTCTGCATATTAAGCTGTGTGTGCACTGGCATTAGGGTTTAACGAATTTTATTAACAGAACATTCTTGTTCTTAGTTGTGCACATAAGTTATGCACAATCTTCTTACAGTGGATGTCAACAATTTTTTTTCAGTCTTTATTATAGATGACAGCAAAAACAGTTAAGTAGAAAAGATCTCCTTCCATGACCCATTTTCAGTAAAAATCAAAATACCATCTAAATGTAAAGCAAATTATGGAATTGTCTCAACCTGTAACAATAACTTGTTAAATTTGTGTAAGGCAATAAAAAAGCTGACAACAGTTTGTCCTATCTTCTTTGTGAGCATAATTTGGATTTTGCCCTCTTGTTGGTAACGGTGTGACTTATACCAGTTTTTGCTATGGTGGATGCAATGAAGAATGACACCACTGTAGTTTGTAATCTTTTCTCCATCTGCTTTAACAAATTTATAATTTCCAGACCGAAAAGTATTGACTAGCAAATATTCCTGAAAAACTCAAATAATTTAATCATGGAGACTCCAAGTCCAATTTAAATAAGAAACCAGAACTTCAAAGCTTCATACGAGCATAGCTATCAGTACCCAAGAGATGAGGAGTGAATGGATTCTTGGCTTATTAATGTCGATCTTTGAGTATTTATCATCATATTTCCTAATTATGTACTTTTCTTTACTGGCTTGTGGATTCACCTGATTAGCCATAGGTATTCATATTTTAAATTTTTGTTGAAAAACTTTTCACTAAATAGATTCAAAAATTATTCTAAGATTCAGAATACTTGTATATCTATATATTGTTATTTCTACCATTTCTTCCCATGGTTAATGTAAAGCAATAAGAATAATAAAGAAAATTTCAAACAGTAAATTTAGACAATACCATAAACAGCTATGACAAGTTAGTCAAGATGAAAGGAGCAAAACAATTTCTGTATAAGATGTATTGCCTTGAAGAGCAAAACTATTAGTAAGGACACTAAAATTTAATCTTATTAGCCAAAATTTATAAAATGCAGTTAGATAAATTATATCTTTTTTTTTCTGAAACTGTTTCAGATTGTCTATAGATCAGTTATAGACTTCCATGGATTGCTAGTTAAACACACAGCACACATTATCACAGATATCACAGATATAAAATATATGCATATATACGTATATATACACACACACATATCTACATATTGAGAGAGAAAATATATATTATATAAGTTATATACAAAAAACCTGAGTAATGTCCTCATATTGGTTTTCTTATTTCACAGCAGAAGACCTTTGTAAAAGTTAATCAAGTCAGACCAAAACTCTCCAAGGATGTCCTATCATGTTTAGAAAAAACCAGTGTTCTTGCTATGACCTGTGGGGCCTGATGTGATCTGCTTTTTGGATGCCTCTTGGAGACCTACTTTGCTTATTTCTAATAATGAAGACATTTTGGCTTTGGGGATATTTCTTCCATGGATTAATATCTTTCTTTGAGTTTTTGCATGTGCAGTTTTTCTCTGCTTGGAACATTATAACCCTCTGAAGATTTGAGACTTTTTCTATTATTTCAATTAAGCAATATTTTCTGACCACCCTAACTTAACAAAGTCATATCCCTACTCCCTCCCTCACCCGGTTTTATTTCTCTCCAGTTTTGTCATTCTTTGACATTAAATTGTACAGCTATTATTATATAATTATCACTGTAATGCAAGCTCCATAAAGGTAAAGACTTGACATAAATCCTAAGCCAAATCCCCAATGAGCAGAGACAGACAGTTGATGTTTCCTACCCCTCAGTGCTGTGGAAAGTAGAAGGGGTGATAGCATATCTGAAGATAAAATGTGGCCCCACATCTCAGGGGAATAACACTTTGTGAAGGAGGAAAAGAGTGAAGAGAAGATTTAATTCTGGCTTACACCATGACTACAGAAGTTTAATTGAGAGGAGGGCCACGGTGTTTCCAGATAGCTTGTCTTTCCCACTGAATCAGTGGACAAGAATTAATATCAGCAGCTTCCTTTCAGCCTGTGGTCCAGCTCATAGATTAAAACCTGGAGATAAAATTATGATTATTTATTTAAATGGTCTACATTTAAGTTTCATAGTCAACTTCACCTGAAAAATATTTAACAAGTGCAACCGAAGTCAACTCACTGTAAAATCCAAATTGTAATTACATTGGTTAAGTTATAGTGTAACTCTGTAGTGAGAGAAGTTTGTATGTCTCTTCCTTAGTCACCTAAGAGTTTTCTACCTAGTGATCACTCAAACTAGCACTGCTGAGGCAAAAGAATGTGCATAAGTTATAAGTAGAGTCGAAAAGAGGAGGAGACTGATAGAAGCATTTCTTGAGAGGTGTATGCCCTCTGGTTCAACAAACTCTCTAGGCCTTCATATATGCAGAGGATGATAGCAGTTAATTCATTGCGGGTTTTAAGCAGGGAAATAATGCTAGATATAAACACTATAGACTATAATTAGTGAATTGCTATTTGGTATCTGATAAGGTAAGAGTGATGGGTTTACTGAAAAGACAATATAGTGTATATATCTCAAGTATATATCTCTTATAACTGGCTAAATAGTCATTTTAATATTTGTTTTCCCTAAGGCTTCTTGAAACTGTCAACCAGGAAAGGATAAAGATTTATTAAAAGGGCATATCAGTCTCTTCAGAGATTTCCCTTTGCACTAGATAGTGATGTTTAACTAACTGTAACTTTTGGCAGATGAGGTTACTTTTTTCAGATTTAACTGTGAAAAATTTAGCTAAGTGTTTGTCTTTTTTAAGAAAAGCTCACACCTCTTTAATTGTGATTATTGCTACCTGAATTTTGAAATGATCTTATGTGATTACTAAATAATTTAGACTACATGTAAGTCATCTGCTGAGGCATTCACTTCATTGGGAACACGAGATCAATGTTTGTTTTTAATATAACCCTAACTGGATCTAATTTCAGAAATCAGCAGACTAAAGTATATTATATCATCTGTCCAAGGAGCTAAAAACAGAAACTAAAGATGTAGTTACAATCTTAACTCTTTCAACTGTGTGTGGAAAAGACATGTTTTCTATTCAGAAGACATATGGCTGAATATAGTTATTAAAAGCTTAGTTTCATACCTCTCGAATAGCTGTACAAAACTCACTCTGAAGCACTTTTTTGAGGGACTGTAACTTGTGAACTGGTACTTCTCCAGATTCCTGTAGTTTTTCCAGTAATTCAATTGCTCTGGCAACATCTGAACAACAACAACAACAAAAAATCAGAATGGAGAGACCTAGAAAAATACATTGCATCTCGTAACCAAAGTTCCATTATTCCAAAGGAATGGTGACAATGAAAAGCAGAATTAATTGCAAACTCATAATCTGTAACACATAATGTATTGATCTTATCTTCTGTAAAAGGTCACTTTAAGCTGTTTCACACAATTTGGCACTTAATACCTTTTTGACAGCCTTTCTTTTGTCTGTTTGGTTTGGTTTTTTTTTTTCTGTTACACAAATCAGTATGAATATTCTTTTAGGAAAGACAAGCAGGAAAATGTCATTTATGTATTCCTATACCCCATCACCAAAGGAGTCCTATCAATTTCATCCCTGAGATGTCTTTGCAGTTTGAATTTCCCTTTCTCATAACACATTTATCACAAGTGCATTTATTTGTATGATGGTCTGATTTGATGTGTACCTCTTTCACCTGAGGAGTAGAGTGTAACTGGTTTGGATTCCACTGTCTTCCCAGAACCTGGTATCTCACAATGAATGAATATGTGATGAATAAGTGGATTAATAAATGGGCTCTACCCCTTTTGCTGTCATTGCGTTATTCTAGGCTTCAATCCAATTGGAATAATTACTTCTCCTTTATCCTCTTTATATGGTCCACAAAGTTATCTTCTAAAATAAAATTTTGATGCTATCCCCACTTACAAACTTCTAGTAACATACAATGCAAAAGAGTTTTCAATAACAAATACTTTAACTGCTTCTCTCCCACTTCATAAAAATCAAAGGTTAAAGTATCAAAAACCATAACCTTTTAGAAATATAGCTTTAATATTCCCATCATGGTTTTATAATGTCAAGAGAAAACAAAAAGATGAGAGGCCATTTAAAAACACACTTAGGACACACCCAAGAGGACTGACTAGTAAGACCCTGAGCTTACCTCTTCTCTGCAGACACAAGAAAATCTCATCTAATTCAAAACAATGGCCTTCTGAAAAGAACAGAGGGAAGCACCCTGGTGGAGTGGCAGTTGACTCCCAGCACCTCTGCCATCAGTGGATCCTGGTACAGCATTCTGGTCGCGGTTCCTGTGACACAGGGCAGCTACCACCCAGGAGCACAGTGAGCCTAGCACAAACATTCGTGCCTTTCTTGCAAAGCTTGGTTTGCAGAGTTTTCAGTTCTGCTATGGCAGCTCTCTCAGAGAGGATCACAAGAAAGACTCCAGCAGTCTGTGTAAGTGTCCCTCCCTTTGCCGGGGGTGGCTGCAGACTAGTCAGCTTAGCTGAAGCCTAAAGCCCCCAGGTCCCAGCAGCCTGACCTCCCGCTACAGGCATATATGCCACAACCTGGAATCCTAGCAGAAGACTTACCACAAGACAGGGAAAGAAACTCTTTTAGTCTAATCCATATAAATAAAAACACAGGGTATCAATGAATAAACAAATAAATACATGACGTTTGCTTTTAATGTCAAAATAAAACCCAGAAAAAATCCTAATGCAAGGGAATTAAGTAAACTACTTAAAGATTCCAAAGCAACGGTCTTGATGATGCTCAAAAATTTAAAAAAAAAAATAGACAAATAATATCTACAACCAAGACCGAAATAATATGAGACAGTTTCAAGGAAAATTTGTAGAGCTAAATAATTTAATAGGGGAACCAGAAAACACAATGGGAGGGCTCAACAGTAGACTGAAAGATATTTCCAGCTGAATAGGTAAGTCAGAAGAAAGGGCAGTGGAAAGCTTCTAAGACAACCAGCAAAAAGAAAAAAATAAAAACAAAACAAAACAAAAATGACATGAGGCTTACGGGATAACATCAAGAGAAATAACATTCACATCACAGAGGTTCCAAGAGGAGATGAGAGAGAGAAGGGGGCAGAAACCTTGAAAGAAGAAATAATAATTGAGAACTTCCCTGACCTGGGAAGGAAACAAACATCCAGATACAGGAAACTCAGTGAGTTCCAAGCAAAATAGACCCAGACACACATGAAGACACACTGGAATTAAAATGGTAATATTACGAGATAAAGAGAAAATCATAAAAGCATCTAGAGAAAAATGTCACATACAGGGATCCTCCATAGGAATGTCAACAGATTTCTCAGCAGAAACTACATAGGCAGGAAGGGAATGGAAAGATATAATCAAAAGTGTGGCGCACCCGTGTGACTCAAGACAACTGAGGTGCAGGCCATGAAAGGCCGTGGACTAAGGTTTGAGAGCCTGGCTGAAGGAAAAAGAAACAAGGCTCGGAAAGAAAAGAACTTCCAGGCAAGAAAAATTGACCCTGCTAGATTATTATTTAGAAGAAGTGATAAAGTAGTTAACTAGACATGCAAGAAATACTAAAGGAATTTCTATAAAATGAACAAAACCCCACTTAGAAGCAGCAAAATACCAAAAATGTGGAGGAGAGGAGTATAAAATGTGGACTGATAGAATGAAATTGAGTTTAACTTGCTCTTAATATAAAATAACTTATAAATAAAATAAAATGACATATAAGCTTACACCTGTGAGAATGTCTATTATCCAAAGGGTTAGAAACAAGTATTGTCAAAGACGCAGAGAAAAGGAAATCTTATGCTGTTGGGGGTGTAAACTGGTACAACCATTCTGGAAACAGTAGGGAGCTTTATCAAAAAATTGAAAATACAAATTTCAAATGTTTCTGTTATCCCACTTTTGAGTATGTATCTAAAAAATGGAAAAAATGCTAATTTGAAGATACATGCAACTTTAGATTTACTGCAATATTATTGACCATAGCTAAAGCTGAAAGCCGCCTAAGTGCCCAATGGCAGATGAGTGGATAAAGATGTGATCTCTATATATAACGGAATACTACCCAGTTAATAAAAGATGAAATTCTACCAGTGCTTAGTGGAATAAGCCAGAAGGAGAAAAACAGACATCATGTCATTTCACTCATGTGTGATATATAGAGAAATCAACCAAACAAATAAATCAAATCAAACAAAAATAAACTTTCAATTGAAAGGACCAAATTAGTGGCTATCAGAATGGATCGAGGAGGGAGAGCAAGTTGGGTAAAAGAGGTCGTTTAAATGGAAAGAATAGAACTGGACTGTTGGTGCACTTAATATAACAGATGCTGAGTTGTTGATTTATGATGATGTGTATCTTAAAAACCTATATACTTTTATAATGCATAGTTCCTTTAATAATTTTTTTGCTCCCAATCTTGGGGGCTTGAACCCCAGTCCTTGGTTTTTACATGGCCTGCATCTTAGCCATTTTAGCTACCTGAGGGAGCACGCCTCAATACATTTTTTAATTAATAAAAAAAAACTTACCATTTTTTCTACCTCCATGGATGTAGGCAATAACTTAAAGACACTTAGTTATCTATGTAGAGGATATAAGTTTTCAATTCTAAAGAGATTAGCTCCAGAAAGCATCCCATATCCATCAGATTATAAATTAATTACTTAGTTTGTTTATTCATTCATCAATTCATTCATACATACATTTGTTAATTTGTGTTCCTATTAGCCTTGGCTCAAAGCTTAACAAGAATAAGTCAACCTTCCTTTCTTGAACTCACAGAACTCACAGAACTCACAAGCAAATGAGAAAGCAATATACAGCCTAGATATCTATAATACAATTGTGACTACCTCAGAATTCAGGGGGATTGGCACAGGTGTACATATCTAGTCAAAGAGAATAACCAGTAAGTGACTTTAATGGAGATTCTCACTTGAAGTGCTATCAATTGAATGCCAACTATGTCCCAAAGAAGTACAAATAATGGTAACAATATGACATTGCTGGCTTCGAAAGTTTGTCTTTTTTTAACGTAGACTGGAAGTTGACATAGTTGGACAATACCAGTCACAACCATGATCAATAAAGGTACCAAGTTACAAATTTTATGTTTTTTTAATTGCACAAAAGACTCTTCCTAGAAGCCCACAGGTACCTGAATGCTTAACGTATTTAAAATTGAGCTCATTATTTCCCCCAGTGAAGCTAGCTCTTCTTTTCCTATATTCCATATTTCTATGGCATCTCTACCCAGCCTGTCTCCAAGCATCATGGCATCACCTTTCACAGTCACCTCTGCATGTGGTAAGTCAGCAAGTGCTAGAGAAACTATCACAAAAACGCCTTTTGAATGGAGTCTTTCTGCTTCACTACTTCACTAAATTACTTAGTCTTTCTTTTTCAGTCCACCCTCCCCACTGCTTCCACAGTGATTTTCCTGAATGATAAGCCTCATTATTACACTTGTGTACATAAAACCTTCTGACTTTCCTTTGCCTGCAGGGCAAAGTTCAAACCATTTAGCGCATGTACGAGATTCTTAACAATTTTTTCTGATTCATCTTTAGAAAAATTCACCTGCCCATCCTAAATTTTGGTAGTTCAAAATTTTTGCTAGGATGTACCAAAGAATTCCTTACATCTATGCCTTTGAACATAACATCTCCTGTTCCTGGGATGCAATAGTGACTTTTGCAAATGATAAAGTTTAGGTTTATAAAGAGTTTAACTATTCTCATTAACAAATAGGAGATCTGGGTTTGGAGTTTGGATGTAAGTGATTCAAAACCCTGTACCTTTTATTTTTATAGTAGCTCTGTGCTCTGTAGCCTTCCTTGGTCAGAGGCTGAGCTCTTCATCTTTCCTCCCTCAATGATGATTAACCTCAATTCCATTTACTAGTACACCTCTCTCAGGTAGTATTTGCTGATCATCAAATTGGATCATCACTTGGAGAGCTTTTAAATGATAGGTGCAATTCTCACTAGAATTATGTGGAAGCATTGAAAAACAAATACTTAGGCCCTACCCACATATATTTCTAATTTCATTGTTTTAAGGTATGGCCTGAGCACCTGAAGAACTTCCCCAATGATTATGTGTGGTCATATTGGGAATTGCTGATATAAACTATCAAGCTACACCCTGGGGATTTTAATAACATTACTTATAATTACTAGTTACTGTCACGTATAGTGCTTATTAGTATGGCAATAATCTAAACATTTCACATCTTTTTTTTAAAGGCAGGGGCAAGGTAGGAATGAAGGCGAGTAGGCAAGCAGGCAGGAAGGAGTGGAAGAAGTATTTTCATTTATTTTTACTTTAGTTGTCCATCATGGTTGTTCCCCTCAGCCTTAGGACATGAACCTGGGTCCTTGGGATGTATGAGGGCTGCTCCCAGCTGCTTCACCAAAGTGCACAAGCATCTCTTAATAGCACTCTAATGTAGGTATGATTATCGATTCCATTTTGCTGAAGAGAAAACTGAAACCCAGAGTTGAAATTATTTCTCAAGGAAAAACAAAAACAAAAACTAGTAAGCTGCAGCATTAGATTTGAATCTTAGGGACAGAGCTCTAGAATCTGGGCTACATTTGAGATGTGACTCAGGAATACATATTGTTCAAATTATGCCCAGCACTTCTCCTTCAAGGTTGTTAGCAAAAATAAAGCAGATCCGGTCAACAGATCTTTGCTTGAGGACTGAAACCAATTGTTTACAAGTTTTAGTCAACATAAAAATTTAAACCTGGACCATTTATTAAATATTGAGACAAAAAATAAAAATAGGCTAAAGGGGGAAGTCTTGAAATTTTGCCCTTTGAGTCATCATCTCAGATGATTCTCATGCAGGAAGTGGTTTATGACAGCACTTTACAGGTTATGGAAGTTTAACATGTGATCCAGAGCAAAGAGAGTCAATGATACGCTCAGCGCTTACTTGTCTTATTTAGACAATATTGTAAAATTCTCACAAATACAGAAAATGATTGCTGTTATTTCCACTATACAAAGAAAAGTAAGCAATGACAAAGAAAAAATGGTCTAGAAAGATGAATTGTCTGGCCCAAAGTCATACAGCTAGTAAATGGTAGGATCAGGATTCTAAACCAGATATGTTTGCTGCCAACGTCCATATTCTTAGATAGTCCTTCGCCCTGTCACAGAAAGGGACAGAAATAAAACAATAAAGGTAAGGCAGCTTACTTTTGTTTAAATGCCGCAACATGCTCCATTTGTAAAATGGGGAAGCGATCATAGCACATTCTCAAAGCCCCAGAGGTTAACCCTCCGATACATTGTGGAATAGTTAGCATGTTTATGTTGTTAACATATTTCGACCATTGAGAAATGATTAATCATCAGTCACTGCCTGAGAATAGTACGATGACCTATTTTGGAAATATTTCCTTTAAAACAGGTCAAATATTATCAACAAAAACAACATCAAAATTTTAGAACATAAGAGGGATAAACTTCCAATGACCTGGAGTACTCCAATTATCATCTTCTCTCCTCACTGATGGATTGTAAGGAATTTGACTGACAAATAGACCACTAGAATTTAACACATTTAAGTCATCTGTATCTAGAGTTTGGATGAATATGAAGTTGGTTCCAAGTACATTGTCCATTAATTCTAAAAAAATTTATTGGTAACTATGACACATAGTGTGAATTTTCTGCTCCATGTCCCCTGACTTCCTCTACAGCAAACACTGGAAAGTGAATATACTTCTCTGTCCAGATATTTCTGTAATTTGGTTAAATTGCTCAAAGTGTAAAGTTACTAGTCATAGCTTCCAGGAAGGCTTTTAAAATGGATAAACTGCAGGCAAATGCCTCCAGCATTTTGGTCTTTGCACATGGACTCCTTCCACAATGTCCTTCCAGGCACAATGCTTTGAAGTCCTAGAGATAAAACAGCCATGTTGTGATCATAGAGATGATTGTGACATGCTAAAGAAGGTGGAAGAGAAAGATAAAAGGGGCCTAGCCCTTGATATCATCACTGAACTATACTATTTGTACTAACTTTGAACTGGGAAAGCCCATGATTATTGTCTAGAAGAAAAACATATGTTTATATATTTGGCTCCGTGACTTACAACCAAATGCAAACTAACTGATACAGGAGCATATGACTTCACAGGTACTATTCTAGACTTCAGGGATAAGATTGATATCACAGAGAAACTGGAGTCACCTATGAAGGTCCTCTGATTAAGGTAGTCATCGAAAGCTAAGAAGAAGTTTGACAGCATTTGAATGGAGACTTTGATGTTGAGGAGGAACCAACCATATGAAAATACAAAGGAGGAACATACAGATAAAGAGAACAAAATAACTTAAAGGGAGGGGAGCAAGCCTACATGTTAGAAGAATAGACAGAACCAGTGTCATTGAGGCATGGTGACTGGGGCAGAAGGCAATGGCACCATTGTATGCTGGAAACTCATCAACCACCCAGTCTCCAAAACAAATAGACAAAACAAACAAACTGTGATTTATAGCATTTGCTGATTTCTGTAGTGTAAATACTCCTACCTCATACCGACATTATATCACTGGCTTGCAAAATTCCTGATTATATTTAGCAATTAGCTCTCTTATACCTCAAAATACCAATACCACTACACTCCCAGAAAGGACACAAAGTTTAAGACATAAATAGGAGCCAGATTTTGTAAAATTATTTCACAATAAGGTTGTAATTGAATATAATTGTTCAAGGAAACTATTGGAGAGTTTTTGGCAGAAGAATATTATGATCTGATTTATGTTTTGTAACAATCACTTATGACTGCTGTTTGGAATACTAATTACTGTGGACTAAGAGTGTATGCAGGAAACCAGCTGGATGTGACCTGTGATGCACAGTATGTATGCATCAATATCTTGAGGGTGTTCACAGTTGTATGATGAGGACTTAAGACTCCTCTTGGCACACCCTTATGGAGAAGCGGTTACACCAGCTTCCTATGAAGGAGCATAGTCCATGTACATCCCAAGGACCCTGGTTCGTATCCTGGGGCCTGGGAAAAGCCAAGATGAACAACTAAATAAAATAAAAAAAAATGCTTTTTCTCCTTCTCCCTTCCTGCCTATCTGCCTACAGGCCTTCATTCCTGCCTCTACCTCTCCTCAAAAAAAAAAAAAAAAAAAGGATTTGTTAATGATTACAGTCACATTCCTTAGCAGTGTTTCATCAGCAATTGTGGCTGCTGCTTCACTTATAAACAAATAGTGTTAACAAATTTAATAAGTAACAAGAAAAACAGGGTAGAAGAAAAGTATCATCAACTGAAGACAAATTTTAAAAGGAAATCGAAGGGGTTGGTTTCTGCTCCTGTTATTTTCTTCCTGTTGATATATGATTCTTCTTCAGTTTAAGGTCAATATGGATTGCATAAAATGCTTTATTACTGAACCAACCAGTTGAAGAAGAGGGGCGTAGACCTAAAAACCAGAGTCCTAGGGACTATAGAATGTAGCAATGCTGACTTTATACAGTTATTATGAGGTCTAAATGAATATGTAATGATAATGAGATTTTAATAGAGAGTGTCTGGCATATAAAGCGCATGTGATCTATATCATCTTTCTTCCTAGTCCTTTCTTCCTCTGAGTACTCACTTTCTGTTCTATTGGTGGCAATGTCTGAAGAATAAATATAAAACTATAGAAAGGGAATTATGCTATTCACATTTCCTTTGATAAGGTAACCAGATGTCCTTGTCTAAAAGACATACTCTTATACTTGAGTATCCAAAATTTAAATAGAATGATTGTAAACAGTTAAATTTAGGGAAAAATTCAAGTTAATATTATCATTACTAAGACTATTCTATTTTTTAAAATCTACATGAAATACTTACATTTTTTGATATGTATAAAAGCTGACCTAAAAAAAAAAGCTCAGTTTCAAAGTCAAGTTAATGTGGGTATAGAGAAAAAGAAATTCTCTTACATTGTTGGTGGAAATGTAAATTAGTGAAACCTCTATTAAAAACAACAAAAATCTGGTACGGAGATTCCTCAAAAGGATAAAAATGAAACAACTATTTGATTTAGCAATCCCACTTCTAGGTATATATGCAAATAATATAAAAACACTAATCAGAAAAGGTATTTGCACTCCTATGTTCTAACGGCTCAATTCATGTTAGCTAAGACAGAATCAACCTAAATACTCCTCAACAGATGACAGGATAAAGATGTGATATTCATAGTCAATGGAATTCTACTCTGCTTTAAAAAAGATCAAACGGTTCCTTTTTTTTTTAACAGCCTGGATAGAACTTGAGGTGATTATGTTAAGCAAATAAGCCAGAAGGAAAAAGAAAAATACCAGATGGCTTTACTCACATTTGAAATATAAAGAAACAAAATGAACTAACCAACAAAAGACAACAAAACTCAGGACTCTGACACAAGACGGTGATTACCAGAAGGCAGAGTGGGAGGGAACCTGGAGTTGAAAGAGTAAAAATGATAGTGGTGACAGACATTAGAACTCTGCTGGTGGTTGTGGTGTAATATTCACACTGAATGAAGTGTGAATCTATTCACCTGAGAGTTACACAGTACTGTAAATGAATGAATGAAACAATAATTTTTAAAAAATAACTATCATCATTAAGCATCTTAAAAAAAACAAAACAAAACCTGATGCTGTACAGCAGAGCATGAGTACCAACAAAGTAAAACAAATCCTCAATAATGCTTTACATTTCCACTGTTGTGATATGAAAGGAAACTATCAATTTACAAGTTACTAATGAGACATGACAATTACTGTGTCCTACTCATTTAACACTCATCTCTGTTTTGATTCACCAACATGTTCCTTAAATGCAGACTAATTGGCAAACCCTGGGAAGAACTGGCTCCATTTAAATGTGCTCAAATTTTTTAAAACTTTCCTCATACAGCTAAAAATATCCTACTTTTATTTATTCCAAAAGCTGAATGACTTCTCTTCATGGGATCAGGACACTGAAGCATATCACACACAAAAAAAGTATGACAATAAAGACATTTTAAACCATGAATTTGTAGAATGACAAAATCCTGGCCTAGACTCTTCAAAGTGTTTGCCAAATCCACTGCAACCAGGGAAACAATTTATGCTACAAAATGAAAAGCTGTAGTTGCTAAGAGATTCTCTGAAATGCTGGGTACCTATTTCATTTCAAAGTGATTACTTGCCCAATAAACAAATCTTGAGGTATACAAAGCTTAAGATACAGCTTTGTTTGTTAAACCATCTGTTATGTGGTTGGAATGAGTAATAGGGTCTATAGCTTTCCTAGGAACGATATTCAGCATCTTTTTTTTTTTTCTTTTCTTCTTTTTTTCTGAAATTCATCTAATATTCCTAACTAGCTAAAATTGAAGCATGATTTGTCTACCATTATCTGAGAGCATAGGAAATCAAAGTTTCACCTTCCTTTTTTTTTGGTTTAAGTTTTATTTTTCTTTATTATATTTTATGTCATTTCTTTTCTTCTAAAGGTCTACCTCAGTTTTCTACTTAATCTTGCATCTGTTTCTTTACATCATCACAGTTAACTATAACATTCATAATCACATTGAGATGATTTCATTTCATTTTTTCTTGTTTTCACCCTCATGACTTCCAAGGAAATGATCACCTAACCTAATGGTATTTGGGGAATTTATGAGGAGTTGGTCCTGGCCAAAATGATTTGTGTTTTTACATATCTGAAAGGAGGTGAGCAATTTGCTGCCCTCTTTTATGCTAAATACTAGAACCAACCATCTTGTCAAATTTTGTTTATGCTGCTGTATCCAATACAGAATCATGACAATCGTAGGCATTTAAAACTGTTGAATAGATTCAGTTTTGTTATATTCATATAAGTATTTATAGCTAATAGCATTGATACTTCCATCAATCCTTATTTGACAAGATTTAGATTTCTTACAGATTTGGCTTGTGAGAAAATGAGAAATTAAGAGGCTGAAATCAATTTTCTTTAGTGATCAAATTTAATCTACAGGCCTGGCTGATTGAATAGTAGTTGGGTCAATCACCTCCAAAGGAGTACAGGAATCATATCCCTGGGTTCGAGTTCCAGGTCCAGGCATGGGGAGAAACAACAAGTGTGAACAACTATATAAAAATAAGATAAAATGCATTTTCCCCCTTTTTCTTCTGCTTGCGTGCCTACTCACCTTCATTCCTGCTTGCACATGTCCTTTAAAAAACAAAAATGGTAGGAGTAAGAAGCAGTGGGTATGACTTGAAAGTGAATCGAAGTTCATTCTAGCACTTTTGAGAATGTTTAGGCAAGTCGCAAGTTTCACATCAGGTATTTTTTTTTTTTTTAAGTACATTGTCCAAACTACAACATTTTCTTTACAAATTACTTCTGAAATTTCTTAGAAAATGTTGTAGTGAGTGCTTATCATCAGCCAGGTAAGTACACTGGAAATACATCTCTAAGAAGACAGTAAGACTATTACCTATTGGTTAACAGTCTCACTATTGTACCAGCAGCTATCCAGCCTATTCGTCCACACTCTTACTTCTTACCCTTCTATGACCTCAGTTGATCTTAGATGTTGCTTGGGGAAAGAACAGAATAACTGTCACAGAACTTTAAATTTAACTTTATGTCTGTGTATTTAACTTTTCCTTCCACAATTCCACGTCTGTCTAATGATTTCTCAATAACATAGTTAAATAAGCATAGTTCTGCATTTAAAATTACCAGGTATAAAAAGATGTGTAGCCTTAGATTTTATGATTTGTAGTATTTCCCAAATACATTAAAAATGTATTTACATTAGTACATTAAAAATGAACGACACCTTTGTATTGGTGGTGGTTTTACCCATGAATATCATAAAATTGGAGGTTTCTTCTCATGGTTAGTATGAATAAATCCCTATGCTCCCTTTCATAGTGCTCAGGACATTGAAAAAAGATTTTCTCAGGAAACTGTTATAGAAACACCCAATTAAGTTGAGTATTTTGAGAGTGTGTTACAAAAGAAACCTAACAAATTTAACTTTTCATGACTCAAATATCTCCTATACTTGAAAACAGATGAATGTTTTTATCTAAACTGGCACTTTGATATATTATTCTGCTATCAAACTACTTAATAATGTATTTCCTCTTTCACCTTATCACTATTATATCATACTGTCTTCCAGTTTCTTAGTTACTTTGGGAATCATATAGTGAGGTTAGTGTGGTGCTACGTACATCTTTAGAAGTTTAGAAGACAAAACAAAACTTGGTATTTGCAGATATGGTTGCAGAGAACAGTTTATGTATTTTGTTAGAAACATGATTAGTATCAAACCAAATAAAAGATGATTTAAACTTCCAAGTGAAAGTCATGAAATGAGTTTCTCCTCATTATGTTAGATTCCCTGAGGCTGCCTTGTCACACTTTGTATTGATGCTACCTTTATAAGCTAAATCTTTACAATAACAATAAATAAATGTAACTTATTACATTTGCTTAACAAATCAATAGTAACTAATATAGTGTTATTTGGTTCAAAGTGCAACCACATTAAGTATTGAATAAAATTAAAGAATATCAAAAACAAAATAGAGTGTATTTTTTTACTAATTAAAAGATAAATTTGGGAGTGTATAGGGAAGTATGAATCTCATCCTATGCTTTCAACATTATTTATGTAAAAATTGAAATATGTATCTATTTCATCAAAATTATCAATAATCATTTTTATAAAATTAAAATTAAAAACTTTCGATAATGACATAAATAGTATAACTAAAAACTCACTTAAAATTTTAAGTCATTATTTTAATTTTTCTGAATCTGTTAATAATTTTAATCATGAATTCTGTATCTTTAAGATTTTAGTTTTATAGTTACCATATTCTTTGTCAGCATATCACTATTTTTATGAGTACCGACCATTCTGATTTACAATTCTATTTACTGAAGTACCAATTATAACTTTTTCATTAATTTTAACGTGTGCTTTGGAATAGTTAAAATTCTGTAGAATCTATTCTTTAAGGAACGATCTTTGTAAATTCATCTGAAACTGTAGATTTCTTAGAGATACATTTTAAGTTTTCCATTTTTCTGTTATTGAGCTATTCCAATTTTCTACCACTTCAAAGTCAATTTTAAGAATTTCTAGAGTCCTCAAATGTACATTTCATTTGGGTTCATTTTTTTCTGTTCTAAAATTGCATATAGACTATACTACTTCTTTAAAAAAAACCTCTTCTATATCAGTTTTATTTCTTATTTAGAAATTATTTATTTGTACCAGTTCTCTTTTTCTTAGTTAAACATGAAAAAATTATAGTTACTTTATTGGTTCCTTCCAAAGCCCCAGCACTTGGTTTTATGAAACATGTTTTGTTTCATTATAATTTATTTGCTAATACATGCTGTTCTCTTCTTTATAGTTTCCTATATGTATGTGGGTATGTGTGTAAATGATCCTATGACTGATATTATATTTTCTGCCATATTTTTGCATTTTCCCTTGTATTTCATGTTCATGATTTTACTTTCAAACTTTCTCTTTATGATTTTATCCTTTTTCAATCAGCTTGTTATTTTTTAAAGCATGCAGTCTGCTTGCTCTGTTAGTTCTATTTCCTTTGGTATAACTTTTTTTTTTGAGACAGGTGACTTAAAGATGGTCATTCTTTAGGAATGGTGATTTTTTTGTTTTTGCTTAACATTTACTCTTAAAGATTTAGGTTAAAATGTATTTTCAATAACCAAATAGGTATTCCCATTCATCCATCAGTAGATACAGTTCCTAATAATAAAAACATATATACAGGACAAAGTATGTAACTGGCTAAGTAATGGTCACATCCACAAGGAGGAACAGAATTGATTTGTAACTGGTATGATGGTTCAGGCACTCCTGGCTTTTAAAAAAAATGTCTGGAATATTGTTATGTCTGTCTTCTTATCTTAGCCCCTTCTCTAATATTTGGCTATCCTACCTCAGAGAGCAATGCTGGAAACTTTAATCTAAAACAAAGTGCTGTCATTTCAAATTTAAAAACTAAGAGTGGATTTATTCTTTCATTTCACTTCTATGATCAATTACCAAATGTAGGACTCTCTTGACTTGATGTTTTTTCTGGTCTTCAGTGGGGGAATTTGTCCATATCCAGGCACTTCCTCTCTCAGATTCATACTTTCTCTGTTTTAGTTTTACTTTTCTCTGTTCTGTCTGTATATCACAATGATTAGAAAGGAACTAGGAACTAGAGAGGGAGTGAAGCTAAAGAGTTTGAACATGGAGGAGCTAAGTGGACGTCTCTAAACTTGGAGTGCCAGGATCAAATCACAGTCAGCCCTTTCAAGTTGCTTCATTCCAGACTGCTAATCAATCTATCTGAATTTCTACTTCAATAAATCAGAAGATTCTAATAAAATATACCTCAGTGTGCATGTATGTATATGTGTGTCTTGAGAATTATAAAATAATAAGTGAAAATGCACAGCATGTGCCTGGTAAATTTAGTAAAAGCATAATAAAATTTATCACTGCTTTTTATCATTTTCACTCACCAATCTTATCCTATTTGCTTATTATCTTCCAGGAATTATGCAAAATTTTTCTCTTTTAATCTCATCATCTTTTAAAGTTTATAATTTGTTTCATTTTTTTGACATCTGTGATGTTTTGACATCCTAGATATGTGTACATGTATACATATATCCACACATATATCTTTATTTCCTTCTCACCCAAATATCAAAGATGTCAAAAAAAATAAAACAAACAATAAACATATATAGATATATAAGCATATCATCTTGAACTCAATCTTCCTTTTATTATCCATTTCCTTTTTTTTTAAAGAAAGGTACAAGCAGGACTGAAGGCAAGCAGGGTGAGGAGGAAGAAGCATTTTATTTATTCACACCTATTGCTTCCCCTTGGACCTGGAAATTAAACACAGGGGTATGAGGCCTGTACTCCTTCAAAGGTCACTGAGCTAACTGAAAGTCCACCAGGGTGCACCCATCCACATATTTCTTGAGGTGTATTATGATATAGTGGGAAAAAATAACAACAACAAAGAACTAGGAAGCCAAGAGCTTCTAGTTTTAAAATTCTTTCTAAAACTTAATTTTTTAGACATTTGCTTGATTTTGTAAATTTCAGCAAATTTACAAAATGAAATTACTGAACTAGTGGTTCTCTTTTTGACTTTAAAGAATAAGTGTTCCGCCTAAAAGAGTGGTCCATTGATCAACAACTTAGCTGATGATGAGAGGACAACTGGAGTGCCAAGAAGAAAGGCCAACAGTCTGATTATCAAGTTGTTTATAGTTGAGTGCAAAGGAAGAGTACTGACTGACTAGGAGGCAGTGAAAAGCCCTGTTGCAGGTAAACTTGACAGCAAAGTAATTTAAATGTATTCTAGATAGACAGTCCAATTTAAATTATTATATGTGCCTAAAAGTAATAAATTTTTATAGAAGCAATAAACTATTCAAATAGAAAGCAATCTAATTATCATTAAATCAGACCCCATAAACATAGAGATGAGGAAACCAAGTTAAGGAAGATGAAATGATTGCCCAAGACATAAAGGTTGAACATTTCTTAGTAGTCTGAAATGTCAGGGGTGACGCCAGAACTAGGACTAAGATCCTCTGAAATCCAGGTCAGATCATTTTTTCATTACACAACTCAATATTTAATAGAAATTGCTCAGACTTGTTTTTGTCCTTTATCCCTAATTAAAGTAGCTTACTGTAAATATAAATGCGTACCAAATGTAAGAATAAATCAAGCATTTTCTAAATCAATACTCACAGAGTTATTATATCAATGTTCTTTTTTTAAATGAAATTCAGACATCAGAAATGAGTTACAGTAAAAATTTGGCTTAGAGGAAAGAGTAACAGAAACAAATGTTATGTTTTATTATACACAAGTTACAAGAAATATATTTTATCAAAATTAAATATCCATATGCATCTATTGATACCATAAATAACTTAAGCTCAAGCTAATTTTTCTTTATTTTTATCGAAAAGTTGCCAATTTTAGGAAAGTGAACTAATGCCTTAGAACTGAAACACTTTATGTCTCAAACTCTACATTTTACCTGTAAACAAAACTAAAGTTAAGGGATATAATATCATTTGCCTGAGGTTTTGTTTCACAGGGATAGTTTTGGGAAGATGAGGGTTTATTACCAAATGAAAAATACCTCCTGGAGAGTAAAGACAGAAGACATGATGCTAGATAAGATATCTTGTGTAAGAGAAAAGTAATTTCTGTGCTACTCTGTATTCAAAGTTATGATGCAGACTTAACATTTGTTTTTTTTAAAAATGATACATGGAAATGAGTTATTTTTATAAAGTTCTCAGAGAAGTATCTCAGTGCAGTTTTAATTTACTTTTCCCTAAATACTAATGATATTGAATATCTTGTCATACACTTACTATCCACCTGTATCTCTTTAATGAAGTCATCATTCACATCTTTTGTTTATTTTTAAAACTGAATCATTAATTTTATTGATGTGAATTTTAAGAGTTCTTTACATATTCTGGATACAAATTATTTATCATATTCATTTTGCAAATATTTTCTCCCAGTCCTTGGCTTACCTTTTCATCTTCTTAGCAGTATCATTTGAAGAGCAACAGTTTTTAATGTATTATTATTTTCTTTTATGGCTCAATGTTTTTACATCAACCTAAGAAATTTTGAATTAAACCAGGGTCTCAGAGATCTTATTGTATACTTTATTTAAAAGAATATAATTTTAGGCCTGGTATGTAGAATTATGACTTTTTGATTATATGAAAAGTTGAGGTTCAATTTTTTGCCTATGGGTATTCAGTTTTTATAGTATCATTTACTGAAAGGACTAACCTTTTATCCATTGAGTTTCTCCAGCACAACTGTTGAATATCCATTAACTATATTTTCTGCCCTATTTCCAAACTCTGTTCTATTTCATCTATCTATATATCAATGCTTACACAAATGTCACATATTTTATTGCTCTCTTTACAGTAAGCTTTGAAATTAGTAGCATAAATCCTATAATTTTTCTATTGTTTTTCTTCATTTTCATAAAATCTTACAATCAATTTGTCAAAATTTAAAAAAAAAAAAAAAAAAAAGGACAGCTAACATTTTAAGTGTGATTGCATTGAATCTACATTAACAATTTGGGAAAACGTGACATCTTGACAATGCTGTATTTTCAATTTCATGAGAATAATATGTCATTACGCTTCTATAAATATGTAATTTATTTTTAAAAATTATTAAAGATAATCTAATCTTTAATTATTTAATATACAATTTCTCTCAGCAATATTTTGCAGTTTTTAGTATAGATTTTTTGCACATATTTTGTTAACTTTGCCATTAAATATCTTATGATTTTGATCTTATATGACTTATGAGGTTAGAAACGTTTTTTAAATTTTTTCTTTCTAATTATTCTTAACTTTTATATCCAGCATTTGGAGATAAATGCTTCATTATTCAGCTTCATATGTGTCAAACATACCCTCCTCAAGGAAGTTTTCTCTGAAACAATTCTCCATGCTATCTCTTTTAGTCAACTATGCTTTTATTGAACTAGTCAATGAACAGTAAGTACTACTTTCAAATACCTACTGTGTACCATGGTTCTTTGACAGTACTAGAGCTTCCTAGAACTTGTTATTGTAATTTCACATTTATCTCCATGATTATCGGATAATGTCTGTCTCCTGTAGATGGTAGGCTTCAGGAGAACAAGAACCATGATTTACTTCTCCTTTGATGCCCATGCCCAGCCTAAGGCCTGTAAAATGACAGGTACTCATTAAATATTTATTAAGTAAATGGAGAAAAGAAAACACCTGTCCAGAAGACAGAAGAAACACTCTGGTAAACAGTTAACTTGATGTTATTCAACACACTACTGAGAATTGACTGTTCACTGACTCTGTTATCATAATTCAAACTGTATACATTATAAATGTGTCAGAAATACTTCCAAAATGCAATTTTAAAGAAGTTTTAGATGCAACTTTGGAGGCTGAATTATAAACTTTAAGCATAAGGAGTTATTTCGAAATTCACAAATAAATTTAATTGGGTAAAAACAGATGCTGCAAACTCACATTAGATTAATTTAATATTGACTTGTAGATAAAAATAATAAATCCCATTGACCACTAGCTGTCCTTAAAATTATAATAGTACCTTTTCTAGTTTGTGAGTCATTAGGATCTAATTGACTCAAAATAAACAAGCAAATACAATAAACATGAAATAACTTGTTCAAGGTCTTGAATTTATAGTAAATAGTTTGTATTTGTTCTGTTTGAGAGAAGATCAAATAAGTTTAGCTTTGCTTTTTTTTCTTTTGAGCAAGATAAATAAGGTCTAATACTTAAATCTATATATGCATTCACATTTTGCTAATACAAGACCAATTACTCATAAAGAAGTTTAATTTGAAAGATATTATTTTTCAAGTGACATCAACATAAAGCTCTCCTACCATAATTTACTGAGTAGCTATACTTATCTTATCTCTAGCTATACATACCCTGAACACCTTAACTAAGATGCAAGTACTTCATTATATTTTATTAATGCCTTAAAGACATCTATTTTTCTGTTACGTTAATCAAGGACAATTCTAAGAGATAAGAAAAATAATAATGCCTCTTAGAAATTCTCTTATTTCTAAATGCATCTCATTGTCAACAGTTATGAATGTACATAAGCAATGTAAAAAAGAGGAAATTATTGTATTGATTTAGTAAGCATTGATTGTGATAGTCTTACACTTTTATCTGACATTTCAGTGATAGAATGCTGCTTCAAAAGTCACAGAAGTTCAAAAACAGGGACTGAGAAAAACATACCGTTTACCTGAAAATAATTGTTTATTTAAAGTCATTATGTTCTCATGAAGAGGGGTAGAATATGTACTTAACAAGTGACTCACAATAAAGGAACATTTTTAACTTAATTAAATATGAAATCAATATGCCAATTCTTACATGAATCATATGTCTCCTTTAAAAATGCATTTATAGAAAGCATGCAATATGCATATCTTAAATTTAATACCATCTGAAAAGTTAGTGAAGCCAATCTACTTAAAAGTACAAAAAGAAATCCTTTATGTGAATTGACCCACTATACTTACATTTCTATTATTATACCAGACAACAAATTGCAAAATTTAAATAAGCAACTAATTCCAAAATATGAACGTTATTGCATTCCAAGAAAAAACAAGAATAAAAATAGGATATTTTTACTGAAAAATCAGGATATATTGTTTTTATTTGCAATTAAAATGTCAAATACAAAAATTCACATGGCAGGGAATGACTTGGGGAAAACACAGGTGCTTATTCACAAGCAACAAAAAGCAGTATAAAGGTGACCATCTGGGGAGAGCTGGCTGACTTAATTTTCCTATGAGCTTACCGTCTGCTCCATATTTTTCTTCCAAACTCCACATTCTGACCTTGAAAGTGCATCAACGTGTTTTGCTACATGCATTTCCATCTAAACATAAATGCAGGTAGATCTAATTATGCAAAGGCTATTAATATGACTGAGGACATATTGTGTTTTGTTTTATTTAATCTCAGTTTTCTGATTTTTTTCAAAGGTTTTGCTTGTGGTGATAGTGATTTTCAGCTTTCTAGTCGTTCTATAAATTCCTACACTTTCCATGATATGCCTGCAAGTACTGAAAGCACAGTTCTAAGAAACAAATGCTTCTTTGAGAATGGTGGTTCACAAATAGACTCAGCAGGTAGATCTACAAAAATGTCAAGACAGAAGTTGGGAACCTAGGATTGTGGTCCTGATGTAGACACAACAGATCATCAGAAATTGATACTCACTGGAGGGATGGCAGCTAAACCAGAAAGAAATCCCTGGCTTGTTATAAGACACTGATTGTCCAGATATACTGAGTATGCCAAGATTTCTGAAGGAGGCATTACACTCTACTGCAAGATGAATTAATATGCTGAGCAGAAAAACATTTTTTCACATTTCTCTTCCTGTCAGTCTGAATACTAAAAATGATGCTTATCATATCAACAAAATAGTTCTTACTTTCAAGCACTTGCCATCTTTCCTAAAACTCATCTTTTTGCACAATCCTACAGATTTTCTGGAAAAAAAATAATATGCAGAAACAAAAACCTCTGTAAATTTTCCTTCTCCAGTAGCCCTAATTCATGCTCTGATCATTTAAAGATTGATCTTCAGCACTATATACTTTATGGTGTCTGTGTTTACAAAAGGAATTTCCAATCTTGAATACTTTCCCCAGTCAAAGTCCCAATTTATATTTTTCAGTCCCTATCCCAACACCTTAACACTCATCAGATTCTAAGCCAAACTCATCAACTTCTGGAATAAACACGTTTCCCCTTTGCTTTTTCCATTTTCTATTTTCACCACCTATTAAGTAAGGCAGGTCAGTCCACTATTCTCTTCCTTCTTTCCATTCCCATAGCTCCTCCTCAAGTTCAGATCATATCATCTAGATGACAACAATAATACAGTTCAATAATGTCAAACTGTTTCAAGGAATAACAGGACTCCCTGAACAAAGACTTCCATGAGCTACATATTCCACAATTTGGAGGTTTAAAATTATGTCACAGGCTATGCTAAAGAAACATCTTTAAACATGTTTAATTCAGTATTTGAGAAATGCAACATTTCCCAATTCATTTTACCATAAAACTTTTCCTCAAAGAAATAAACTCTCCCAGAGTGATATTTATGTAGCACTGGTCTTCCTGATACATTGACCATTCATTAATCCTTCAACCAGGTGTGCCCTGGTGCAGTAGTGGTTTCATCAGCCACCCTCAGTGGGCACAATTCACATACATCCCAAGGAACCCAATTCACATTCTGAGCCCCGGGGGAGCAGCCAAGTTGAACAACTAAATAAAATGCTTCTTCCTCCTCTCTTCCTGCCTTCCTGCTTCTGCTTATCTCATTTCTGCCCATACCTTAAAAAAAAAATTATTTCAACCAATTTTTATATTAGTTAATAAATATACAACTCCAACCATTTTGCTTCATGCTCAAAATTTTGAAATTATTCTCAATTACCTATCAAATACAGCTAAGCACCCCTATCTATGTGCAAACTACATGCTTCATCGTATCTTTCATGACTTCCTTAATCTCTGTAGTTCTCCAGATACGAAATTTAGGATCTATTGTACCTCAACTGCTCATCTTCAGATCAAATAAATATGTCTCATCAAAAGATGTGTACCATCACTTAGAAACGCATCATAGTCACACTCGACTATGGTACTATGCACATTTTTATAGACTTTTGATAGTTTCCTGATGCGCTCCAAAATTACATTAAATCTACTTTGCTTAACAAAAACTTTCTTTTCACTAAAATTTGAAAAACTTCATTATAGATAATTAAAACTACCTTCACTGAGTATTTTTAGCACATTAATTTGTCATGTGTTTTGAAATGAAGGCAGTATGTGCAATTGAGCATAACTGAGTAATTGAGTCATCTGAGGAATTGGTGAGTAGATATGGAACCACTAGATCATTTGTAATCACTTAAATTTCCACCAAAAAAATACATATTCTTATTCAGTTTTAAAGAAAAAAGAACATCTATTAAACTATTTTTATGGGTAGAGAACCTAAAAAGACATTTCATCCAAGAAGATGTACAGATGGACAACAGACAACATGAAAAAGTTCATCATCACTTGTCAATAAGGAAATGCAGATCAAAACCACAGTGATATTTTACGTAACATCAGTAAGAATGGCTACTATCAAAAACACAAAAATAATAAGTGTTAGTGAGGAAGTAGAATAAAGGGAATTCTTTTGCACAATGCTGATGGGAACGCAAGTTGGTGCAGCCACTCTGGAAAACATCATGAAGATTTCTCTAAAAATTAAGAACAAAAATACCATATGACCCTGTGGATATGAAAGTACTAATTTGAAAAGATATCTGCACCCCGATATTCACTGTAGCACTCTCCACAATAGCTAAGATATGGAAAAAACAAACACGGACAAGCGAATGAGTGGATACAAACAATGTGGTGCATAAAAATACACAGTGGATACACAAAAAATACACAGCTACATAAAAAAAGTGAAATCTGGCCATTTGCAATAACATGAAAGGAACTTAAGGGAATTATATTAAATGAAGTAATTCAGGCAGAGAAAGACAAATACTACACAAAGTCCCTTTCATGGAAAATAAAGAAGCAAGGCAAATGAACAAACAAAATAAGGTAAAAACAAACTCTTAGCATCTCACAGTAGAACCGTGGTGATCAGAGGGGAAGAAGCAGGCTCGAGGAAGCAGATAAAATAGAGGAGATAAAAAAAGGAGGTCAATTGAATAGAAATTAGAGTTTTGGTGACCATCAGAATGTACTCTACATATAGATGTAGAAATATAAAGTTATGCACCTGAAACTTAAATAGACAAGCAAAACAAAATCATTATTAGAAGAAAACGGTGGTCACTAAGGGGAGGCGAGGTGGGGGATGGACAAAGTGGGTAAAGAGGGTCAGCTATACTGTGGTGGATGGAAACTGGACTTTGGGTGGGGATCAAAATGTAGCCTACATATGTCAAATTAAAATGCTATACACCTCAAACTTACATAATGTTATAAACCAAAGAAACTACAATAATAAAATAAGAAAATATTTCAAAATCATATTTTATGAAATTATTTTAACTGAAATGGTACTTATTTGATCAAGAACTATTTAACTGCACATCTGCTTCCAGTTAATCATTATACTAGACAAAAAGCAGTCTGAAAATGAACATAATTGTTACACTAGCGTGTAGCTCTTACCATCCTTACAGACACAGGAATTTAAACAAGTTAAGGAATATATCTCCCTCCAGCCACTATACTATTTTTCTGCTCCCTGTGAAAGCAAAACTCTCCAAATAGTTGTTTTATACGTCTCTAAAGTACCTGTTCCTACCCTTGGTTGAACCAAATCTAGCGCAGTTTTTACCTGCTGTTTCAACAATACGTCAAGACAACATTGACCACCATGCACACTGCTACACACGGTGGTCAGTTCTCAGGTGACATCTTACCTCACCCTCCCCTATAGCATTTTACACACCCTCCCATCTTCTGAAAAGACTCGTTTACTTGACCTCTAATCACGAGTTTCTTTTAGCTTTCCTTCCTGGCTGGTGCATCCTCATCTCCTCAACCTTTAAATGTTGGAATTACTCAGAACTGAGTCATCAAACGTCATGTGTTTTCATCCTTCAGGTGACTTTAAATACCATCTACATACTGGTAATTCCCCCTAGTTATATCTTTATTCTGGAATTTTCCCTGGAGCTCCAGAATGTTCTAGATAGCTACCAACTCAAACACAGACACTCAAGCTGGACACTTGATTGCTTATGCCCTCTTCTCTCACACCCTACATTCAATCCCAATCAAACCTAGTGGCTAAGTCTCTTAAATGGATTTAGAATTTGACCACTTAGCACTGCTGTTTCTGCTACCACTTGGGACTTGGGTCCCAAACACCATCATCTCTCATCTAGATTCTTTAAATACTTTCTGACTAATCTCTCTACCTACCTTTTACCACCTATAGTGAGCATAGCAGAAAGAACCATTTCAAGCCCAAATCCCTCCTGTGGTTTTAGTATTTTAAAAGTAAAAGCCTAAATTCTTAAAATAGCAACTCTCAGCCTCATCCACTCCAGGGGCTCAGTGGCTTGCCTGGAGGGCTGGCTCAGCTCCACTGAACCACCCACCTCAGTCAGCTGAGTGGCCCTGCGCAGCTGCAGTCACAACTTCTGGAGCAGACTACACAGAGCTTGATGATCTGACTGGGGATCTTTCTGCGCCGATTGTCCCAGCAGCACAGAAAGAAGACTGTCCAATTGGCTGAACTGACCCAGTCCCTGGGCTATGACCACCAGACCTGCATTTTAAGTAAATGGGCACTACCTACGCCAGACTCCAGACCCCAGGCTAGTATCTCTGGACAGTATCGACCATGTGAGTCTGGAGAAAGGGAGTGTCTGGGCCCACCAACCAGGTGCAGCGCTAGTCCTGAAGTCCCCTGAAACCACTAAGATTTCTAGTTTAGTGAGAATATTAGCTCCCAGTCCTGGACAGTAAATCAGCCTGGCACCTCCTCGTGGTTGACTCTGGATCTGCACCTTTAAGACCATGTGTTTCTAGAAACAGCAGATCCAAACCCAAACCCTATTCCTTCCCCCCCTTTGATCTGTCAATTCCAGTGGTTACTGCAGCAACTAAAATGGCATCACTTGTCAAAATGATTGGTTTTAAATCTTCTCTCTGACTTCATCTCTTCTTACCCTCTCCCTTGCTCATTCTGCTGCAGATACACTGGGCTCATCACTATTCATACAACACTTCTAGAATATTATTGTCTCGGGAGCTGCACACTAATGGTTTCCTCTGACTCCATTACTTTTCCTCAGTTATTTTTAGGACTAACTCCTCATTTCTTTAAAGATTCATTAAAAAAAAAATCTGAAGCAGAAGAACTTCCCCAGTCCTCTGAAAGAGCCACACCTAGTTCTTTGTCTCTCTCATCCACCTAACCCTGCTCCATGCTTCTGCTTTTGCAATCATATGAAGTACTAGTCACTCACTTGACTTCTTTTCTGCCCTTACTTCCACTTACAAGGAAATAACCTTCACAAGAGTTGAGATGATGGCCCCTGTGTTTACTACTGCCTCCCCAGAGAAGAGAACAAGGGATTCGCATGTAGCGAGCACGCAGTAAATATTTTTTGAATGAATGATTGCATGAATTTATACTTTAAAAGTCTATTATATATTTCTATGGTAGCTCAGAGGGATACAATCTAGGTTGAAAGAACAAGAAAGGATGTCTTGAGGAATCAGAAGACTAAGAAGACAATTAAGGAGTTTGCCAGGAAAAGGGTAGAAGAGAAAAGAAAGCTTTCCCAAAATGAGAACACTGCAGAGGCTTGAGTTTATCTGTTCATCTGACAAATATTTATCAAATAATGTACCCAGCGGTGTTTAGGACTTAAGGAGTAAAGAGGAATGAGAATATGCAAATAAAGTTGTCTTCTTTTCAAAAGGTGGTTGTGGTGCAATGTTACTTTGATACAATTACTTTTTAAAGGCTGCTAGTTGTATTGCTTTGCTTTTCAGAAAGACCTACCTAAGTACCTTCTCTTGCTAACAGGAAGAAATCCAAAAAGCATTTTTGATTTGCAGCAAACTTTGTAAAGCAAAAATAGTGCAATCAGCATTTGTTTTGCAGCAGCTGTTTTAGAGGCAGCAGCAACCCAGGGTGGCAACAGGGGCTCCCTCCCAGTTCCTCCGTCCTTTCCCCCCAACTAAGTCAGCTTCTCCGCATCAAGCCGCCACAGCTTTGAACTGTGTCTGTGACTGTCTGTGCTTCATCCTCAACCATTGTGTGCAGCCCCGGAAACTATGCCCTAAAATACCAGAAAAATCTCTGAGAGTTCATAAGGGTGTGACACTTAGCATAGAAATGGATGTAATTAACTATGTGAATGGTGGTGAGGTGAACTGGAGGCCCTTGCCGAAGATTTTCTCTGTGACTGATGGGCTGCAATGACAACAGAAATGTATGGCTTTAATTTTGAAAGGGCACATTGGCTTACAGCACATTTGCAGGAGGTTTTGAGTGCCAACAAAGAACTACATGATAGAAAAAACAGCAAGGAGAAACAATCAAGCATGTTGTGAAATTTCAAATCTGCCACAGCAGTCACAGCTGACCATGATCCTCAGCTTTCTTCCTCAAAGGCAGACAGACATAAAAGATGCAGCGGTTTAGTGACTGCCCACCCTGATAGGATGAGATGTCAATAGGTAGCATTCTTCCTCTTGCTGCTGCTTCCAGTCTCTTGTTCCTCCCACCACTCAACTTGGATGCTGAGCTTAACACACCACCATCACCATCTTTCAGACTTTCAGTGTGTGCTCTGGCTTCCCAATTCTGTTTTGTGAAACTGTTTTTATACTATTTCTACTCTATACAAGTGATCTATTTAGCATATCATTCCTACTTTTAAAATGTTAGCGTTATTTAAGGTTTTATGTTTATCTGGCCTGATTTGCTACGTTATTTTGGTTGTTCTGGGATTCACGAATGTTCAAAATATTATCAGTATAAATTAATAGCAACTGCTACTCTGTTTCATTCTGTTTTGGCTTAGGAACTCTCTACTTTTCAATAGCAGGGGATACCTGTAAATAAAATATGTTTTTATAGCAGAAACACTGAATCTCAAATTAAACTAAGATAGAAACTAAAGAATGAAAGAGGTTGGGAAAGAAGACAAATATGGCGGACAACAATTCTCAGGGGGTAAAATTTGAACAGAGACTGAATGAAGTTTGGGGTAATTTATCTGACAAAAAAAAGCCATTGGAATAGCAAATTTAGGAGAGTTTGTTTATCAACGTTCTCAGTAGTAAAAGAGGGCTGGAGAAGAAAATTCTAGAAATTCACTGTAGAAAACTCAAACAGGTCAAATCTCAATAATGTGGACAATGGGAAGTCACTGAAGAGTTTAATGAGAGGGACAGCATGATCAGATTAGTTTCTCAAAATAATCAAAACCAGAATAAATCTAACCCTCATATCTGGCTATTTTAATATTTAATTCATAACTTTCATTCAGGTTTGACAGTCATTTCTAATATAAGCCTACAGCATCAGATAAAGTAAAATTTGCTATTTAGGTAATTTTTCTCCTATATGTGAATACACACAGTGGTCTCATAAACAGAAGTTTTCAAAATTTCTAAAACATTAAAGTAATCTAAAATTTTATTCTGAACAAATATTTTGGCATTCTTTTAGTTTTTAAATTTTTTTCCAAATTTACCTATTATCTTTTCTCTGTCATGCTCTTTTCTTGTAGTTTTTATTCTATTAAACTATATTCAAATAATTATAAATGTTTTTGTTAACAGTCTTTGACTTGCTTTTTTCTGAATATCTGTTGTCTCTGCCTGAAACTAGGACTAATTTCTAAGTTTGGGATCACTTGCTATTTTTTTTCATCTCCTCCCATCTCTCAATCCCCCATTCTTTTATCAATGTGTTGACTCAATATCACTAACATTCCATGCACTTCTCTTTTCATTTCTAGCACATGGAGATTACACTTTCTCATTTGCAATTTAAGCTATAGATAGTTGTTTAATTGTTCAGTTTTATCTGGCACATCTTATTGTTTGTAATGGGAAAGGTTTTGTGTTAGCTCAATCTGCCATATTACAGTCACCCAAATTAAGACTCTAAATTGGATTTTAATTTGAAATATGAGCAGCAACATAAAGACAGCCTGCCTAACCAAATAGTTGCTCAGATGTACAAATAAGTTCCAACAATTAATTGGGCTGCAAGAATACTTTCAAAGTCTGTTTTCCCAACTGGGAAAACAATTTCTTACTCAACTAGGTTTGTGTGAATTAAAGCTCAAGTAAAATGAGTTAACTTTGTAAAACAGTAATAGCAAAGAATAGAGCAGCTGCTCCAAGCAGAGAGGGGAAGCCAGCATGGTCTCACTCATCTGTGTCCAAGCATGAGAAGAAGAGACACCAGGTTCCATATAAATGAGTAAGAAGAATTCAGTGAACATTTCTGACAAATTGATGGAAGTCCAAATATGAGCCAGCATGAGAGTCTAAACCCTCTGGGAATGGCCACATTCACAGGCCTTTTTCCACACTTTTTATTGAAAGCTCAAGAGAAAGAATGCAGCAGGTTGAAGATTGGAGGTAAAGACGCATTTCAGCAGGAATAAAGGTAAAAGAAAAGCCCTCTGACCCCAGCGGGAAAGCAGAGAGCATCAGGAAACTGTTCTAGTTCTAGGATCCTATACCAATGCTATTAGGCATTTTCCTACCACTGAAGGAAGGAAAGGGAACTCTCCCTCCCAAGACCTTCTGATGAAAACAGAGTTTAATCTGGTAGATCAAACAGAAGCAAAATCACGGAGAAAATTCCACCCTCCAAGTCTCAGGTATATGGTCTTCCTGAGACAGGGACAGAACAACAGAGAAGCCCTTTTGTCCCCCTCCACCAGGCTATTAAGCACAAATCACCAAGTCACAGCAGTCTACCTCTCTGAGAAGGTAAAGAGCAAAGGGAGAGAACCATCAGGACACGGGTGCTTAGGAAGACTGATAGGTAATGATAGAATTCCTCAGCTTGGTAAAATGAAACCAGATAAAAGACAACTTCTCTTCTACTTTTTTGATTATTTTCAAAAAGAGGCTGGCATTTTATGATAAAGCCATAATAAGTAGTTTCGGGCTTACAGACCAAATAGCCTCTGTCATAAGTACTCAACTACACCATAGTAGCACAAATACAACCATAAATAATATGCAAGGCTGGATTGCCACAGAATCTTTGTTTTGGATACTGAAATTTGAATAAAATTTTCATGTCATGTGTCACAAATTACTTTTTTTTTGAATTTTCCAATTATTTAAAAATATAAGAACATTTCTTAGTTTCAAAGACTGGATCTGGTACCTACAGCTTATCACTCCTGATTCAAAGCAAAATCATTGACAATAAACTGAGTTAATAGCACAGGTGCAACCAGAATGCAATAGTTCTCCCTTTCCTTCCTTCCTTCAAAATGCTTCTTTCTCTGCTCCCTTCCTTCCTCTCTTTAAAAAAAGAGTAAGCAAGGTAAATAAAGACTGGCATCAACAGCATATCAAAAAAGTATTGATTAAATATAAGACAATTGATTGAAATTCCTTTGCATCTGTCAAATAGGACTAACAGGAAGTCTCAAGTGGAAAAATATTCAGGAGACATTGTTCAGACAAAAAACAATTAAATGTATATTCTTTTAAAGTTCTGAAAATAATGGAGAGAAACCCAAGAAAAGACGCTTTGTAAACTTGTTAGTGCATATTAGATTTCTAAATCCAAAGGAGGACAAAAAAATGAAATTAAGCAAGATATTAGACATACCTTAATGTGTACTATGCACAACTAGATTTATGGCTAATTTGTTCAACTACTTAGGATAGAAGGTTGGTGAGGCCAAGATATGTGATAATCACTGCAGTTTTTATTAGCTCAGAATGCTATAAGAAAATACCATAGCAGAATTATTTATAATAGTCAGAAAGTGGAAGCAACTTAACTACCCATTGGAAGATGAGTGGATAAAGAAGGTATGGTATACATACTCAATGGGATACTACTCAGTTATATATATAAAGAAATCCCGACATGTGCAGCAATGTACTATTATACTTAGTGAAATCAGTCAGATAAAGACAAATGCTTAATTATTTTACTGGTATGTGGTACATGGAAAATTAAAACAAACACATGCACTAAACAAAACAAAAATCAACTTTATGCTCTAAAACCAAATTAGTGACAACCAGAATGGGGGGAAGGGGAGGTGGGAAAATTGGGTAAAAGGGATTAACTGTATAATGATAGATAGGATTTTTAATGGTAAACTTGATAATAGTACATAAAGATGTTGATTTATAACTATGTAAACCTGGAACATAATTTCATAATTCAATGTTACTTCAATAGAGATTATTTCAAAAAGCAAAAGAAATAAATGCCATAGAGTAGGTAGTTGAAAAGGCAGACATATATTTCTTGGAGTTATGGATGCTGGGAAGTGCAAGATGAAGATGCCAGTCGATTTAGTTTCCAGTGACAGCCCTCTTTCAGGCTTATAGACATCTGCCTTATGGATGCATCTACACAGGATGGAGAAAGACAGTGATTTGGTCTCTTCCTTCTGTTATAAGGACACTAATCCCAACAAGGAGCCCCATCCCCTGGACCTCATTCAATTCTAATTATTTGTCAAAATCTCCACCTTCAAATAATGTCACATTGGTAGTTAGAGCTTCAGCATCAGAATGGGGAGAGGAGAGACATCAGCATTTAGTCCATAACAGACACCCCTCTTACTTACTAAGTACTTACTTACTTACTTACTAAGAGATTGCTTTCCAATGTTATATAACTTGGATGCCAGAATCTCAATACTTAGAAAATGTGTGACGTAAGAATAAATGCATATCTACATGCTCCAGAATACCTCATTTATCCAGAAGCTTGTATCTGTCAATCTCAGCTAACTAAAATAGCTTTGAGAAGCTGGAGTGACAGAGAATTTCCCTTTAAGCTATAAGAAGAATATATCAGCATTCCTTCAGCAAATTTTACTGCTTTGTTTTATCTTCCATTATTCCTTTACAGAAACCCTCATTTTCTAGTGAGCTTTATGCTCTACCATAGAAGGAAATGAAATGAATACTGTATCCTTAGATTTAAATTTTTCAATTTGTCAAAACTTAATAATAATTTTTGCCTAAATGAGTAAGCTTCCATTATCATCAAGTTTTACCTAGGTGGAATGTCTCTTCAATATTTAATGCTAGATAAATACAATATTAATTGAACCAGTGAAATCCATATTTCCAAATTAATAAAACCTCAAGAGGCATGTATTTTAATGTGTTTATGTCTTTCAGGACAGTCAGAACTAATATTGAAGGAAGCAAAGAAGTCCTAACTTTCTCTTCCTGCCTGAAATTCAGGTTCTGCTATATTCCCAAATCCTTCTCATTTATCCCAGCTGGAGGCAAAGACTGTATTTGCTCTCCCTTAGACGAGCCTGTCAAAATTCCAAGTTAATAAAGAAATTTTGTGCATTACAGATCCCTAAAAGGTAATCTGAATGTCACAGTCATTATCTCTTAGGTCACTGGCACAGTGTGGGAAGAAGGTACAGACAATTGCTAGTACTTTTTCCTAATTCTGCCTATGGGCATTTTGATCTCTAATACTAAGAAATTAATTACCACCATCAATAATAGCATAACCACTTATTAAACACTTGCTATGCTGTATTTAAAAATATATAAATTGACCATTACCAATATTATTACACATCCATTTCAAAACAAGCACTTGACAAAATTATTTCCCTTTTGTCTAGGGTAACATGCCTCTCCTGGTATGTCTCCTACCTGTATCTCTGTTCTTTGAAGCCTTTGCAAGCAGCTCTGCCTCTGCTGCCGCAGGTAAGTTCATGTCCCTCTTGCATTCTCACAGACCCTGTCACAGACCCTGTTACAGACTGACGCCCTTGTTCCTTAGAGGGCAGCATAGTGATTAAGCCCAAGTCCTCAGCTGAGCTCCTCAGCCTGACCCCAACTCCTTTATTTAGCCTCTTTATGCCTCAACTGCCATTTCTTCAAAATACTAATAGCATCTGCCTCAAAGATTTGTTTTGAGAACTAACTTCAATGAAACATGAAAAGCACTAACACAATTTGCTATATGCCTGGCATGAAGTGACCCCTCAATATGTTTGAGCTGTTGTAATACTATGTTATCATCAATTATCTATTTAATGTCGACCTTCCTAAGACATCGAGCTCTACCCTTAGTCCTTGGCTTGGTACCCAGCACAGAGCAGACCATCATTCACTTTTTCTTGAATGGAACTATCAAAGGAATATATCACTATGCAATGCAGGTGCCATTATTTCCAAATGAAGAATGAAAGAAGAAAAATGTGGAGAAGGTTAGCAATAGTCTAAGTCTCCACAGATAGTAAGCGACAAAATTGCAATTCAAATTCACATCTGTCTAACTTTGAAGCTTGTGCACTTTTCATTTATTGCACTGTGAAAAGTGAATGCCCTGGGGAGAAGAAGTGGGAAATAATCATTACTGAGCATTTATTATACCCCTGACAGTATTCCAAGCACTTGCATATGTTTTCTCAGTTCATTTTTACAGCAATCTTCAGTGACTATTATTTTCATTTTTACAGACAAAGACTAAAATATAAAGAGGGTATTAGCTGGCCAGGATTACATAGGTAGAAGGAATCAGGAATACCTAGGATTTGAATGCACATTGTCTGCACTCGAGCTCACAGCCCTTAGTGACACACACACACACACACCTCCTTCAGGATCCTGTGATGCTTGACAGCTAAACAGCACTGAAAAGCAGTTATAAAGTCACTCTTGGTTATACTTTCCCAGGTCAGCCGTTTAGGATACTTCTGATATCTGCATGTTATTTACTTATATTAAAAAGTATAAAATCTAACCACTACATTTTTATCTAAACTCTAACACCTTTCCTAAACATCTACTGAATTTTTTGAAGTTCCTTTGCAACAACCTGTCATTCAACATTTGCCTGTTCATTTCCAGTAATCCAGCAATAAGATGCTCACTAATTCCCAAAAGGTACCTACTCTAATTTTGGACAGAATAAGTGTAGGACATTTTTTTCTTAAATGAAAATTTGTCACCTAGTATCCTCTACTAAGCTACATAGGTTTACCTACTGAAGCTATGAAATATTTGAAAACAAATCACTAATTTATTAAGGAAGCATTTGGTTACTTTTCTTCCAGACACTGATAGGCAATGAGTAAGTAGGCAAAGATGAATATAAATAACTTATGTTCTAAGAGCAACAACAGTGTAAAAGAATAACGTTAACCTTGTGTGGTAAGTATTCCGGCAGAATGATTTTTAAGTGTTACTGAAGCATAAAGAAAGAAGTGACCTGGGCAAAGAGTGAGTTATCAGATTACGTGTGTATATAGGAGAGCTTTTATTGTGATCTCCAGGTATCTCCAAATGCTCCCTACTTCTGTAGGATACCAAAATTAACCTTGTCCCTGCCATGATTCATAGCCTGAAGACAGCAGACATTATTCTCAGGGAAGAAATATTGTTGAGTGATTGCTACCTATCCATCCTCTTCTAAGTCCTTTATACACATTAACTCATTTAAAACCAACATTGTATAATGTCAGTGTTATTTTTCCCATTTTCCATTTTATAGGTAAGAAAGGCAATATTCAAAATAGTCCTATAACATTAACAGAAACTTCAGAGATAAATGGGACATCTGACATTCAAGCCAGGTGGGCCAGCTCTGGAGTACAGGCTCTCAGTGCCATGTTAAGCTACCTTTGCCCCAACCCTGGATTGAGTCACGGTGACTTGACTAAGGTACAAGGCCTATTGGGAATTTTCAAGGTATTCGAGTGGAGTGGGGCACTGTTCACTGGGCAGTACAAACAAGGGCAGTGACTGGCTAAGACTAGGGCAGCAGGGTACTAGGCTGCCCAAGGCTTCCTTTTCCTGGAAAATGAATGAAGACTACATGCATTTCCACTAAGCTTCACTTTATTGTAACCTGTCACTAAAACTAGGTATCATTTTATCTACATTACTTACCTTACCTCTTAGCTCTAGCTCACCTTTAAAAATATTCTGTGGCTCTCATTCAAAATATTGACAAAATGTTGACTTAGGACAGAGAATCTTGGAGCAGTGTTTCAGCCACTAGAAATTCGAGAGGACAATCAGCCAATGCGCATTTCTCACAAGATTTTTATGAGAGTTGTGATGTCATGAGTATATAGTATGACTGTGACACATCCTGAGATTTGGGAAGACATATTCTTAATGATCCTAGATGGATTCTGTGGGATCATCACTTCCTTTTTTGTATTCAAATAGCCTCACTGTTCGATTAAGATGGCTCAGATTTTTCTGCCAGGAGACAACACAAGGAGATTGTGTTCATGGTTCCAATTTTCTGAAATACCTTTATCGCCTTTTTGGAAGCCAGGATATTTTTGTCCATCAGGAATTATGGCAAGTCTCCAAGTTTCCTCAAAAGCTACTTTCCATAGGATTTCAGATCCCAAATTCTCTCATGACTGTTAAATAGACTCAGTCATGATATGATGCTTGTTATTTTTCCTGATTAACTTGGGGTTTTAAATCTTGTTTCTGTTCTGTGATCTCATTATTCCATCCTTTCTTAGTTAAAGATAATTCTTGATACAGAAAAAGGCATTTTTTTAATACAGAAATAACATAACTATCACCACACTGGGCAAATAAACAAAATTAGCAGAACCAGTTGGATTTGAAATAGCTCAAATGGTTCTAAGGGAAATTACTGTCAGTTTAAATTAGAAGCCATAGCTTTCTGTCCAAGAGAAAACATTATCTGAGCATAACTTCAAAATAAGTTTCAATTCAGCATCATTTTTCCTAAGTTTATCTTTGGGCATATTAGCCAAGTCCTCAAATTCAGCTAACAGAGTACTTAATAAAGCTCAATGATAAAATATTTTTTTTCTATCTCTTAGACCAGAAATAAAGCATTGATATAATCAACAGGGCTTTTTAAGGTTATGTTCAGATTTACCGACAGACAGCTATTTCAAATTAAGTTGGCTTTAACTTGCTTATCAGGATATAACTATTACCATTTGTCATTTGTAGTTGAAAAAAATGAGTCAATGCAGCTTATTTGTGTGGGTGTATAGTAGAAATTCGGTGAGCCTCCACCCACCAGTTTGTTAATCTTTTCATTTGTATTCTAGCATTAGCTTGCCTGGTGCAATTAACCAACTAAAACTGCAGGTAGATGCAGGCAATGAATTAAGAGTTACAACTGTCAACACCAGCATCACACACTTTCCTGGCCATGGAGAAAATGCCACTTTTAGGAGTCTGCTGTGCACATATACAGAGGCAAAGTGATAACCTAAGATAGACACCACTGCTGCATCTTTCCCATCACTAAAGGTTGAAAGCTTTTATTTTTTAGCATTAAGAATGACTCCATGATAACCCAATCAGTCAGTCACTATCATTTTATTCATTCAATTACAAATATTGAAAATGTGACTTCTATGAGCCAGACGATGTGCTAAGCTGTACATAAACTCATCTAGCATGGTCTCTGAACTGATGAAGACTCTATCCTAAGAGACAGCTGTCGATGTTAAGTAAAAAACTTTCTCGAATAAGTATCAGCTTTGTACCTATATTACCATTCCTAATATCCAGTATATGTCTTCTCATTTGATAATACTCTCTAAATAGTTCCTTTCCATACTAAATAGCTAACTACAGTTGTCATCTCTGACAAAACATTCCAAAAATAAACGCACTGATTTCATAAATGAGCAAAACATACCAAGGACATCTTAGGACTTCGGTGGCAGACATACCACCTTAGCAAGAAGTCACCAGATTTATTTTCCTTTTTTTCTGGAAGCTCTATTATTAATTTCTGGAGATCTTTTCAATTTTCAAAGTCTGACGGAAACTCTCATTAAATACAAAGCATCTTTTGTTTTAAATAATTGAATCAAAACTCTTTAGAAATTTGGGTCCTTTTCTGTGCAAATTTTTGTCGCCAAAGATAAAGGGGTATAGGGTACAGTTCTGACTCCTGGAATGCCCCATAGCTATAGAGTGAAAATGGAAACACTCACATATTGATTTGCAAAGAAACAATTAGCCTACAGAAAACCTGAGAAAGGGAACAAGCACTTAATATTTGTAGACTCAAACATATCTGGCTGCTGAGGTAAGGGGGCTTTAAAAAGAGCCATAAAAGATAGTCAGCTCCTTTCTCTTTCCGCCCCTTCACAACTACTAGTACATACATCTTTAAAACAACAGAACAAGCTTAATGTTTTATTTTCCTTTCTTCCCTTAGTCTCGTCTCGTGTTAAAAAAAATAACAAGGATAGAAGGTAGGGGCAAGCCCCTTCGGACTTTGAGTAAAAGCAATTTTAAGGCAAATACAATTTTTATAAAAACTGGTGACTACAGCTGATTAGAAAAGCTATAGGCTGCCCAAGGCTTGAATTGAGAGATACATAGAGTAATAAGCTCTGCAAGCCTGGAAAAGTGAAAAAGGAAGAGCAAAAAATTTTAATGTATCACAAATTCTATGAAAAAAATTGGCACCCATAGGATTTTCATTTGCTTTCCATTTTTGCTCTTAAATATTTCTGTTTTTGTTTTCTCATAAGTCTGAAACTTACCGAATAAAAGTTTTTGGGTTTACATTAGAATTTTAAAGAAGAAATGTTTGTTTTTCCAAAGGGAAAACACATCAAGTTTATTTAGTCAGTATTTTATATTGTGACACTTTAGAAACGAATAAATCAAATTTCCATTTGCATTTTTTTCAACTTATTCAAGTTGAATTTAATTCGCAGAAGACTTAAGATGATTGTGACACAATTTTATTTTTATTGGTACTTAAATACAGATTGTAAGCTATTAATCATGCCATAAGCCAAGTTTCAAATATTTTAAATCACACAATTTTAATTACTTTTAGAAATTTTTTTAATTACCAAATATTCTCCAAGAATTGGTTTGCATTTTTCTTTATATGCCATGATGGTTTTTTTTTTTTTTTAAAGCTATTCTGCTTAAAATTAAGAGGAAAATGTAAATAAAATTAAACTTCTAACGACATTTGTTGTATTCTATTACCTGACTTTGAGGTAAAAAGTGAATGATGGTGGGAATTACTGTACTTAAGAAAGTACCTAAAATAAAACTATGAAATCATTAACTTAGTGAAACATCTTATGTTCTTTGTTCTGAAGATGTTATGCATATATCATGGATTGCATACTGATTAACTGAGGGTCATTACTGGTTTCAGGGATTAAAATCTGGGCCAAGAACTTCTGGTGTAAGAAAGAATTACAAACATTAAATTCTGGAAGAGAAGATTCCATAGTTAACGTCTTTATCAGTGTCTTCTCCTTGCCAGAAGGATAAATTATAAGTACTGCTTTCTACATCATTGTCTATTATAATATATGAGACTGAAAATAAATATACCTCATATTGTGACCACTTGGATTCAGCATGCAGATTTATGCGTAGTGACTTGTAAATTACAGTGTTTGGTATATCTCTGAAAATCTAATTATAATCTATGATGTTGCGGCCTAGCAATAAGAAGCAAAAAGCTCATCTATAGATTTTCCTGTCAACTTTATACAAGCACTGTTTGCTTATATCTAAATACTTATAACTAAATGTCTACCCCAAGATGCATACTTAGAGTGGTGCTACTTCCTGTAATTTTCATTTTCAATCATTTTCTTGGTTATAGATGTAATAATGGGATGGTAGCCAAATGGTATATGTGGAAATGCTTTTATCTGTAGTCTTCCTTCTATCCAGAATTCTTTTCCTAAGGATTTTATTAATACGTCACAACTCAGTTTAAATTTCACTTTCTCTTTGAGTCATTTTCAATTAATCTAAAATCAATAATATAAGTCACATCATCTAGCTCCTGTCTGCCAACTTCACACATTCTTTTTTCCTCTACTTTCCACTATGATCATGCTTTCACATCAATTTCCTTGATGTTTCCAGGATGAACACATGAAATCCTTCTCCTGAGCACATTCCCCCAGGTATCTGCAGTTTGATTCCTAATTTTCTTCAGGTCTCTTCTCAAAAGTCACAAACTCAGAGGGTTTTCTTTCACTATCAAATCTAAAAGAGCAGCCCCCATTACTCTCCTTAATTCAGTCTTACATTTTGGCACTTATAGTTTCACATGTGTGCATGGAGTGTGTGACTCATTCACTAGCATATAAACTCTATCAGCCCTTATCTATTTTGTTCACTAGTACTGCCACATTGCTTAGACAGTACTTGAATAAACCTGATACTTACATGTTGATCTAATTAATGCCTTACCTATCTGTTCCCTCATTAGACTCTTACAATCCATAAAAGCAGAAACTTTGTTTCTAGTATTCCTCTAGCATCTTGGATATAGAGGGCAGGCAATAAGTGGATATTTAATGAATTAATGAATTATCTGTGTATATGTATTTGTATGTGTGTGTGCTTCATCTTCTCTCCTAGCTGGCTCTAATGACCACAAAGACTAGAATTATATCTGTGTAGTTTACCAATATAAGCCAGTCCTATAATGCCAGCCCTACCATAGGGTCCTACTTGAAGTGGGCACTCAATAAGAACATGAAGAATGACAAAAACAGGGACCAGAGTAAACAGGAACCTACACTGGCCATAGTCATCCAGAAACCTCTGCAGGATTAATCTGAAATCTTAATGGCAGTAGAAACAGGTTAGGGTATGAACGGAGTTTTGAAAACCTTAAGTCACTCTGCTCATCCTTTCAGAGCCCAGCCTGGTCCTGGCTAAGGCTTCCTTCCCAGACAAACTCAAGAAGCATGTGCAGTCTTCCAAGAGTCTTGCTTTCCAATATCTTTTGAATTCTGAGAGAAAGAAATCTTAATTTCAATCCATCACTTTGTTTGCTGAAAACCTGTGCTCTGAAGATTACGAATGAATCAGTTTATGGTGTTAACAGGCAGCAAACAAGAAGAATTAGATTTTAGCATAATAGCTCGCACTAACTAGTAGAGTAGTCTTGAAAATCTCTTTCGTAGTTAATTTCATTTTTTTATATAAAGACGAAGATAGGAGAAAAGATTTAGCAGTCTCAAATGATGGATTATAGATCCAGTTTTGCTAAGATGCCCTTAGGAGGCTTTGTCAAGCAACTTTTCTGTCCTCTCCCTTGCCCACCAGTCACAATCACCCTTGGTTAATAATCACAGCCTTGGTGAATTACACTAACTGATGGGGGAAAAGAAAGGGTAAGAGCCATTGGCCTATGAGTTCTCTGCTATCCTTCCCAGGGTCAAAATGTGAATCTATGTGCTACACTTCAGTTCACTACTATAACCCCATATTTTAGCATTGCTTAAGTTGCTGCTGTCCTTAGTTCATACACACTCATCTACATTTTGATTTACTATGAGGTGGGGACTATATTAGGCGCTGAGAATATAAAGATGAATTTAAAAATGCTGTCATCCCTTAAGAGTGCCATTCAATGAAGAGAGTGTGAGAATTGCTTTAATGGTGACCTCAGTGCACATCAAGGGCACCTAAACAACCTGGAATGGGGAATGATCTGGAAACTCTTCCAGAAGGTGACCAAAAACTGAGTCCTAATTTTAATTAATCAAAGTATAGACTATTAAAGACAGTGTCAGAATCATCTAATCCAAACTCCAATGTGGTACAGAAGGAAAGCAGATGCCCAAAGAGACTAACATTTTTTTGACATTTTTCATAACTGCTACTTTTCTTGCAGAATAATTTAATCAATTAATTAAGCATATCTAATAAGGAAGAGAAATAAATGTATGTGTGTATACATATATTAACTTCATGCTCAACACTGATGTCAATCACTAATCATTCATAAATTGCAGACTCCATATTGAGTTGCTGGTGAATTTATTCAGATACCTTCACAGTCTCTCCTAGTATTCCTCTTGAGCTACTGCCTGGATTTAATTACATTAGAAAGGACAGGTACAGTCTAGCTATGAACAAGCACAAACTGAAGAAAAGATCTTGGGCTGATTGCATTTCCCCTAAACAATTAAGTGAGGATAAGGTAAAACCCCCAAAGTGAAATATTTTCAGTTCCCCCTCCTCCTAACCTAGTCTTTTTACTTGAGATGTTTAAAGACTGTAATGGGACAATATAATAACTCACTACATTAAAACAGAATTATGTGGCAGATCCATAATTTTTAATACTTTGCCCTCTGTTTGCCTCGTAGTGGCAAAGGATTTATCCGGCTTAGTGCAGATGATGTTGATATTGGGGTGAAATCATGGATTGTGCAATAGATTTCTGAGCTCTTCACTGTTAATAATTTACTAGCTTGCAAATCAACGTTTCCCAACAGGAAATCCTTTTTTTTTCTTTTCAGTTTTTCAACTCTTTACCCCAAGTAAGGTTGCTATGGGCACCATATACATCTGTTCTGGCGCCAACAGATTGCTTTAAAGTCACCTAAAATTTCTCCAAATTAAAAACCTGACTGAGTTCACTGGCTTTTTCAGTGAAGTCGCAGCAGGATGCTCTTTGCCTTGCCCCACAGCCCAGTTTAATCCTCTGGAAAGAATATTTTTAGAGGCACAGCGGTCTAAATCATTTTCATATGAGCACACCACTTCCAAATGGCCGCTCAGGGTCCTAAGTCCGGCCGCTGCGGACGGGGACAAGCAAGTGCCCTCCGCTGCAGCGTCGTGCGACTAGAGTGCCTTCGTAACTGGACATGGGGAAACAGAAAGGAAACCCGACCACGCGAGGACAGGTGTAACCCCGCACGGGTGCACCCGAGAGCTGAGATGGCAAAGGTAGATTCTATCATTAGGATTAAGGGGTGAGGAGGCGCGGGGTCCTGGGAAGGAAGCAAACACTACCTCCCCTTTTGAGACGAAGAGCAGGGCGCACAGGGTCGCAGGTCAGAAGTTGAATGTCAACCCAGCCTACGCTGCGTCCCAGTGCCCTCTGCTGCCCTGGCACCGCGGTGTTGGGAGAGTACGACGGTGGCTGGGGCAGGAGAAATTAAGAGTTTGCACAGCCGGGGAGCTGGAGGCGGCGAGGGCAAAGGAGACCCGCTCCGCCTGCGGAGTGTGAAGCCGGGGGAGGCGGGCTCCGGTGCCAAACGAAGAGCCCCCAGCCCGGGCACGGTCTCCAGCGCCCCGCGTTACCCATCGGAGGAGGGCAGCTCGCCGCCGCGGCACCCAGGCGCCGTGCGCCCGGCACAGGCCACCGGGGTGCGCCCTGCCCGCCCCCGGGCGCCTGCCGGGGCGTCCGCAGCCGCACCGAGCATCCTCCCCGGGCGCCCGGACAAACTTCCTTTTCCTGGGCCCGCCGGCAGCGCAGGCTGTCAGGCGGCTCGTCCGCCAGACTTCCCGGGTCTCCAGCTGCAGGGGCCCTCGCCCGGCGCGGCGAGCTACCTCCCAGCCCCTCTCCAACCCCGAGCCCCGGGAGCCGGGCGGTCCCTGCGCATCCGCTCCAACAAAGCCGGCGGCCACGGCGCCCCGGAGCCCCGGCGAGGGGCTGAGAGTGGTGGAGGGGGCGCCAGAACTGGGCGACAGCAGCGTGAAGGGGCGGCAGGGACGTGGCGGGCAGAGAAAGGGGAAGAAAGTATCCTGCTCTCCGCGCGAACACCTTCTTCGTCCGTCCTCCCTCGCCCTGCTGCCCCAGCCCGAGCGCGTCCGGCCGTTCCGGTGGGAGTTGGCAGAGGCAGAGGCGGGGGCAGAGGGGACGCAGTGGCCTTGCGGGCGAGCCGCTCCCTTACCTCTGTCCAGAGTGAGCGGCTGGACCACTGTCAATGTCGCCATGTCTGCCGTGGGAGCCGAAGTGACGCTCGGCTTCAGCATCGGCAACCGCTAGTAGTGAGAAAAAGAGGAGGAGATTGGGGGCGGGAGTGGAGAGGGAAGACGGAAAGGAGGGGGAGGAGGGAGGAGGAGAGAAGGTGGCGGTGGTGCTGAAGAAAGCTTGGGTGGGTTGGCAGCCAGATGGAGACGCAACTGCTCCGCGGCGGACAGACCTTCAGTTGCAGCGAGAGGCTGAGCAGGTATCAGAGCAACTGCCATCGCCGGCTCTGGAAACGCCGGCTCTGGAAACGCAGGCTCTGCTCTAGAACTTTGCTTATTCCACCCCCAGGAGCGCTGGATGGGTGTAGCTGGCCTTTTGCCTTCTTTCAACTTTCCACTCAAATAAAATGAGCAGAGTATACGTGTGTCTGGGGAGAAAGGAGTAGGTTGAAAGAGGTACCGGAGGGAAAGATAGAGATGAATTTTTTTCTCATTAGTTTTTCCAGTCACCCCATTCCCTTTAAAGAGAAAATGCTGCTGGTGTCAGAAATGGTGGGATCTTAATGGTAGTTGCTGTCAATTTCTGTTAAAGTGTTGTGGGTTTTTTTTGGAATGTTGGCTCATAACAGTATAGGCGATAACTGACATAAGGCCAAGATTCCATCACTAGGTATCCAGTCAAAAGCTGAGTAGACTGACTAGAAAATAGCTCACCTTAAAACTTCTTTAAAAATGGCTTTAAATAAAAAACACAAAGGAATGTGTCAATCACTGAAAACAGGTATGTACCCTGCACTTCTTGAATTTGATCTACAAGCAGTGGTTACTCAGAATTATCGCTTCCCATTTATCATGTGGACTAAGGATCAAGAGAAATTGTACACCCAGTCATCCCATCCCTGTTAGAAAATGTTGCTAGTGTCACAGATGTGGTAAAGGAGTGGAACATGGCATTTCCCATGGCGTCCTCTAGGGGTTCAATGCAATTCCTGCTTTCTGTAGCTGGTGATCTAGTAGAAAACTTTATTGAAAGGGCAACTTTGGGGTTAGTTGATCAGGAATCAAATACTGGCTATGACCCAACAGACTGCCAACACTATCTTGCCACTGTAGAGGCTTCTTTCCTGATCAAGAAATTAAGAAGCATAGAGAAAGATTGTATAAGTAGAGTGGTAGTGACAGTACGTCGGGGACTAGAAATGACAAAAGAGCCTCCATCTCCTTCTCTATGCAGAGCAGAATTGTTGACATAGCAATAAACTCTTAAGGGCAGACATTGTTTGATAACAAATTATTTGCATATGATCTATAACATTATCTTCTGATTACAATATGAATGGTTTTTGAATATATTTTCCATCCTATGGTCTAAATGAAAAAGCCAAGATAAGATGATGGCCATACCTAGCAGACCTTAAAGATATACTTGAAATCGTAGTTCAATATGCCTAGGTTTTTATGTTTGTGTTTGAGAAAAAACCCTGATTTTGAAATTCAAATCTTACTTATGTGCCTTTTAGAAATCACATAATCTCTAACTGATCTCTACTTTTCTCATCTGTCAAACAAGGGAATTAATAACCTTCAATCTCACAGATTCTGCAAAATGAGAAAACTCATTTTTTTCTGCAATCTCACTGGCTTTGATGAGAATCTGATGAAAGTCTACAATGAGCTTTGAAAACAGAAATAAAGTATATACAAATTTATTCATTCAACAAATAAACATTCTATGGGAACTGTGTGACAAACTGACCATGCAAAGGTTAATAAGAGGTGGTTCTCTCCCTGGACAGTGCTCTGTCTGGATTCAGAGACAAATATTGAACAAGCTATGAAAACTCCCATTCAGTAAGTATTTCAAAGACAGAGAAAGTAAGTGCTATGAGAGAGAGGAAGAAGCAACAATCAGATTGATTATCAGTATTCATATCCCTAAATCAAACAACTGAAGTTGAGTTGTGTACAATAACAGTGAAATATGTTCCAAGGTTTTGCACAAAATAACAAACCTGATTCAGTAACGGAGGATAAAAGAACATACCAATTCCCTTGGTACTAATGTACTTCTTTTTACAATATGCTGTGCTTTCGAGGCTTGATTCCTGAATCCAAAAGCCTTAACTGTACCTATTTCAACACAAATACCAGATTGTGATGTCCATGAAAGCAGGCTTTATGTCTTTTTGTTTCCTAATGTATCCATAGTCCCAAACATTTAAAAACAAGTTTCTGGACTTATGCCTTGAGCTCCCTAGTTGAAAATGTGCAGTATCATTCTCTCTGTGTCTGCTGAAATCTTTTATAGTGATTAAATGAGAAAACAAGAGGAAGCACAAATCATATATTCATCAGTTCTTACTTTTAGTAGCAGCAATTTCAGTGCCTTTAGGTTATGTCTGTACAGGTGTAGAATAATGAATAATAAACAATTCATTATCTAATATAATTTTAAAAATTAAATGTGAATGACTATCTCTTCAATAAAATTTGTGATTTTTTATTTGAGACATAAGACAATTTCCTGGACCTTTTCTTTTGCTCTGGTAGATGTGAGCAAACTTAGGTTTCATAAATAAATGTTTGGATCACTTGTACTAACCACAGGGTTTCCTCCAGATCAATAGTGTTGACCTATTCATATGAATGTTGCTTTTTATTGTGTTTTAATTAGGGAATAGTTAAAACACCTATAATTATACTTTTAGCTATTTGGTTGCACAATCACTACATTTTTCATTAAATAATGTAGAGCATTTTAGTTCAGTGATAACTATATTTTAACAGAATTTGTCATTTTAGTAAGTTCTTATTGAACAACTCATAAGTAGCAGACTTGATTGGTTTCTCTCGTTCTCTCTTTCAGCCTGGAAAAATTGATGTTGTTATCCCATTCTATAAGTAACCTGAAGTTCAGAGAGGTTAAGCAATGTGTTTAAGAATAGCAGTACTTGACTGACTGCCAGGGGCATGGAAGCAGGGAAGAAAGGAGAACGAGAGGAAACAAGATGGTGGAAAAGGACACGAGAACTCTGGTTGTGGGTATGGTTGTAATATCCACACATTGAGAAATGAGTTCAATGGCTTTAAATAAGTATGGTTTTGTAAACAAAAGAAATAATAATAAAATTATGAATTATGTTATTAAAAATAAATAGTAAGAAACACGGTAATTTATCTTGTATTATTGAAAATTTAGTGATATTAGCTTTTTATTTCAAAGTTCCTGATATTTGCATATTCTATCTCTTATTGTTGTGCTAGATATGTAAAAGAAAGGAACGCATGAAGAAAATTTAGACTAAAGGGAAAAAATATGATACTGGTTCCATTTTAGATAAATATAAACTAATATTAAAATGCCTAACTACTTTGAAACTGAAAATCTGTTCTTAAAAGAAAATTCATTCAAAGCTACATAAAGGTCTATTTCACTTAATAGAATTTTTTTGAATTACATGACAAAATCAAGAGTTTGGCATAAAGCATTAGCATACCAAGAAAATTTGTTCAGCTAGATTATAAATGTAGTATAATAAACATGGTTTTATATGAGGAAAATAGCACCTTCAAACTGGAATTCTTTCCGCCTTGGGTGTTAGAAATTATTTTTGACTCATTCAAGGTATCACATTATCTTCCCTAATTCTAACAGTTTTGTCAAAATAGCACTAGATTAAGATGAAGTGCCAACCAATGTAAATGCTTGAGAGATTTTTAAAAAATTGTATATATCATAAATCAAGAATGTTACTACTTGATTTATTTTGAGATTTTTTTGTAACTACTTTTATTATCTGCTTATTTCATAAATTCTGAGTGTGCTTCCTATATGCCAGACCCTATTCTAAGCACTAGTGCAGGAAACTAGAAGAAGACCTGTTTTCACTCGGATTATATTCTATAGACATGAGAAAGACAGTAAACAAATTAATAAATTAGAAAAAGATCAATTCGCGACTGAATACTGTGTAAAGAATCAATAATTTGGTGACTGAATTGGGCCTAGAATAATGTCAGGATTACAAAAGACAGAGATAGGAGGGGCAGGAGGGCAGCCTGGGAAGGGAGAGCAGACATGACACATGTTTGGGTGAAAAGGTCAGTTCAATTTGGAGTAATAAACAAGCCTAAAAATGGTCATTGAGAGTCAGTTGTGAAAGATAATATGATTAAGAGAAATGTAATAAAACCTTCGTAAATTACTTTGTGCCATTATACACTGAAATATACAAGTACATCTGGCCTAAGAAAAAAAATCAGGTATCGTGTCTACACCTGATTGAATATTACTCACAGAATGAAATGAAGAATTACCAATTCAGAGTTAGATGCTAGAACATTAAAGAAGAAATACGATCATAAAAAGTAAATTCTAATAGTTTTCCCTTTACTTCCAAAGAAATCAAAAAGAACTTTGAGAGAAGGAAATCTGAAATCTGAACAGTCCTTAGTCATAATCTTGTTTGTGTTATATTTTGCATTACAAGCTGTCGTGTAGGTCGTAAGTATATTATTCTTACTCTGATTCTGCCATTGGCAATGGTACGTATTACAGGTCCAAGTCTGGTTCTAGGGTTTTAATTTATTTTTATTAAATTCAAAATACAAAATGCTGTTTTTGTTTCATTTCAAAATGAACAATTTTGTGTTTTGACACTTGGAAGTTATGATATTTCTATAATAAAATCTAATTCGTAGCTTCCCGTTTTCTTCTTTATTCATTCCAATCTCAAATTTATACCACAGGAAAGCCTAAGAAATATGAGAGAAGATAAAATGATTTTTAAAAGTGATACAGCACCCATCTTTTTCTCATATCTACTCAGAAGAGAGTTCCAAGCTTTAAGAACTCATACATTTAATGATTTTTAAATATTTTTATTGCCATTAACTCTTTCAATTTTTTAAATATTCAATGTTGAGTAAAGATATATTTTTTTATCTAACAAATGTTTAATATATACCTGCAATATGCCAGAGTTTTATGCCTGGAGAGGGTAAGTAGTAAACATGGAAGAAGTTCATTTCTTTCTGAAGCTTATTTTTTATGAAGGAAGGCAGAATGCAAATAAACAAAAACCAGATAATCTTAGGTAGCAGTAAGGGCCACAAACAGTAACATTCAGACCCAATTTGGGGTATCTTGTTTCAACATCACTTTCAGGGGCATCACTTTGGTCTCTTTAGACTGACCATGGTAGAAGTGGTTACAACATGAGTATTGACAACTCTAAGTTTCCTGTTTTCTTCTAAAAAGACATATGTCAAACATTTACCAGCATACCACAAAGTCTACGAAGAAAATATAATAGAAATTTCTGATGAAATATGCAGCAGGAGAGGAGCCTAATTTAGAATGGTTACACTGAGAGAAAAAAATAAATTATACTGTAATCAGTGAAGTACTGACTAGGATAATGGACCTGGAATAAAGTTAGAAGCAGCAGAATTTGATGTAATTTTGAGGGGTTTACAAAATAATTGGAAAGGAAATGGAAGCAACAATGAATGGCACACATTACAAAATGATATATCAACAAAATAAACATTGGCCCACCCTAGTGGAGTAGTGGTTAGGGCAATTGCCTCTGAAGGACTGCAGGCCACATGCTCAAGTAAGTGCGAGTCGCAGATCTGGAACAGCGTGAACAACTAAATAAAAGAAAGAAAGAAAATGCTTCTTCTCTTTCTGATTGCTTCACTATTCACCTTCCTCCTGCCTGCACCTTTAAAATAAAGGATTATGCACATAGACGTGTCCATGGCATACAGAAAAATAGGAAAATCTGAATCCGGTTAGGCTTCCTGGAGGCAGTATATAAATACATTCAGAAGAAACTTGATTATGTTAACTTTCCTGTGAGTAAATAACAGAATTTTACACCTTTGAATAGAAAGCTACTCTTCACAAATTTGAATCAAAAGATTGTTAACCAAGTGGGCCAGGACCTTCTACGGAGATTCATGAGAAACTAAAGAAAAAAGAGGTGGGGGTCTGTTCATTATAATTCTGTCTCTGTGATGTCAGACAATCTTTCCATGGTGAAGAGGTAACTGTTGTCTTGATCCTTGAAAAGGACATTAATGATGGTCAAGACTTGGCTAGAACTTTATCTTTATTTAGTAGAGTTTCAATTACTTTTTTTTTTAAAACACCTCTATTCCTGACTTCTGTTTATTTTTAATCCAGCTCAGCTCATCTCTTCCTCTGTAATTCTGTTACCATGGAATTAATTAAAGATATTAAGTAGAAACAGTTGAAAAGGTCATCTGTGAATTCTTCCGAGATTGTGACACAATGCAGTAATTGAGGCAGTTACCGAATTTACTGTAGACATGCTGAGGACATGTCAGTAATTAGCAAGTTTAAGGGCAAAAGGAAATATTAGCATGGGCAACACATTAGAAGAGCATTCCAAAGTTTCATTCTTTAATCCCGAAGTGCTCTTATTTAAAGCAAAAATTTTAATTTTAATTGGTTTGCAATGATCTTTCTGGGACCAACCTAAAGCTTCATGCATCTTTTTCTTTAAACTTAGCAGTGTTCCTCCCTCTCAGCATCTCTGTCTTTTCTGCCTTCCTGGTCCCGGATAAAGTCCTAAAATTCATGTAAGTGGGCTTTTCCATAACAAGGAGGTGGACTGCAATCTTAATCTGCCACCCCAAGTCTGCAGTGATGCAAGGCTGAGCTGCTTCTGAAATTCAGTCTTAGCAATTTCCTCTTTCAAAGATTTCTTAATTTTACTTCTTGTTCAAAGAATTTATGCACATAATAAACCCAATTGCAACTCTATTTTAGTTTTTGAAAGATATAACTAGAATGAGGAAAGATGTGGCAAATGAAGATGGTTTTGATGTGAATGTCTTCAGGTTACCATCACCTGGAATTGTGCGTATATCAATGATGGCAAAGAAAGCCAAATCAACATGTTAGGGCCCAAATAAAACTATCTCAAAAAAACGGAGAGAGCATAAAATCTCTACCATATTTATCTAGGACAAGCAAGTAAACTATTAAACCTTTTATATAGTTTGTATGTTCTCTTCTAAATATCAATTTTTGTGGCATACCCTGGTGAAGTGGCAGTTAAGTCAATCACCTTTGAAGAAGTGCAGGCCACATACCTCTGGGTTCCAGTGCTGGGTCAGGGGACTAACGACCGGTGCAAATAACTAAATAAAAAATAAAGTAAAATGCTTTTTTCATTTCTCATTCCTGCCTGCCTGACTACTGACCTTCATTTCTGTCTACCTTTCCATCAAAGAAAAAATTGTTTTGAAATTTTAAGTACGAAATAATGCACATGACAAAATAATTCTGAGTATATTTATTATTAAAGCTCACTCAGCAAAAACCAATGTTAATAAGGACTTCTCTGTGTATTCTTCAAGAATTTTAAAATATGTATAACACATACACATACACACATGTGAACACCATTTTTGCAAAAAAAAAATACAATTATAGTATATATCATATTCTAAACCCTTACTATTCTATCTAGTGATATTTTCATTACAACACACATATACGTACATATATGTGTATATATATGTATATATTTATATAATCCTTCTTAACTGCTTCATAAAATTCCACTGAAATATTCTTTTATACTTTCAGGTTGTTTCTAGGTTTTTACTGAAGCAGTATTATAAATGAAAATCATTCCTGTTTATATTATCCCTATCAACACTTTATGAGTATGATTTTATATTTTTGTGCTAATGTGACCATTTTCAATAATATTCTTACAGATGATAAACACTGGCCATTTTATTTACACCTCATTCAATCACATGCCTGTTTGATATCTTTTATCTACAGAACTGTCATATTTTAGCTAAATTTCTACAACCTAACATACCAATGTGATTTTAAAAATTATTTTATAATCATTTTCTGTTTAAAATATGTGGCATAATACACCACTCGCCAATTCAGTTATTTGCGAAGATTACTGTAATTTTCAACTTAGAGGTTGAAAGTATATAAAGCAAGTTAAAAATTAAGTCTAAAGAAATCTGCTTTTAGATATTTGTTTTAATGACTTACATTTTTACCAAATGAAATTAGATAGTGAATGAAAATACAAAGAGATGTGTAAATGTCCCACTTTTCAAATACAATGAAACGATTCCCTAATTGGAGAAAAATCTAAGAAAAATTTAAAATGAGTAATGAAACTTTTTTATTAAATGTTGCAACAAGTTATTATTCAAGAGAATATTTTAAAAGTTAGCTCTCATAGTGCTCTCTGCTGGTCTTATCTTTATTGCAACTACAATCAGTGTCAAATTTTTACTTATCTAGGGTCATAAAACCCATTTTTATCCTAAAAGACTATCAGTATTTTCATTTCAATTCTATATGGTTTCTGCTCTGTGTGTTTGTGTGCATGTACACATAGATATACATTCTTGAAATTCTATACTGAAGTTAGTTTTGGAGTCTGCAAATGAATTGTCTTTCATTATCACAATTATGTAAAAAAGGGATAATACAAATAGATAGTTGTGAAGCTTTAATGAAAACCTGATTTTTCAGTCTAGTTAATAAGCAATGGAAACATCTAAGGTGCTTGTTTTTCCTGGTCCTTAGAGAAGACAGGTGAAGGCGTCCCAGGAGCAGAATGGGTGGCCGCTTGCACTCAACAGTTCATAGGGTGCAGTGAGCATAATTATAGACTCTTACCTTTCCTTTCTCTCTCTGCCACTACTTCCTGGACCAGATCCCAGATTGCTCAAATCTCAAAAAGTCATTTTTTAAAGTTCGACAGGGCATTTTATTACCAGTCGTTATGAAAGGCATTTGCTCAGAAGTTTTTTTGCAAGTGGCTGCTATGTGCCAAGCATTGTGTTAAGCTGTATGCACAGCCACCAGTACCCTAATGGAATAATTGTATTTCTGGTATTATTTCTTACTTAAAATAGTTATAAATTCCATTCAGCAAAGTACACAGTGCAATGAGAACCTACAACTGAAATACCTAAACCAATCTGGGAGTTTAGAAAAGATGTCTCCAACCATGGAACATTTATGGTGTGTTTAAGCAGAGACTTGTGCATGTTTACATGTTAGGGAAAAGTAGCTGGCAGAGATGGAAGGTTGAAGATACAGGAGAACTGACAACAGATAGCACATTGTTACCAAGAAGGTAGGAAGGGATAAGAGGGATCTAAAGAATAAGAGGCAAGATAAGCATTGCTGAGAGTTGATATACTTTCTCTGCTGGAACCAAAAAGGTCAGAATGGACACCATTGCAGGTAGGTTTGTGGAATCTGTGAAGACATTAAGGGGCTTCCCATTAGAAGGTTTCTATGAATTCAATGATGTAAGAGAAGCAAGATCATTTGCTAAGACCAAAGTAGGTCTGAGCAGAGTAAAAAGTATTTGAAATAACTATATAGAGAGTTGATAGAAGCGGGTCATGGTACATGTTTAGTCAGACTTTGAAAGATTTTTCTCCTCTTGAGTTGATTGATGCCTCCTTACTTGTGTAAGTTCTGTTCTGGAGTTCCTTAAGTGCCAACTATAGGCTTTGTAAGTGGATTTGTGAATGACCCTTTTAAATATGCCCCGGAGTCAATTAGAACTCTAGTTTAGCCAGTGCTCAGAGTCCTTTATTTCTTTTTATGGCACTGAACTATTTAGGGAAAGTCATCTTTCCCAGCATGACTTTCTGACTGAAAAAACGTGGCTGAAAGGAATAGTCAGGACTCTGAAGGAACTTCCTGGCTAGAATTTTCCAATATGACTATAATTAATTTAAAACAATAGATTTTACTTATATAGGATTATCTGTAGACTATACTAGGCTTACAAAATATATTTTGAAAATGATTTCTATTTCTTTATTACTATTCGATATTATTTAGTAGATACCAGATGTATTGTCTATATGTTTGGTCTACACAGAGAGAAAACAGTTCTATTCTAAAAAAAGTAGACAACATTGTTTTTGACATATATGTTATTGAACAAATTGCATCTATCCAAATGTATTTCTCTAGGGTCAATATAATCATATTTTTCAGTAATAAAAGATGATAAAGAATACTGAATCTTACCAGCAGTGGAAAACAAAATCCGGAGAGATAGTATCAACTGTTCAACTTTTCCTAGCTACTGTAAAACAGGACTCAGACTCACTCAAATGACAATCAGTCCAGTATTTTTTATATTAGACTATGTTATAACACTAGACGGCAAATTGCATGAGCAAGGGTTTGGCTTTCCAGTCTATCCTCAATATTTGTCATATAACCAATGCTCAATAAACACTACTGAATACAAGCCTGAGCAAAACAACCAACTTACTTGTAGATAAAAATCATTTAAAATATATTTTTAAATGGAAAATGAGTTTAATACACTAACTGATTGCTTAGTATGTACAAGCTATTTTTCTACTATGCTCTATAGAAAAGGCTCTATAGAAATAAGTCTCTAGAGAAAAAGAAAATAAAATGTGAACCCTGCCCTACCAGCACTTATAGTTATCACAATTATCGCCCACAGATAGAGCATGATAAATGTCACAACATACAAGACATATGAACAAGTATCATTTGTGAATCTTCATAAAAGAGAGAACATTTTTCATTGAGTTTTTAAAAATTGAAGGTTTTTTCAGGTGGAAATAGGATTGAAAGAAGATGGTAGGGAAAGGGAATGGCAGGTCCTACAGGAGGCTTTGGGAGTCAACATCAAGAAATTCTGAATTTATTCAGAAAGGCTTTAAAGCTTTATGGAAAGAGGATGATATCAGATCTTTTGAAAGAGTATATTAAAATGAAGAAAAAAATATTTCAAGTTAGAAAAGCAAAATTATGCATTATGCTGATGACGTTCTAATCAAAAATAAAGAGAACAGATTCAGTCTGAGGTCTGTGAGCCAGGTCTTCACATTAGACTACAGTTTGGTTCTTTGGTTGGATGGCATGAATGCCATTTTATTCATTATCCATTAGAGCAAAAAACAACCCTTTTTTGACAGTTTATGACTTTGACTGCAGAAGAATTATAAGTATGCCATGAATTAAGTTTATAATTCTGATTTCATAACCCTGCATATCTTTTCTAAAATGTCACTGTGCATATACCCAAATAGCTCTTCTTTCGTTTAAACTCCAACTAAGTGTAGTAGCTTACTTCCAAGTACTATAAAAAGAACAATAGAGAAATAACGGTGAAAAAAAATGAGAGATTTTGATTTGAATAGGCTATAAACAAAATACTGATAGTATAACCAGGATAAGATATTTATTAGAGGTGACTAGGAAATTATTGAGAAAACCTTTTCACTTCAAGATGAGTTTTGAAATAATGATGGGTCCATTCATCTGAAATGTTTTGAAGAAAATTAGATGAGGAGAGAGTGTGACTAGAGATTTAAATGGTTAAACATATGCTGAGTCATGTATAACAGTTCAATTAATTACTATTAATACCAATTTTAAAATTAGAGATAAAGTCTGAGGGGTAAAAGAAAATATCACTGAATCTATACAAGTTCTATTATTTGGTGGGAGGAATTTTCTTTCCTTACCTCAAATCTTTGGGTACAATATTCCCAGCAAGAATTTCCAGCAGCATCATGGCTTAGTGCATAGTAATTGGTATTTTCATTTATACTAATGCACAAATAAGACCAAGACTCCTATGTGTGTAAGGCATACTTTAAGCAGATACATGAGATTTATTTTTTCGTTTTCATATGGGATGTATATAAATATTTTAACTTGAGACATAAAGTATCTGCATATAATGTCAGTGGAATACTCACATTAGCAGATGAGATAAAATATTTAAGGAATAGAAGAGATGGTAAATGAGCAAGTTAACAATTTTGTCTTATGTGCAGCTTATAATTGTAGCTCTGAGAAGGGCTCCCACTGTGTCAATGGGAAATGTGGGTGGAGGTGAGTGCCAGGTTAATTGTTGCATTCAGCACCATTCTGGAGAAAAAGTAGATAAAATTGCAGCATTTATATTTCTACCCTTCAGTTTTCTTTCATCTCTATACTTGTTATATTTTCTTCACTTGCTATTATTTATATCTCATGTTTTTGGGAGTTTTTTTTTGCTCCTCCCCTGACTCCTTGGGTTATTGAAGAGATATATTTCTTAAAGTTGACTTTCAAGACATTTTAAAAATAAAGAAAATGGCAGTCATCTATTCATTTTCAATATAAAGTTGGAAATATAGCTTCATGGATATTGCCAAGTAACCTGACTGAAAAGAAGCTTTGTGAAGTAAGATATTTTGCTAGATGTTTCCATGCAGAGACCATCAATACTCAACCTACAGGTCATTTTAATTATCACCTGACAGGTCATTGTTCTTTTTTAGTAGTGTTCTAGTCCTTTGGGATCCACCTACTCAATGATTATGGAAGTTTCTTTCATGTAAGGAAAGAACCTCTGAATTCAAATATGTAGCTTAAATAATTTGACTTTCATGTTGTGAGTTCTCATTTTTTAGGATGTGATTTACATCTGGCTTATAGGATAATAATACGTCAAGGATTATACTTGCCTAAATTATCACCAACTACAGGTTTAAATTCTTTTTGCATTTGATGCTTCAGATCTCAGTAGTGAAAAAAAGCAACAATTTTCTTTGCTATGTTAATTCAGAAAGTTATTTATGTAAATTAAAGAACGCCTGCATTTTATTTTTCCATTACTTTTTCTCTTGCTCTCACTTTTCAAATGTTCCACGTCCGTGTATGGTTTTTCATTTCTCTGACCAAAATTAACAATGCCTTTCCAGAGTTTTATGTTTGGAGGTATTTTATTGCTAAATTTGGAAAGCATTTACACAAATCCTGAAGGAATGGAAGGCAACCATAAAATACAAAACCACCTGTATGAACTAACTGTAAGTTGTCAAGCTCATTAAATGTAAAAGTCTCTTTAGAAGAGGACTAAACAAAACTTTCATTTCATGTCTTCACCTTTCAGAGAGCTCTGAAAAACAGCTTGGCATCATATACATCTTTAAAACAGTCCTAATTTTGCCTATCTAACAAGTTATGTTCTTTGATCATTATTTTTGATTAAAGTAGTCATTTAAAGTTTCTTTTTAAATTATACAAACTTGCGTGCATTCCATGATAGAAAGCCTTATATGATTATGTTTGTTAGTGGGCTTATTAATGATTTTCATGTTTCTTTTTCTACATAGAAATCATGATTTATACAATTATCTTTCTGGATATTCAAGATTAAATTCTCTGTAAATTTAAACTAATTAAAATGTTTTCAGTTGACTCTCTAAAATTTGGCAACATCTTTAATTCCATCTTCTTCCAGGAGTATCACCTCATTATAGAGAGGAAAATGTATTTGTTTCCTTCAGAATGAGTGGTAGTTTTAACTTCCTCATCTTTTTGGACTGAGACTCTATTTCCTGCAAGATTTGTTCCTAAAGTTATAATTAGGGTAAGATCATTAATGATATTAATTAAGACATAAGATAATTAATAAATAAAATAATTAATGATACTTCTTTAATAGTATTTTGGTGTTGCCATGACATAGAAGGTTTCATTTGGACACAATAGCTATTGGACTTCAAATTATTTTCTAATTCTATTTGTACTGAAAGATTGAGAAGTCAAATTCTTAGGAAATTTTAAAATATGGAAATATAAAGATAAAATATAGCCAAATGCAATTGGTCCCACATCCTGATAAAAATGAACAGCTTTAGAGGGAAACAGGTTTTTTTCTATAACTTAGCAATGAAGGTATTGTGACAGAAATGCATTATCAAATTCAACTGACTACTTTCATCTTCATGGTCTACTAGATGTTTATCTACTATTGTTCTAGAATATGAAGATCAAGACATGGTTCTGTGCAACTTGAATTTTTCTATGATTTTAGACTAAAACCTAGGTTCACTGAGTAATTTTGGTCATGTTTCTAAGAGTCAAACTGGTACAGAGAAATGTGGAAAACTCTTATTTATCTAAAGGGTATAAATGTAGCATGGAGAAGACCAGTTGGGTTTTGTTTCCTTTTGGCAGCATATTGGACACAGAGTAGTGAATACATAATGAATTGCAAGAAAGAAGGAAGGGAAAGAAGAATGGGACAAATGTATAAATAAAGAAAGAATACTTAAGACTTTCCTGAAAAGGTAACAATATAAATAAAAATCTATTTCTAAGTATTTATTTTGTACCTGAAATTTCTATAGTAATTGCAATACAGCAGAAGGATTTCTGTTACCCAAAACGTGTGAGGTATAACGAATAGATAAGTTTCTGTCATTGGCATATCCAAGCATCCTGTCAGGGAGAGCTGGTTTCTCTTACATAACATTTGCTTTACAGAGTGACGGATTTTGCAAGTTACAGTGAAATTGCTTCTTACTAGAGTTACTGTCTAAAGTCAGCTAGTGACTCAAATATTTACCTTAGAAATCCATTTTATCACCCATAAAACTTGGTTTGGGATCTGTACTCTCCTACAGATATTCTTATGTGCATTAAAATATGAAGAGTACTAGGTCAAACATAAGACAAAACAGATTTGAAACCTTGTGGTGAGTGGCCCAGTGCTCAGTGGTTTTCATCTTAGAATCATCATTTAGTACCTGTGCATCCTGGGCCAAATGACTTAATGTCTCTTGTTCCGTTCCTGCTTCAGCAAAGCTGAATTATCACTGGTGGGTTGCTGTAAAAATCAAATGAAATAGTCTGTGTGAACTGTTCGAAATAGTGCCTGGCGTGCAGTAAGTGTGTTTGTTATCCCTCTTGATTTTATGATAAAGATAAAGGTCCTAATAGAGAACAAATGATAGATGAGAGCTGTAAAATGTTTCTGTTTGCCTAAAGGATTTGCTTTATTCTGTTTTAATACATCAGCCTCTGTAAACTTAATGAATACAGTTAGATTGTTTCCTGGGAAGAGGTAACAAGATACAATGTCACCTGGCACAAAATAGGTAATAGAACTGGATTTTATTCTAAATCCAGGAGTAGATGGAGTAGATGGACAGGCACATGATTCTCGGGAAAGATATGGATATGGCATGGCTGCTTGCTTCTACCATTCCAGTCTGTCAGTATCTTATCAGGGATCAATTACACTCTCAGGCATTAAATACAAATTAAATGAGGGTTAAGTTTTAAACCCATCTCAAACGTTAAATGCCCCTCTAATGTATCTCCACTGCTGCAAAGAGACCCATCAGTTCTCGATACCTACATACAATGTCTCTGCTACTTGGCAAATAAACCACCTTTACTATTATTATACCTGGCAAAGTGTCAATTGCATACCCAACCCCAGATAGAATCCCCAAAAGAATGATTTCCTCTAGATTATCTGCCTTAAATGCATGAGTTCATTTTCCATCCTGCCCTTCTCTGCTTAATACACATAGGCACACACACACACACCCTTCTGCACGGTCAATTAAACTTTTACCCTTGTCGCCATCACTTTTATTGGGCTTTTGCCTGGTAAAGCCATCAGATATGGGAGAGTCCCTGCCTGCCTCTGCTGGTATGATGGCAAATTGTACACTTCCCTAGTGAAATCTGGTTGTAAATGTATTTTGAGCACACCCAGCATGAGTAACTCATTCATTCAACCAGTATTTATTTAGCATTACAGCAGACTGAAGATTGTGATGCACATTTAGGATACTAATATGTGAATAAGGAACAATGACCTCAAGACATCTATTAATTGGCAGGGAAGAATGAAGAATATGTTAATAAAAATTTTATATTATATATACGCAGATACAAGACTGTAATTTTCCTTTTGTCTTGTGGGACCAGAATGCATCTGACATAAATATGAGACATTTGTCAGCATTTAGGTATGTGTTTTATTCTCCTTTGAGTGGCAAGCATAGTAACGTGAAAAATAATCGTTTTCCCTGTTCTACTTTCCACTGGTGAAGGAGAAAGATTCCAGAAGAGTCTAACATTTTTCATTCATTTCTCTTATTCTACCAGTTTTCAGATGATCTCATTCAAGGTAAATCTTTTTTTTTTAATTTTAAGGCGTTTCATAGACAACTGTTCTCTTTGCTATCTTAGGTAAAGATTTGTATTTTTACATCTTTCTTCATGCCAGCATGAACCAAGATATAAAAGATTATATAAAGATATATAAAAAATATGTGATACAAAACTGTATTAGCTAAAGATTTTTACAATTTTTTAATTAGATATTTATAATGCCACAACAATGTTGCTTTTTTCTGATGTTTTTTGTTGTTATAATGTAAAATAAGATTCAATAATAACATAGATAATGATAGCTGTAGCGATTGAAGGCCAATTAGGTGCCAGGTATATGCAAAGAATTTCCTGAGTTATTTAATTTTTTGTGCATCCCTATTAAAAAGAGATTATTATTCTCTAGTTACAGGAAAAAAAAATCAATCCACATAGGGAATAAGGAATGTGAGACTGTTCTTCTTCATGAGTCTGATTAAAATCCCACCTACTATTCACTCTGTCCAACTCCCACCTTTCAAAATAAAAAACAAAACACACACACACATACTTGAAGGCCCACCCTGGACCATATCAGTGTTTCATTCATTGTTCAAAAAGAAATTCACCTCTTACCGTTTGAGTCTCTTCCTTGCTGTTATCAGAATTTAATAAGTATTCAAGTACAATAATAAGTATTCAAGATTGGCAATTGTCTAAATTCTAGCAGTTTACTTGGTCGGCCAAGAGGATTTGAATGATAGGAACACTCTTTGAATAAGACTCTAATGTGGACAAAGCAGAAAGAAATACTATCACTATATAAGATAATGGAGTTCAATACTGAGACTGATTTATTTGATGCTACAACACTTTTCTTTTTAAAAAGTTAATAAAACCCAAATGTTTTCTTTAGTTTATCTTATAGATGTATATAATTGAGCAGTGAATGCACCATATGTACATAGAGAGGAACATTTCTTTTCCATTTAAATTTCTTTTCTTTATGTATAGAAGCTGTGCCCATCTCTAGCTTCTCTTGAACATTCTCAAAGCACAGGACCAATGTCTTAAAAACAAGTTGCATTTTACGTTGTGTTTCTTCAACTACTGGAATGGCTCCTTTCAGTTTTTGTTTTATCTTTATGGTTTCTATGTATGCTATTCAAATGTCTTTGAAAAATTTCCAGAAGCTTGGGAACCAGCAAAGAACCATATGCTTTAATTTTCTTAGCTAACTCCTTTTAATTGAATATTTCTTGCCTGGTTTCAAAGTAGTATTTGACATATTGGCATTCTCTAACGTGATACCCCTAAGCCACTGGAAACCAGTGACATGTCTGTTATATTTTCAAACTATTCTCTGCAACCATTTCCTCATACAATCCCTGGACTCTTTAGTTCCCTCCCTTTATTCTTTTTTTAATTCTAAAAAATATATACTCTAATTCATTGTTGTTATGGACTGAATGTTTGTATTCCCAACTTTGTATGTTGAAATCATTACCGCTATTGTGATGGTATTTAGGTGGGGTCTTTGGGGAGTCGTTAGTTATGAGCATAGAGCTCTCATGAATGACATTAATGCTCTTATAAAAGAGACCTCAGAGAAATCTCTTCTATCCTGGGAGGACACAGAGAGAAGAATCAGAAAGCAAGCCCTCTCTGGACATAGAATTCGTTAGCAACTTGATCCTGAAGCCTTCAACTTTCAGAACTATGAGAAAGAAATGACTGTTGTTTATAACTCAACCTATTATAGCAGTCTAAATGGACTAAGACAATTACAAAACTTTCCATTTGTCATTATATTTAGAAAACTGACAGAAAATGTTCTAACTTGTATCCAAAATTAATCTTAGCTATAAATGCCAAACATCCAAATTTATCATTTCATCATTTTTACTTTCTGCAATAACTTTATTGAGAATATAACTCACAGTTATAAAATTTACCCTTTTAAAGTGCACAATTTTGCATATTCATAGTTATACAGTCATCTCTATACTACAATTATAGAATATTTTCATCATTCCAGAGGGAAACACCTGTGATAATCACTCCCCATTCTCATTTCTCTTGGACCCTAACAATCACTAATCTATCTCTCTAGATTTACCTAATTCTGGCTACTTAATATAAATTACATCATAGAATATGTTACACTTTGTATTGTGCTTTATTCACTTGCTATGACATTTAAAGGTTGATGCATGAGCGATATCTATATAAGCACTTTATTTTTGTGGACAAACAGTATTTCTTTGTATTAGATATATAATATTTTTTTCATTCTTCAGTTAGTTGATATTTGGTTTGTTTCTACTTTTTTGCTCTTATAAATGATATTGCTATGAATATTCATGTATGAGTTTTTCTGTGAACACAGGTTTCATTTCTCTAGAATAAAATCAGGAGTGGATTTTGTGGTAACTCTATGTTAAACAATTTTAGGGAGAACTGTTTTTCTAAGTGGCTACAGCACTTTACAGTCTCACCACTTGGACTAATTCAGTCCGTGTTCTTTTCTGTATGCAGCCTGTGAAGTCTCTTTCTGGTTAACTGGTGATCAGCTAATGATCAGGTAGTGATTACCTAAAAGGCCTTGGACCAGCAAGTCTCCTACTCTTTGCTGACAGGCTCTGTTTGGATGTAAAATATGCCTTCAGTACCTCAGTACACAGATAAAATTCAGGCTGACTCTTTAACGCCTACTTGGGCAGAGCCTCAGCCAATGATGAGAGATGAGGGTCTTCTCAGGTCATCCTGAGCACATGCGCAGTGTTGCAGCCAAGCACATCCTACTAGGTTTCCCGGAAAATGACAATTTCCAGTTCCCCAACACGCATCTCCTTCCCCAGTTTCCTTTTTTTAAGATTTGGGCTCAACCTCTTGTAGGCTACAACTGGTATTACTGTCTGAGCAGCTGCAATGTTAAACAATTAGCATTAGTTACATTTTCCATAAATCCTCTGGAGATAAGACTCAAACAAAGAGAGTCTGAGTCAGGTCAGATAAAGGCTAGCCCTACGAGTTGAGTGTCACCGAGGAGCTACTAGAAAGATTGAATTGTAACATATCGCAGGAAGAGAACTTTAAAAGACACCAAACCCACTCTGTTCCCTCCAAAGTCTGCTCTGCTACTGGTTGGGGCAACTGCATAGCTGACAGTCTCGCGGGGGCGGGGGTGGGATGGTGGGGTGGTGGCCTTTTCAGTGCTACTCCAGAGTGGGGAAAAGAGCATGGGAATAACAGAAGTTAAAATGCTGCAGAACTCATTGTTCTTAGCCATCTTTTTCTTACATCAAAGCTTCTGTAACTATTGCCAGCCATTGGTTAATTTCCAGAAGTTAAAAAACAAAAATCTGATTGTGACCATTATTGTCAGTGTTCTCACTGTTTGTAAGGGAGCAGGTTTGGAAGTGCGGCTCCTCTCATCCCTGCTTGTCTCTCTCAGCGGTGTCTTAAAGTCACGTCCCCAAACAGGCACATTCTGTTACACATCATCTACCTCCACATGATAGTAATCTTTTAAAAGTCTGCCTCACTGAATAGTCCCAAGACCCACCAGGCTGCAGTAATTCAGAAACTTAGAGGCCAATCTTTAAACTTGTTTTTCTTTGGTTTTCATTCCCCACTCCACTCAATCTATCACCGGGTCCAATGTGTATTATTTCCTAAATGGCTATTCAATCCACGTTTTAGCATCTCCAGGAAACATGACTCATGTTCCAATTATCTGACATCTGGATATAATAATAACCCTTTAACTAATATACCTGCATCAAGGCCAATCCAATCTCATCATTTATTCACATAATAAACTGCATGACAATTTTATAATGGAAAAAATGGTTGTGTCACCTTTGGTTAAAACTCTTGCATGTTACACCACTCTCTTGAGATAAAGGCAGATATTCTTACTGTGATCTTCAACAGTCACTCATGGTTCAAACCATCTTTCACATAAGGTATTAGCACACGTTCTTATCTTTATCTGGAAAAACCTCCCTTTTCTCTTGGTCTAGTGAGCTTTTGCTACTTTTTATATTTTATTTCAAATGTAACTCTCTGAGAAGCTTTTTCCATCGCTGACAAAATCACATAGCACCATGGACTGTCCTTCCTAGTAATTATTACAAGAGCAACTTCACATTTATTTATATGATTATTTGATTACTATCTGTCTCTTCTATCAGACACTAAGCAAGTACAAAGATCCCTTCTGGTTTTGCTTGCAATTGCATCCTTGGAGTTTTAGCACTATTCCTTATGCAGATTTTGTGATCAATAGACATTTGTTAAATAAATGAATCTTGATAAATGATGTAACCTAAGGCTATACTGGGAATGGAAAATGAATTCCTTACCCTTTAGCCAAAAAGTTAGAACATAATTATCCAGCAATCAGTCTGTTTTGACTTTACTGTGCCACTCTTCATTGAAAAAATATATTAGCTGCTTAAAAAATGAATTAGTTGTATATCAGACAAGAGCAAACATACGCATACTTTACATACTCAGTTTGGCATTAATCAATATAACCAGATTTTTTAAATTCTTTTGACAATTAAGTTCCTAATAGCACATTGTATCTGTTTTCTAATTTTAAGTAATAAGGTAGAGCAACTGTAAGCTAATAAATATTTTTCTGTTTAATAAATATGATCTAGTATATGATCTAGCATCATGGAAAGATTAATTTACTTTGTTATATTTCTGAAGGAAAAGTACAGTCAGGAATGAAGGAGAGTAGGCAAGCAGGCAGGAAGAGAGAGAGGAAGAAGAAGCACTTTCTTTTTATTTAGTTGTTCACATTGGCTGCTCCCCCTGACTTTGGTCTTGAACTTGGGAATGTATGTGGATTGCTCCCAGGGTGTACTAGACCACTAGGCCACTAGATTGTGCCTACTTTATTATATGAAGCTTTTGAGGACTGGGCATTTTTTTAAAGTATTTTCTAGACAAAGACAGGGTGATTCTAATTTTTTTCTTTAATATCAATGAAAATCATTGTAAGAATTAATCTGTTACTACATTCACAATGACAGGCCTTTTGGTGGACATACCAATTTTCTCAATGATTAAATTGCTTCCTTCAGATTTCCTTTGTTTTTCAAGACCTTGACAGTTTTGAGGAATACTGGACAAGTCTCCACTGGGGCTTGTGTGATGTTTTTCTCATGATTAGAAGTGGAATATTTGAATAGATGAAAAAAGATCAATTCTCAGGATTGAATCAGGGTCTATTACATTGCTGCTGAGATCAGAGACCCAGAGAGTATCAATGATAACTTATTAGAATATGACCTGACACAGTCTGTTGAAATTTCTGTTTCTCCTTCAGAAAAATTGCTAGAATAACTTAAATTGGCTTAGAAACATCATTTTATGGCTAAGCATGTAGTCATGGATATTTTAAATGTTCTAGATGACAGCTTTGGATTTCTTTGCTTCACTTTTAAAAGCAGTCGAACTTCAGCGATCTTTAGAATGAACTGTGTCAATTTTAGATTTGTTCTTGGCGTACGGTTGCCCTGGCATTGGATTGCCCTGGCATTAAAAACTGCACATTTTCTACCTGGAGAGAGCTATTTCTTTGGGAAAAATGTTTTTGGTTTAGCATATTTCTATTTAAATGTAGAAAAAATATCTTTGGTTTCTTATTATGCTGATTTTTCCCTCCAAATAAATAAATAAGCTGCCATACTATTGTATTGCTCACTCTAATTTCTCAGATGTCATGCTAACTTTCTTATTGCTTTTGGATAGTTTCCAAAATACAAAACTTGAATTAAATATGTCCCCAATAGATTTTACTTTATAACTATATCCTTTTCTTTGTAATGTTATTATATAGAACATCTAAATTACTTTATTATAGTTTAGAGCATGATTGCTGTTTTCTATTTTTGTTTTTTTCTACTTGAAATACTTCTTTATTTCTCTAGCATTTTTCAGAATCTAAGTCCATTAGTTATAAATGCAAAAAGTGCAAATATTTTCAATTAAATTTCAATTAAAACATATTAGTACAGTATAGTACTGTAAAAGAATAAGCATATTTTGACACCTTTCATTCTGCTTTGTTAGATCCATAAGAGAAATAATTTCTATGTCTTAAGATGGTTTAAGAGATGGTTTTCCAAATAATACAATTTTTCAAATATTTTCTGCCTATATTTTAAATACATACTTTATTTTATAATTGTTTAAGATTTATAGAAAAGATGCAGAAAACACAACAGATAATTCATGTCTATCTCAAACCTAGTTTCCCCTATTATTAACATAGCATATTAGTATGATTTATTGCTATAATTAATGTGACAACAATATTGATGCATCATCATTAACTGAAGTCTATAGTTTATTCATATTTCTTTAGTCTTCTGTAATGTTTTATTTTTATTTTCCAGAATTCCATCCAGGAAGTCACAGTACATCTTACATATATATATCTCTTAGCTCCCTCTTGGCTATGACTGTTTTTGAGATTTCCTTTCTTTTTTATGACTTTGACATATTTTGGTCAGATAGTCTGTAAAGTGGGGATTTGTGTGATGCTTTTCTCATAATCAGATTAGAGTTATATGTTTTGTGGAAGAAGACCATAGAGGCAAATTCACACTCTCATTACATCTTATCAAAGCTACATATTGCTGACCTAACCTATCACTGTGGATACCGGGCTTGACCGCTTGACTGAGGTAGTGTTTGACAGGTTTCCCTACTATAAAGTTATTCTTTTCTCCCCTTTTCCATATGCACTATTTGAAGGAAGTCATTATGAGCGACACTGGATGGTAAAGTAACTAAATAAATTATTTGGAATTCTTCTGTACTGAAAATTGTTTTATTTATTTGTTTATTAAATCATTTATATTAGTATGAACTGCTGGAGATTTACTTTAGACTCTGAGTTGTAATAAAATACAATTTTGCATATGCTTATTTATTAATTTACTCAACTGTTTCAGCTTTAGCCACTGGGAACACGTCATATGTCTCCTCTTCCCTCTTTAATAGTATTTATTATTTAAATTAATATTATTTAATATTATTATTATATTATTATTTGATATCTAATATCTGCCCTATTATTGCTTGTTTAGATTTTTTTAAGCACTTATTTGGGGTGGGGTAGGTTCTGTAGGATGCTCCAGACTCATCCTGCACGTTTCCCAGCCTGAAAAAACCATTTCTCCAATGAACTCTGATTTCTTTTTGATGGAGAATGATGTTAGAAAAAAAAGTTTAGGTTCTAGATTTTCTGTCATATTTTTTTTTCAAGCTGAAGGGATGGGTCTAATTTTTCTTGAGCTTCTGCTATAATCTAAGCCAGAGTTTAGCAAACATTTTTTATAAAAGGCCAAATAGAAAATGTTTTAGACTTTGCAAACATAATGGTGTCTGTCACAACTATTAAAGTGACTTTGAAGTGAAGGAGCAATCACAGACAATATCAAAAAAACAAATAGGTGTGGTCGCTTCCTAATACAACTTTATTTACAAAATTGCATACTAGTCTGAATTTGACCTACAGGTCATGGTTGACTGTCCCCTAATATCAGCTGTACTTTTGACTTATGTTTATGTGTCTGAGAAAGACAGAGAGGAAAAGGAACGAGAAAGAGAGAGAAAGGAAGAAAGAGAGAATGCACATGTGCACTAGGGATTGCCCTCAAATCATCCTTTTTTGAAGTCAATGTCATTTTTATTTCATTCTACTAAGTTCCAGTAAAGGACTCTTCAACTTATATTGCAGTGCTTATTTTTGTTTTCCTTTTCCAACTTTTGGGAAATAGTAGACTGGCTCATGTATAGATAATCAGGTGTCACAAGTGGTCCAAAGGAGACAGTGACTCTTTCTGTAAGTAAGATATGAGTCCTAGGTAATTTCAGTCGCATGTTGAGTAGGTATAAACTCTAGGTTATTAGAGAAGACATAAACTTAACCAAAGAAGCTGTTTGCTAAAATATGCTGTTGAAAAGAGTTATTCAAAATAAAGCACTTTCAAAGTAACACGGCTCATGACCTCATGTGTAAGTATAAAATGAGGAATCTTATGTTTGCCAGCAAAACCCAGCATATGGAGATAATAAATTCAACAATAATCTTCTTCAGAGGCTAACAGAGAAAGGCAAGAGGAAAAATGGATATGAACATTTAAATACAGAATTAAATGCTTAAAGAAAGGGAATAATGAGAATCAAAGAAAATTAAAGACCCTAATATGAATCAAACAGTTCTCTCAAATTATTTTAAGTCTGTTGTTGAACCAGATACTTTCCCTTCTGTATCAGTTTAGTCTTTTTCAGACCATTTTGAAAATGATTCCCCTTTTGTTGTTTTTTAGTTTATTTCATTGAAGTAGCATTGCATTATATCATTATATAGGTTCCAGGTGTGCATCATTGCAAATCAACATCTGAATATACTCCATTGAGGTCACCATTAATGGTTCTTCATATTCACAAATTAATCTGTAAGGGTATAATTCTGGGTGCCAAATTTATTGATCAAAGTTCATCTTAACAAGGCAGCCCAGCTATTGGAAAAAAAAATATCTACATTTGCTCTGAGCTGTGAAGCAAAGCGATAAGTGTGGTATGTGTCTTGACTATTATAAGTCAGGGGCAATCAACAGAGAGCTGGAGAAGGTTAATGTATTAAAGGTAAATCACATCATATTTCTAACATGGTTGCCATATGTGGGACACAAGAAATCTTCTATTATTGATTATACATCTTTCTAATTGTTTAAAAGTTATTCTCTAAAATACCCATTTTATTTCTTAGACTGGTATCAAATGAAACAAATCTCTTCTCCCCTTAGGCCACTGATAGTGATAGACACACACCTAAAGCAGTGCATCTAAATGAAATATAAGTTCATGTAACTATTCATCTTTTATTATATATACTTCTGAGTCAAAGATGAAGCCTGTGGGGAAAAGTAGTAGCTTGGAAAAGTTAGGTAGATCGGTGACAGTTGTTAAACTTTTAGTCTCTAGACAATGCTTCATAGGATATTAATAATAATATGAAATATATACATGATAGCAATATATAAATTATCTAATAGAATACAATACAATAAAGTAAAAGCTGTATCTCTCTGTCAGGAAGACAGAAACCACTCTAGTATTTCAAGTGCAAAGGGACTTGATGCACAGAATTAGTTGTAAAGCATTGGAAAGGAACACAGTAGAAGAGAGATTTATCCATTGACCCAGACCTGATACCACTCCTGGCTGAGGCTCTGCCTTGCCACTACTTGGAAGGAGACTCTGTCTCTGGTATTATGACAGCTGAGAGGGAACACGGAAGCCATACTCCCACTGAGGAGCCTATGTGACACTGATGCTACTGCTTCTGCTGAAGTCATCTTCAAAAGCAAGGAAAAACAGCATTTCTCTATTGGTTTCATTTTTAAGGTTCAGGCAGGAATGAAGATGAGTAGGCAGGCAGGAAGAGAGAGGCAAAGAAACATTCACTTACAATCTCTGGTTGTTCACATTGGTTGTGCCGCCCTCCCCACCCCCCAACATCCAAGTGTTGAACTTGGGACCTGGAATGTATGGAATGTACTAGACCACTAGGCCACCAAGGCATACCCCCGATTTTCCATTTTTTTTAACTCAACTAGCAAGGAAAATGCAATTTTCAGGCTACTACTTCTGCAATACAAAAGAAGGATAGGAAGGCAAGATAAAAAGAATATTATAGCCATTAATTTAAGCATGTTAGGATATTTAGATACATAAATACTAACAACTTTCATAACAGCTCTCTATGGTGAGTATGGTTACTACTTATTTCACTCATGAGGAAGCAGAGGTGTAAAAAAACTAGATAATATCAAACTCATATGCCTATCGAGAGGTAGAACTTTGATTTGAACCCAAACAATATGACTCAAGAGTTTATACTTGCAATCATTCTATTAAAATACAGTAAGCACCGGTGTTCTGAATCGTCATTTTTTTGTCCAAAGGAAAAAGCTAGCTTTTTTCCCAGGGCCCCTTTCCAACTATTTCTAGGACATAACACCAGGCATTTTATATGACCAGTCTTTACTTGTTACTGGTATTGACGATGCTCGAACTGTAGAGCTCTTCCTCTTTTATCGCCAACAATTTCAAAGAGAAGTAATTTCTGTAGGTTCTCTTGTCTGGTCACCTTCCCTTGAAGTCACCACTGCTACCACTATATTGACCTCAGTATGAGGAAAAACATGGACCCTGCCCCTTCTCTCAATTCCTAACATGAATACCTCAACCAGACATCGAATAAAACCCTCTCTGTTATTTCCTACAACGTAGTTAAAAATGAGACTAGCACCTGGCAGAATTTTACTGAACGCTGGCGATATGGACAGCTATCAAAACAGAATAAAGTTAGGCTGCTTTTGGAATGTACCAGTTCAATTCCATGCATGAAGAGTTCCCATCCCAGGGCACAGTCTGACCTGGTGTCTGGCCTTCCTCTGTATGGTGAAAGCTAACTTACTGTTAACACGTGGAATGGTTTTGACTCTGTCTATTTTTATCAGAGTCCTAGTCTTTGTTAAAGCTTTGTTATGGAAGGAGTCTCTCTCTCACCTAATATAGGGTTAAATTTCTAGATTTTCTAGAAATTTCTATTGCTAAGAAAAAGTGCCCAGAATTTAAGGTGCAAAAGAGTAACTGCATGTTCTTGCCACGACATACCAGAACATCATCTAACAAGTCTGCTCATGGCTTATCTAATTACCTAAGGTGATTCTATTTTACTTGATTTACTATTAATAAAGTTCATAGTTAGATGTAGCTAGTATATGAAGCTTTAGAACATTGTGAAACTGGAAATGACTTATGTCCAGGTGAAATGCAAATGATTTTTGTCCAGTATAAAATATATCCAACAGGTTACCATTTATGGTCCTGGAGGATATTAAACAGATTTGTATTTAATTTGACAATGTCGTTTCAACCATTTTTTTTCTTCAGGTGATTTATACGTGCTTTGGTCTTTCTTATATGCCACTGACCAAGCTTAACCTTTGACTTAAGCCTCAACTAATGCTTTGACATTAGCTTACTCCGCTTTTATAAATCATAATCTTAACTTACAGAAAATTGTCCTTTGATACTATGAGTGGCTTCTTTACAAATCTAGTAAAAAGAGAAATTCTTTTGGAATAAGTCCCACCACAAAATTTTATCTAGTTTTTGCGAGACCTGGAAAACATTAAAATTGAAGGCTAATATACAATAATATTAAGTATTAATAGTTGTAAATCAAGATTACAGAGTAATAAATGAAATATAGTCTACCCTTCTACCTTGACAAGTAGCCCTTCTCTTCATAATACATCAAGAAACATACATTAGACTGGTAATTTTTATTATTGAAGGTTAAAAATTATCAAAATGAAAAATTCAGTTATTATAATATATGCTTAGATGTTCCATTGAAAAGAGGAAAGCATTTGAATGAGTGATAAAGCAAGATAAACATAATTTACCTTATTATGTATTTATCTTATAGAATTTATTTTCTAGGCTTCACGTCAGCAAAACTTTCTCTTATGCTTTATAATCAAAGCTTTCACATAGTTTGCAATCTATTAATCATAATGCAAAATTAGACATCCTTTGCTAAAACATAGAAAAAGTTATAGCGTAATAGTTAATATGTTCAAATGTTGTAATGGAGCTAATATTAGAAAAATCACTTCATAGAAGCAATTACAAAAATAGTTAATTTAATTATATAGCCTTATGTTACTTATATCAAGTTCTTGCCATTTCGTAAGCTGATACCTGGAACCATACAGGTATCTATGTTTCTTCAATGCTAGGATATTATAAAGATAATTAATGATAGCTGGCTCACACAGTTTTCTCAACTCTCTGTTCTATCCAGATAATATTTAGAATTTATAATATCCAGTAAACAGTGTCTCTAGAAATTAGTTTTAATATTATTTTTATGTGAACCTTCTCCTTTATGCTATTCAATTATTTTCATTTCTTGATTTCTTCATATTATATTGGAAATTCAGTTGTGTTTTCTAACACAGAAAATTATTTTTTTAATTTTCAAAGAGTTTATTTTAAACTGTCTAAAACTGAAATAGCCAACGTTAGGGATGTAACCTTGTGATTCAGGTAGCTGGGATATTGGTGTTCAGACCATGTAAAAAGCCCAGGGCAGGGTGATAAAACAAAATAAATAAATATATTTCTAGAAACAACCATCTTTAGATTTGTTTAGCTTTCCAAGTGTTTGCTAACTTTATCAATAGCGATCAAAATTTCATACCAAACAACTGTACATAGCAGGAATTCAAAACTGATTTCATCTTCCATTAAAGATTATACTTTACTCTTTTTTGATGCTGACATTTGAAAAATTGAGCTAATATTTTTAATACCCTAACCAATTATTTACATCAAGTAATACATGCTATTTTCTGTAATCAATTTTGTATAGTATATGAAGAATAATTTTGAGCAGTATTTTTAAAAATATTACAGATAATCATTGAAACCTCAAATCTTGCAAAAATCTAAAAATTGTATAATATTACAAAGGTCCAATTCCATACTTATATACATCCTATGAGATTCTCAGACTTAATGGAATTTACAAAGAAGATGAAAGAGTTCTGTGCTTAAGGCAAATTCTTTTTTTTTCCCTCCTAATTTAAAGGAAAGATGCAGGCAGGAATGCAGGTGAGCATAGACAGGCAGGAAGACAGAGGAGGAAGAAGCATTTTATTTATGTTATTTAGCTGTTCATCTTGTTCTGCTTTCCACTCCTACCCCTCAACCCTACTCTTGACCCTGAGACATGAATCCAGGTCCTAGAGATATATGTGTAGGTGACCAAATTGCTACTCCATCAGGGCATGCCAAGAAAAATTCTTAATAATTTTGACTTGCAGGATCAAGGCATAGACTGTAAGAAGATACTGGTATAATATTTGAATACTATTTGAAATCCAAAAATCCCACAAATCCCCTTTTCTCAGCACCCCTTGGTGTTTAGGGTGTAATTCTTCACTTGTCATTTGAGAATCAACTTGTTCTTAACTCCCTTGTTTTCACAGCATGTCTTAGACATTTCTATAGTGTGCCTCAGAGTGGTTATGAGATTTAATATTTATTTCACTAAATATTTCAAAGAATTTTTCCATTCCTGATGTAGTTGAAACCATATTTCTTTGCAATAAATCGAAGTAGTCTTATCTACAGCATGAAATAAAGATTTTAGGTGTTTAGACATAATTTCTGAATGGATACATTTCTTCTTTAGCAATACATATAGTGTTATTTCATGATCTTACTCCCAATAATTTATTAACAAACTTAAAAAGAGACAAGATTTTGTCATTTAAAATCATCCCCTCATGTAAAGGTCCCTTCCTCTCGTGACACCCCAGGCCCCCTTTTCCATCCCTCAGCACAGAATGTAAGTGTTTGATCTGCCTAATTTATCTTAGAATTCAAAGTCATGTAAATTATCCATATGTATATAATTAAACTTGGTCTTTTCTTCTACTAATCTTGATGTTAGTTTGTTTGCTTGACTATCCTTAGAAGAATCTTAGAGGGATGGGAGAATTTTCTTTGTATCTGTATTCTGTAATTTAGAAAATAAGAATAAAAAGTGAAATAAATCTTAATACTGTTTTCTATTTTACCCAAGACAGCCAAATCAAGTCATTTCAATGTATAATCAATATAAACATTATTAAGATACAATCTTTTATTTCATGTTGTCTTCAAAAATGGAGTGTTTCCTATAGCAATTTTGACCAACCTCATATTAAGTGCTCTATGACCACACTGTCTGGTGGTTACAATTTAAGTATGGAGCAACCTATGTTCAAATTCAAGAGAAATGTTAATCATTTACATATTAAAATGTTTATCAACTTCCATCAAGGACTGCATAAATATTGCACAATTTGAATGCAATTTTGAAACTGTGACTTGCAATAGGAAGCAAAAAAAAAAAAAAAAGGACACATACTGCTGGGAAATAGTACTTTGTTAGTCAAGACTCATTTGCATACCAAAGATAAGAGATTGAAAGTTAATTTTATTTTCTCTTTCCTTCCACCACTCTTGGCCACTCATATCATAGCTATTCATAAAAGTAGGGTCTGTTCCAAACTTTACTACAGCACATAAACTCTATATATACCAATAGCAATTGCTTTTGTTTCAAAGGCTCAGGGCAAAATGTGTAAAAATGCTTTTCTTGGAGACTGACCGTTGTTGGTGATAAGTGAATCTCTTTAAAGTACTGGGCCCACCATTTAATTCCTGGCTAAAAATCAGATGCTCCTGAACTTAAGTGTCTGAGATTCAGCTCTTTTATTTTGTAGCTTCCCAAAGAATGAAGGAGGGCTTTATAAAAGCAAACACTTTGTTATTCAAAATGAGAGAGGGATGGAGGAAGGGAGAGAGATTGAAAGAGAGATTTTTGGACAAAGGAGAGAAGAAAAGTATTCAGAAGCAAAGTTCTGATTAAAAAGTCTGAATAATTGCTCCAGTTTCCTTCAAAATCAAAGAAAAGAAGGCAGAACCCTTGCTTTGTTTATGTATAACTAACTGAACTAGTAAGGTGCCTCCCTTTCCCAACAAAGCAAAAGATGCTTTAAAGGGCTATCTCCTTCCAAGTCTCTTTCTAATCCTTTTTCTAATTTTGCTTGACCCCATAATAGCAGAAAAACATTTTTCAAAATGAGACGTAAAACTTTTAATGAGTATTGTTCCAAGTCATTCATTCATATAAGCATATTTTTACTAGATCTGGCCCATTCCAGTCACTACTGTAGTTGTTCCTTGTACAAGCATGAATCTAAGATTTTGTTCATTGAAAGGTTACATACCACTGTCTGATTGATGTATTTATCCAAATGTAAATATTTCTGTAAGCAAAGTGCCTTGAGACACAGACAAGCAGGCATAGCATCCATTCCTACTGCTATTTCTCCAGAGTAATGGGAAAAAAAAAAACAATTCCCTGTATTAATCTGCATTCATTGTATGACGTTGATGACCTTGAAACTATGAATGACCACAATTCAACTTGAGGTTAGAAAACCCAGTTGGGATTCCCATTGGATACTACCAAATTCATCTAAAAAGATAAGTTCCACCCAATCGGAGTCACATTTTTACAATCTCCATGACTGTCCCCGTGGCATAAAACTGCTTGTTCTGCTGGAGTGATCAAAGGATTATCTGGCTTTTTTCTGATAACTTTTGTTACTCTGCTCTATTTATAGGTAAAATGATAGATTGAAACTAGAATAATTAGGATAGACTATAATGAAACAATAGCTTTTAGGAATTAATGTGAAGAATATAATTTGTTGAGATAGCCATTGACTTAAATGTTTATAGTTGGAACACAGGGTACGAAGATGTGCATAGATTTCTGAGTTTAAGCTCAGCAGCCAGATAATATGCCAGTGAGTGCTGGATGTGAAAATTTACTGGCATGATGAATAATAATGAAACCAAGAGGAGAAAATCAGTAGCATTTATTTTGAAGCCCTTGAGTTACAAGCTATGGTGAATAACTGATTTCTTATTTAAAGTATATTGACTATATCTTTGAAATTCTATTCAAATTAAAGTATAAAAAATCTTATTAAATGTTTATTCTATAAGTACTCAAAATTGATGCTAAATATATATATTAAATCTGTTTATATACTCTTTCAAGTATCTCACTTTATGTTTACATGTATTATGCCACTTATTTTCATAATCATCCCTAAGAGATATAGAGGAGATACTATTATCAACTCCTTAGAAATAAGGAAAGTGAAGGAACAAAAGGTTAAATGAATAGAGGCAAGCATGAATTGATTTATAGCTTCAAAGTGCTACCAAATAAAATGCTTAGTTTATAATTTATTTTTAGAAATAATGGTTTCTCAGGTGTTTTAAAAGCAATATTTATTGCCTTAGACTTTATCTGATAATTGTATAAGGCAGTGTCTTTTCAACTACCCCAGTGGCTCATATTTTTTCCTAGAGATATACTCCACATAAGGAAATATTGCTTGAATGATGCATACCTTAATAGTATTAAGACTTTGGTCAATAATTAACGTATGAGAAAATTCAACAATTTTAATTATGCATGAATAGTTGACTAATTTATGTATAAATATGAAAAATGCAATTCACATTTCCCAGGACAGCTTTACTTTTCTATTCTAAACATACCTCATAATCATTCACTTTCAAATGTGTCATATTGAGAGATTTCATGAGGATGTAAAACGGCAAATATACAATTCAGATCACTTTTATAACCTTGGTTCAATATGAAAATACACAGGGGAAGTCCAATATGCTTTAGTTATAAAAAAAGAAAGAACAAATATCCAGACAATAAACAAGACAGTCTCTAAACCTTGCCTTAATAGACTGTCTGCTCTTATAAGGCAACCCGCAGGGGCGGTTTAATTTATGTCCTAGCCTAAGGGGGTCTGCCACAGCGACTCTCAACCTGGCCTTCAATATTTGACTCTTCCCTTCAACTCTTCTTCCCAGTATTGACATTATCTTTTCTTAGCTTACCTTACCTTATGAAAAGCTTTTAAAAAATCAGAGGCAAGATGATAGAATCCTTTGTTTACTTTCTGTCTTGTTTTCAATTCCTTTTTTTTTTTTTTTTTTCCTGAGAGGTGAATGTATAATTTGAATATAGTTGAAGCATAGGACTCTTAATTTTTTAATGTATTTTCTAGGAAGGAAATCTGTAAATATGTGACTTTAGCTTGTGCGAGTTTGAATGTATTTATCTTGTGAGGATATGCACACTGCTCTCCTGCACTGATAATTCACAATAAGGGACCCACTGTCAGGACCCCCACAAGAGCAAGCCTCAGGTCAGAGATCAAAATTCTTATATGAGGGCAGTGCATTGTTCCTGGAGAGCAAACAAATGCAATCATCCAGGCGGAGGAGTCTGACATGTGGGATGTTTCCCAGGTGTTGTATGTGACCAGCACACACCCTCTGCACAAAGGAACAAAGAAACAGCAATGGTTGAAGAAGCCCATCAATAGCTTTGAAGGACAATTTCACCTTGCCTAATCAAGAACTGAAAACTGGCGTGATGATTCTCTCTCCATTCTCCTTCCTCATCATGTGGGGTTTTTTTTATTAAAAATCCAGGCCTCCAGCAAAACGGACTGGGACTGGACCTCCCTTGGTCAGCTCCATTCCTTTACCCTCTAATTACATCTCTACTTGCTTACTCACCTGTCCTGGGTTCTTTGAGCAACTCGAACCCCCCACCCACTTCCTCTATATTCTGGTAAATGCTGCAGAAGGACTTGAACATCACTGAAGAATATACACAAGAGCAAAGGTTGATGCCCTGGTAAAGTATTCCAAGTGGAAATGAAAGGGCACCTAGAATGAAGAAATAAATCTAAGGTGTCTAGCACCTTTCTCCAGTAGCATATCTCAAAGCTCTAAATTAATCTGTTATCTTTCCTTCTTTCAGTTTTTAGGTGTCAGCTAAGTCATTGTCCAGCTTCTTAGTGTCATCATCTGCACCAGCGGATGTGAAGAGCTCAGAAAAAGAATTTTTAGCTTTCTATTAAGAGGCTGCATAATTGCCTCTGAGATGCCAGTGAAACAAACTCACTACACACTGTCTTGTTGACCACTTAAATCACTCACCGTTAGCTTTGCAAAACCACTGCTTCATTTGCTGTCAACTTAAAACAGTCTCATTGGTCCTACAAGGTACTTGAACTTTCTCTCATTTGCTTTTTTGAGAATAATCCTTTTTTTCATGTATCAATAAAAGTGCTGTGATAAAAATGAGGGTTCTGGTGAATATAAGACTGATATTTTCAGATCTGAAATGAGTTGGCTTTACATGTCTCCCTGCCTGGAGCGTTGCTCAAAGCCAAATGCAGAGAGTCAGACGGCAGTGTGATTCACCACATTCAAAACCCACCTTGTTCTAATGGAGCTGTTTGATTGGATTGGAAACAGCCTGAATATTGGAAGTGGGGGCTACTTTGAGCAGCAAAACAGTGGGATTTAATCAGGTCCTCTGGAGTTAATTTGGTCATTCTTCAACCTAAATTTTCTAAAATCTCTGAGGGCAATTTTCTCCCTTTCATATTGATTTTGTTTTGCAAAGCACCTCATGCAGTGTGAACTCACATAACAGTGTAAGGAGTCCCCCTGTATTACCCATTTGAAAGGGCCCTCTCTCAGATACTACTGGTCCATCACCCTGTTTAATATTATTTGTAGCCTAAACTGCTACCTGATATTTTCTTCTTCATTCATTTTCAAAGGAGACTTTACAAATTCAATGTTTGAAAAATTAACAAGTCTGTTTTTCTCCTTTTTTCTTTCTTGAAATTTGCTTAGAATCAATCGTATTGCTGGCAAAAACCAATCCTGAAGCAAATCACTGAGATCAAAAAGTCAAGTTGCTGATGAAGGACTTAGTCTGTTGGTACCAGTCAATAACAACAAAACACCTGCCCTGGGGACATGCAGCCAGCCTCTCCCATCCCCAGATCCTCTTCGCTTGAATCCCTTTGGGCCATCCTCCTTTCCATGACCTCTTGAAAAGCCCTCACCCAACTTTGGAATTGGGATGGTTATTTGGGGACAGGAGTTCACCAGATCCTCAAGTTACTGATAACAAATAAAAAAGTCTCTTCCTCTCAATATCAAGTTTCATCTTCCAGGTTTGGCAGTTAGTGAGGAACAAAACAAACTCCTGCACTTTCAGCTTCCTGTTTATTCTGTTTGTTTCCAGGAGGACATGGTTACTGGCACATGGAGCTACTCAATTCCTACTGTAATTAAGTGGCTATTAGTTCAATAATTTAATAAATAAATAATGTAAAGATTTTTAACAGTTTCCACTTCAGGAAAGTAATACTGCTGCCAGGTTGATGTGTTTGGTTTAGAATTCTAGACAGGATCATGAGAATTGAAAAAACAGTCCAACTCCTATCACACCCTTGATTGCCCTGAAGCAAGAGAAGGAAACCAGAATGAACTACTCTCCTCCATACCTTAAAATCTCTGAGCAGCTTTAGCTAATCCTTACTACAATGAAACAGAAATCAAAGGAACATTGGACTGCATCAAATCTTAAAATTGAGTCAAACTAAGAAGAAAAGAAGGCAAAAAATAATTGAAAATTCAATTAACAGCAATTATTTTGAAGAGATAGAATTTATTAAAAAAAAAAAAAAATGTTCCGAACCAAGAAAAGATTCTTTGAGTCTTAGAACTGATCTTTAGTTAGGATGAAAGTTCAAATACATATAAGTAATGGCTCTTCTACCTGTTAGTCATTCATTCTAAGTCAAGAGTTTTTAATATTATTGCTTCATGTGGGACATGTAGCCTGCAGTTCTTCACAGGTATAGAGATTGACAAAGAATTTCTGTCAATGTGCTGAGAGACCAACCAATGGTGAGTTTGGATTGATAACTCTGTTAGCCAATGACCTGTATAGCCCAACTGATCAAACTTATAAGAAAGAAATATACCTCTGGAAAGTTTCAATGGGAAAGATACAATGGGATCTTTTATGGAATGAGAGGGTTGATGACTATTTCAGATCTATGTATCTAAAGAAGATGTGTACTTGGATTATTCAGAAAATGCTGAAAGGTTTTTTCTCTGGGCTCCGCAAGGAAAGAAAGTCAATGAAACAAAAAGTCGAATAGCCCGGGCTTTATTGGGGTCTGCGCACCCGGGCGAGGTTCTCCCGCAGAACGCGCCCGAACAAAGGGAAGCGCGCCCTCAGTCTGACGTCAGCCACTTTTTCCCCCGGGTATGGCTGCCGTTTTGTCCTTCTGGGCCAGCCTAACATATGCAAGACTATGTTGCAGTTGTAAACAATGCCAAAATCTTAGTTGATTAAAATAACACTTACTTCTTACATATATGTAAACACTGGTTAGTCTGAGAACTGTTTATATTCTGTTGACAGAAAGTTCTGTTAAATTACAAGTCCTTGACAGGAAGGAGAGCAGGAACCTTTGACCTCTACTTTGAGGCAAAGAGACAATCAACATGACTGTTCATATTTAATGGACCTATACACTTCACATGGGCATTCCGAACTTTAAGAATATGTATTCTTTTTTGGTTCATTCAGGAGATTTAGTTTTGTCTACCATACAATCTGAGTATAAAAGAAGGGTTAAGAAAGAAACTACATCAGAGTAGCAAAGTGCAAAAAGGTATAGAGAAAAAATCTTTTAACAGAAAGCAATCCAAAGGAATAGATTACAGGAAAATTAAAAATGGATATGGTTCAATGAGTAACCTTCTTCTTGCTTTCTTTCCTTTTTTTGCCTTGTCTTTTCCTTATGTTTCTGTTCTCCCATCCTCTTTCCCTTCCTTCCTGTAATTATAGAAGATAAATTGGAATAATACCAAAAGGAACTATAGAACTATAAACTTCTGTAACATATGTTCAAATGTAATTCATAAAATCAAAAAATACAGGAAAAAACAAACTTTAGTACTTCACAGATGTGCATTTGAAATCTAGTTGTACTACTTAGTAACTCTGAGACCATGGCAATATTATTTAACCATTATTTGAGGCTTTTTATCAATAAAATGAAAAGTGATAATGTCTACCTCATAGAAGTGTTTAATTATTTAATAAGATTATGATTATAAACCCCTAATGCCTTGAACACTGAAAAATATTAGGTTTTTATTATTTAAACTGCATCATATCATATCTGGCACATAGTAACTTTTCAGAAAATAATCATCATTATTTTTATAGAAAACACTCTATCCATTTATGATTGCAGTACCAAGTTGTAGTATAAAAGGAGGAACTGAACAACTGGCTGAAAACAAAATGAACAGAAAATAGTACTCGGGGAACTTTTTAAAGTGAAAAATATAAAATAAAACTCTAGTCTTTACGTGCACTTCCATAAAGACTCGGAGCTCCCACAAATCCATCAGAGAAGTGCTCACATGTTATCTATGAGTAGGCAACTGGTGAAAGCAGGAAGGAATCGTGGGTTGTGGTTTCCCAGGGAAGTGGAGCCTGATTGGAAAGTATTTCTTCTTTTGTAGACAACCGGGATGAAACCACCACAGTGTCCCAGCAGACAGGGGAGATGGCAGCCTGAGACAGCTTCCTATAGTGGATACAATTAAAAAAAATCTTAAATGTGTGAATACAATGTTGATTCTATAACACTTAAGAATAAGTGTGTAGTATATCCTTCAAAATTAATATATCAGTCAGACTTCAGTAAAGAGGACATGTAATACAAGGACTCAGAGGCTTGGAAAACTACTATGTATGTTGGAAGAATAAAGATCAGGAAAAGCCACATTAACTCTCAGGTAAACTGCTTGTTTTCTGAACCTCAGGCAATTTTAGGAAGTATAGGATTTCACTATACCTGTTCATAACTGTCTGCAGCAGGGCAGGGGAATCCTCAGAGTCTATTTCAAAACTTCACATCTGCTGAAGCTCACTTCAACCCCATTGCTGACCCAGAAGCAATGCTTCCCATTTCTCACATGAGTGCCTTTAATCGGTAAATCTAAGCTATAATCCTGTTGTTAAAGGAAACAGGCAGAATAGAATGATTCAGAAGTACTGTTAAATTGCTATATATTAAAGATAATAATGGAAACCAGCTTTTACATTAATTGAGCTAAGTATACGCTATGTGAGACAAAGATATATCTTTAACCTGAGATTTTTTTATTTGGAATTTTCAATTTGGAATTGTTTCATAATCATAGGCATACATTTAAATGCATTTATTAAAATGTTGGTTATGGATGCATATGCACATACACATCGAAACATCTGTATTTTCCATAGATAAATAACAGATGAATGTGAAACTTGCTAGAGATACAACTAGGACAGTCTTTTTGCTAAAAAGTACTGGGAAAACTGAATATCTATATACAATAAAATGAATGTGAAGCCCTACTTGATGTCATTTTTAAAAATAATTCAAAGTATGTCAGAAACCTAAAGCCAATGACTAAAACAACAGTATTCTTAGAAGAAAACATAAGAGGAATTCCTAAGATTGTGAATTAGTCAATGGTTTCTTTACTTTTTTTAATCAAATATGATGGCAAAGCATAAGCAACAGAAGCAAAATTGGATGAATTGATCCTCATCAAATCAAACAGTTTTGATAACATGTAAGTACCGCCCAAAGTATGGAGGAAAATATTTGCATATTTGATAAGGAACTTGTATTCAGAACTTACAAAGACCTCTTACAATTCCACAATAAAAAGACAGATTGCTTAGTGTGCAAAAGATAGACACATGACAAGAACTACCCATCATTAGTTTCAGGGACATGCAAATAAAAATCTCAGTGGTATATCCTTCTACACACATAGAATAACTAAAAACAAAACAGACAGCTAATACCAAGTGATGGTTAGGATGTGGAAAACAGGAACCCTCTAACAGTGCCGATGAATTTTAAAATGGTGCAACCACTTTAAAAAGGTTTGTCATTTTCTCAAAATGTTAGTCATGGAATTACCAGCGGACACAGCAATTCAACTCCTGGGCATAGATCCAAGACAACTGAAAACATGTTCACGCAAAACTTGAATGTGGATGTTTATGGCAGCATTGTTCATAACAGTCAAACTGTGAAAATAAAATAAATATTAACTAACCAATGAATAGATATAAAAGATGGTATGTCCATACAATCACATACATCAATTAAGACAGTGCTGATATATTTCACAACATGAATAAGTCTTGAAAATATAACTGTGAGTAAAATTAAATGGAAAAGGCCACATATCAGATGATTCCATTTATATGAAAAATATAGAATAGGCAAATATATATATGTGTATGTGTATATATACAGTTTCTAAGGACTGAGATGAAGGGGAAAATAATGATGATGGCTATGGGGTTTCTTTTGGGAGTGACAAAATGTTCTAAAATTAGACAGTGGTGAATTTTGCTAAAACTATTAACTCGTACACTGTCATTAGCTAAATTTTACGGTATCTGAATTACATTTAAATAAAGCTAATTAAAAATATAGTTGAAATATACAAATCTGAGACTAGAATGCTAGCCATTTAACCTCTTAATTTGGTAAAGATACTTACAAGCATATTAAGTTATGAAATGTAAGGCATACAATGAAACAATGAATGATATCAAAATATTTTTCATTTATGAGTATTTAAAATGAGGAGGGATTTGCAGTAGTTTATGAATTAGATCACAAATTACCAGATGGCAGTGAACACTTACTTTTTGTATTGTAGCCAACATGGTTTCAGTCTAATGAGGATGACTAATAAGTGCTTCTAATGAAGTTTTTCTCTCAATTATTTCTCAACATTGCTGTACTAGGTATGTGCAATGCTAACACTTTAGACAGTGAAATTGAAGAACCTGGAAATATATTCTGATCTTTAGAAATCTATTATATTAACATAAAATAATAAAATATAAAGTTTAAAATTCTAAATAAATTAGAAAATAGCATTACATTGGGAGAAATGTATATTTTCATATTGTTATGCTTTAGCTGAAACAAAGAAAGATAATTCTAGAACCAGAAGTATCATTTTAATTTGTAATAGTAGCATGATGGTGACTAATTTTACCAGGAGAAAATGATACTGCATTATTCAAGAGAAATGAATTTTTTTCAGAACAATGGCAGCTAAAAAAAATAAAAATAGTGAATCAGCATATCTGATCTTTTATATTTCTGCATAAAAATTAGCATTCTATACATTTAAATTTCAAATAAAATCTGTGATTTTCTTGGCATCAGCACTATTGCAAAGTATTATTTTTATTATGTATCAGTAATAGAGTTTTAACCACTGGGAATAATATCTTTCTTAGTTATTAATTTAAAAAGAAAAGTAATTATGGTAAATAGAATAACTCATGAATGGATTATTCTTTTAGTCTATATAATTACTGCTTCTTTTTTCTTCCCTTATCCATACTTATGCTTCATTTTCATTCTGTCTTTAAAATTTACTTTTAATTTTCTTACTTTCCCTGTCTCATGATTCTACCTTGTTATGTTTTATCAATTTACATGATTACTTATCCTTTTTATATAATACTCCTAGTCTTAACTATCACTTCCATTCACCTGCTTTATTTAGATAAACAGTAGATACGAATCTGGTTTTTACCAGATAAGAAAATATTTTCCTTTTCATCTCATTTTAAGTATTTCCAAAACCCTACTTCGTACAAGTAAGAAAAAAAATCTATAGTTTGTCTTTGAGGTTAAACCCATAAAAATATTACTAAGAGCATTTTTCCTTCACCTACTAGGGTTATTTTAATTTTCTTCCTTTTCACAGGAATTCTCTGCAGGAATCTTAATCTTCTCTTGAATTCACATGGTTTGGTATTTACTACACTGATGATATTCTCCTTGGTTGAATCTGGTTGACAAGAATCAACAAATATCATAGATGCTGTAGAATGACACATGAAGTGCCAGAAGTCGACACCTCATTCCAAAAAAACTCCAGGGCTTGCTACATTGTTGGTTTCTAAATGGCAGTGGCCTATGTCATTTTAACATTTTCCCTCCAAAGTGAAAGAAAGCTGCTATATCTTTCATCCCACCCACTAGGACCCACCTCCACACCCCTTGAGAAAAAGTTCCCTTTAGATTCTGTAGGCAACATACCTTTTCACTTCTCCCTGGGTCTAACCTGTGATCATGGGGAGTTTCTTATAATCAATTTTTTGAGAAAGAAAAGTTTTATGTTTGGTTTCCCATGAAAACAGATTTGTAAACAGTCAGAACCTCACAACTATAGCAAAACAATTCCACTCAATTTGACTCCTGAAAGATAGTGTGAGAGAAATCTTCTTAGAACCCTGAGTACTGAATTTAATGTTTTTCTAGTTGATAGGAGAGATGACGAGATTTATTAATAATAGCAATTAGTATCATCTTAATAGATTTACTGACTAGTGATAGATATGGAAAGAATATGACTGGAATAATAGCGAAAGAAAGAGGAGAAGGTAAATGGGAAATCAGCAGAAGAGGACATCTTAACTCATTCCTTAATGTGATGTGATGTGATGTGATGATATTGTAATGATATTGATTTCCCACAAATATACTACCTCACCCAAGGGGAGACTCTTAATCAGACAGACAAGAGTACCTGATCTGTGACTGTCAGTCTTTTTCTATAGTTACTCCAGTGTTTACTCATTGAATTCAGTCAGTATTTTAGGCAATTCACATGAAAATCATGTGATAGTTAAACACGGGGTGCAACTTTTCCAAGACTAATTTTTCCTGTGTAGTTGCTGAGTACAAAGTCAATCAAGAGCTGAGATGAAAACTGAGCCACAAAGTTATCATTCTCCACAACCAGCCAGTTAGCTAATAGCAAATGGAAACATTGACTTTTCATATTATCTTAAGGAAGCAATTAGTGCTCTGCTGAATAGAGACAGTGGATATGGATTTTTCAGCTAAACCCTATAATCTTTTTGCACTCATTGAATGCCATACTGTTGTAGTATCCTAAACTCTGTTTCTGACCACGGAACTTAATCTGCGGTGTAATAGGGAGGAATAAAGCCAATACCCATGGTATTCATTGTCTTACCAATCACCTAGAAGTGTATCAAAAATACAAGTTTGAAACTAAGGAAATTAGTAGAAGTGCTTCATTGTATTATTAACATCCCAATTTCTATGCTAAAATATTTGGACTTCCTGATTCCTAAGGAAAGGATGCTTCTAATATAAGACAAAATGATATTTCTGTGAAACTAGTTGTTGAGATTGCCAATGAACTAGCAGATAAAAAGAGGTTGACTGAAACAAAAGGGGTTAATTCAGGGTGAGTGGTCTTGATTATTAAGAAACACTAAGATCTCCTACACTGTGGAGTGGTGAGTGTGAGCTAGAAGGTGTTCTCTGAGAAATTCTTAGTGCTTTCATCACTGGTGGGAGATATTAATGAAGGAGAAGAGCAGCCAAACACAGGGCATCCCAGACAGTCAAGAAACACAAGCAGCTAAAGCGTCAGTCCAGGACAAATGGAAAACAGAACAGTTTCCAGAAAAAAAGGGAAGCAATTGACGATCATTTATTGCTTCATATTCAGGTGCAGAAATCCCTAGAGTGCCTCAGCACACTGTCACTTTTGATTTTCTATGAATACATTTGTGTGTATTAACCTATATCATTTTTTCTTTCTTCTACTGTAAAAAATAAAATATTTGGTGGTGGATAACTTCATAATTTATTGTGTAGGTTAAAGTTTATCAAAAAAGTGTGGTGACCAATGGATAATCAACATTACCCTGATTTGGATAAAACAATTGACAAAATTTTGGGATCTTTCCATTATAGGTAAAGAATGAGCACACTTGCGTCTTAATAAGAAAAAAATGGGCATAAGTTAGATTGAAAAATGATGTCATTGTTACTTTTCAATTTAAATAGATGTAGAAGTGTCTAGACGGAGGCTGAATATCCAAGGGAGTGATAGTGTCTCATACTACTTTCATCCTAGAGCACCAGCATGCACTTTTATTTTATTTTCTTACTGTTCAATGTATCCCAATGTCTGAACTTCTAGGAAATACATTTCCAGAATCCCTTGCCAGCATGTTTTCTTGGATAAGATTCTGACACTCAGAGGCCACAAAGTTTGAAAGAAGTAGAGACCATTATTCTTTGTGTAGTAGGGAGACCACCTGGGCTTCAAGAGATGTGATAATTTGCAGAGTTGTTGGGTCTCTTGGAAATTAATTGTTCAGCAGGTGTGATGGTGAGTTGAGATCATTGGTGAATTTCCTGTGATTGCTGAAATTTTATAAACCTCTCAAGGCTGATGATAAAAACGAGTAGGGGTGAATTCTGTCCATGATTGCTGCTTCTCCTGCTTTTCTGATTTATTTTTAAACCACTAGTTCTCTGCATTAAATTTCTTCTTGCTTGAAACACAAGGAAGATTTCTTAATTTTTCTGACTGAACCCTGATTGATACAACAACATTGCTGAAAGCAATCCCCAAAATTTGAGATTTGGCCACACTGATTATTTTAGCCTACATTTTCAGTGAAAAAATTTGAAGGATCAGCTTTTAACACAATGAACAAAATCCATATATGCCTCCTGTACAGGCTAAGAAATGAGAGGACACTATTGATTCTTGGGACATGACAAAAATCTGTGATACTCTAGAACATAATTACCTTGAGTTAACATTACTTGTGTGTTCACTGTGTATGCTAGGTTCTTCTCTAAACACTTTGCATATCCTATCTCATTTAATCTTCAAAACACCCATTTGAGGTAGACACTATTATTATCCCTATTTTAAGGATATAAAAACAGAGACTCAGGGAGGTAACCTGGCTGGCGTTGCATAGCTTGAAAATGGTATAGACTGCATTTGTACCAGGCATTCTGATTCCAAAGCCTGCTCTCACATTGCAAAGTGCTGCTTTGTTCTGCAATATATAAAGGACAATCCAAAGAGGACTGTCAGTAAAAATAGTTAAAATGAATAATGAAGATGAGCATAGGTTTTATATAAATTAAAAAGTTTTTGCCTTTGCCCCTATATGAATATGCTCCTTTTTCTCTCTATATCTGTGCGGCCCCACCCTCAACTGCCACTGACATTGGCTATATGTTTAAAAAAGAAAAGACGATGAATATGTTAATAGCTAACATTTATTGAGTAGATATTAACCTGGTGGATATGGTGCCAAACACTTCATAAATATATTCAATTAATTCAGTCCTCACCAAATCTTATTTTTGCACACACTTTTCTGACTGGACAGTTGAGGACCAAATGATTTGTCCATGTTAGATAGTATAAGATAATACCCTAAACTGCTCCCTTCAGAACCTGCCATTTAGCTGCCATGCTATCACGTTCAGGAAGTTGCCAGTATGAAGAAAATTCACTTATCCTTATTCCTTGGAGAAAGCCCTTATATCTTGACGACACTGGAGAAATCCAAATTTAAACTTCTCTCTCTTTTCTTCTTCTCTCTATAAATATCTTTGTGAAAATAAACTCATGCCCAGGACCTAAATTAAACTAAAGTGGCAAAGAAAACGAGGACACTAGCCTAAAAGAAAATCTACTTTCTGCTTTGTAAATAGTGAGTTTTTATGGGATTCTGCTTCTCAGGGAGAATTCTGGATTTATTTCTTGTAGGTAGAAGTTTTTATTCCTTTATCTTAAAAGAAAATAGAGCTAACCAACACAAATAAAGGCTGTATACATATATGGAAGACCAAATTGTGCAGCTATCATGATGTTTGAAGGAAAACAGAAGACATTAAGAAGGCCTTTAAAAAATACGTTGCTTCTCTCAAAGGTAGGTATTTGGTAGGTGCCTCCTTAAAAGTTCTCATAGCACCCTCTTAAACTTTGTAGCATTTATCCAATTGTTCTGATATATTATAAAAGTATTCTTTTTATAAGTTGTCTTTCCCTTTGGCCTGAAGGTGGTTATATTACAGGTGAAAGAAATTGGTTTAGTTGAAATTGTTGCAAATTAAGAACCAAATGCTATAGCCATAAAGCCAAAAAAAGTCGGGGCGGGGTTTATTTTTCAGGATATAGAGAAGTAGTTTTATGTTTTAGAACTTTGGTGGATATATCCCTGATCAGGGAAATTAAAAAGAACTTCTGGTTTAGGCTAGACTTTATCTATTATTTTACTTTTGTTGACCCAATATTTGGGTGGGAGTTTTCAAATCATTGGATTAAAATTTTTAGTTTGGAGACACTTGCTATCTTTAGGTACATTTATGGTATGAAGAATCAACAATTTTAGACTTGGAAGCAACCCAAATGACAAATATGTTAATTTTACAAATGAGGGAGGTACATACTTTCAATTTCATGGTTACTTAGTTTCAAAGATAAAATTAAAAATAAGTGTATTCTTACCAACATCAGTATACTTTCCAACAGTGAAAAACATTGCTTCCTTAAATCTACATCAGTTAGTGAGTATCCTCTGTTGTGAGCAACAGAAATGAACTCTGGTTAATTTTAGTAGAAATGTACAGAATAATGTCAAGAAATGTGAAATCAATGCACTATGATTTAGGCTTCAATTGGGTCATCCAAGAGATAGACTTTCATCAAAACTCCACTGACCTTCTGACTACAAAATACTCTCATTCTTATTGACAGACACCAAAAATAATGTAGGATACAGCTATTACACTGTACCAATTCTGTAAAAGTTCTGGGCAAACCTTTTCTCCAAGGTGCAGTTATCTGGATAACCAGTCACAAATGACTTTAAGGAAACAGATCCATTGCAGTTGACTGAGCTAACACACTGAATTAGGAATCTCTGGAAGTGAGCTCATACTACTATCTTCAGCCCAAATTCAAATTACATTACTTACTTTCGTTGAGCACTCTTAGAATTCTTCATTCATATTTCCATACATTATCAGACATACATATCACAGTTCTGAAATTCTTTAAGCCTGTGGGACCCAGACCTAGGCCTACATGGACAAATCATTTAGTCCTGTTGACTTTGTTGTCCACGTTGATATAAAGACCATGAAGAATGAACTATTGGAAATGAAGGAACTTGCATGACTATCTATGTAATATTGTTAGGCAAAGGGGTTATAGTTTTATAAACACAAGAAAAATGGGTGTCTTTATCTGGCAAAAGAAGTTTATTGGGATTAAAAAATGAAGCTATTAGCACACTGCAGTGTGTAGTAAGCACTGGGCACAGTCCATGCATATCCCAAGGTTCTAGGTTCACATCTGTGGGCTGGGGAGAACAATCAAGATGAAAAAGGAAATAAAATAAACTAAAATGATTATTCCTCCTTGTTCCTCTTCTCACTTCCTGCCTGTTTGCCTCCCTTTTGCCTTCATTGCTGCCTGCACCTTTCTTCTATTAAAAAAAATAATAATGAAGGCATTTCGTCTTCTATAATTTCAACCACATACTTTCACACACTTCCATTGTGTCGTCACTTTTTCTCAACTAATGACATAATTCAATAGCCACAAATGTGAGTCTTATGTGATGCAAAACTTTCTGATAGCCATATTTAAAAGTTAAAAATAAACATGATAAATTGTTTATATTTTATTTAACCCAATATGCCCAAATATTACCGTTCAACAAATAGGTAGTAAATAAAAATACTTTCATGTTAGACTTTTTGCATCCTTTTTTTTTTCCTTAATAAGAAAGCACTAAGTTTTGATACTCAGGGTTTATTTAGCCATATGGAGCTAATGACCACCATACCATAATGGAGAGTACAGGTTTTATTCTCATTCTCTTTTTAATCTTTCCAATAACTAAAACCCCACCTCCTTAAATTACTCATGCTTTATATATGTAACTTTGTTGCTAGATTTTGCTGTTTATATTAACAGGAGATTTTCATTTTCCATCAGCACTCTTCTGTCCATAATCAATCCAAGAATTCTTATTTAAGATGCTGCTGTTATAACCTATTCTCAAATAATGATTTATATACAAGGGTTTTTGTTGCAAGCATTAATCCTGGCTCTGGAGAATTTAGGAAGAAGTTATTTTCCAAAATGAATTATGATTAATAGAAAGCCTGTAGAATCTGTCTTTAGAAATAAGAGGTACTGAAAAGTTAGAAACCAGAGAATACAATCAAGTTCACTAAGAAAATTGTTTTTGTCATCTTGGCAAGACTCTCAATACTGCTATGATAAAATCTTTAACTGGACATGCTTCTTTGCAGATTCAAGGTCAAAATGAAAGCATTTCATGAACTTGTTCTCTGCTGGGTCAGAAAGAGATGCAATCTGAATATTTTAGCTTCTATCGTAGGAAATAGAATTCTCTTAACACTGGAATTAGGAAACCTTCACAAATAAGACGAGTGGTAAAAATAATCAATGATATAGTAGTGGACAGTATGATAAAGAGGCCAATGTCCATTAGAAAAATTCTCAAGATAGAAACAATTTGAATTTAGAGTTTATTTTTGTTTATGGCAAGTAAATGGATTGTTATCAATGTGTTTAATAAAATCTAAGGACTTACTTCTTTGAAGTGAAAGCTTAATTTTTATGATCAAATTTATGTTGCTACATATCTTAAATACCAAAACCCAATATTTCCAATTTTAACAAATCAAGTTGAAAAGTCACAACCCTTCCCGATGGAGCCAGGATTAACAGTCTGGTGTTTCTGTTTTTGTTTTTTTTCTGTGCCAAAAGTGAAATTTTAGAGTCTTCTCAGATTGAACTGTTTTGAAGTAAGAAAATAAACATCTCCATCAATTCTTTACACTTTTAATTTTGATGTTGTCTGAGTCTTAGAGTTGGTTAGAAAATAAATAATTTAGTCTTGAGAACAGCTTTTAAAAACCACGAAAAATCTTTGTTATAGTATCAAAGCTTCTGTATTCTATGTTTATTTATTTATTTATTTATTTATTTATTTATTTATTTATTTATATAAAGGAAAGGTACAAACAGAAATGAAGGTAAGTAGGCAGGCGGGAGGAAAGAGAGGATGAAAAACCATTCTGTAGATTTTATTTGCTTGTTCTTCTTGGTGGTTGTCCTCAGACCCAGAACATGAACCCAGGTCCTTGGGATATACCTGGATTGTATTGGCAGGAGGAGACAGTCCCACCTACTACTTCACCAGGGCTTACCTCAGCATTTATTTTTAATAGAAGAGGAGAGAGTCACTTAACTCACCATTTATGTCAATGTCACTATTTTAGGATTTAAAAGGTATTTTATTGCCATTGTCATGTCATCATTTTTAGATGTTAGAAAAATAATGTACACTCTGCCCCAATATTTGGCATGTCTCATTTTCTCTATGTAATGAAATGTGAAAATAAGACAGTGAACTCAGTGGGATCAAGAGACTAGGTAAAAACCTCATCACAACCAATCAACGAAGCCTCCTAATCAAGAGGCTTGTATGCAGGACACACTACAACTGAATTGTAGTTCAGAGACTGGCTGACACATAACAGTGGAGAACTAGGAAAATTTAAAAATGAGTTGTGATTTAATTCCTATTGACTCTAAATAGAAAACGACACAAGAAAATTCAGGTGCTGAATGTTACAGGTCACAGTCTGTTCTTCTTAAACTGTCTCAGTTAGTGCCTCACTACAGATTTTATGCTAATCAAAAACATTCATTGACAACTAACTAAAATTATTCCAGAGCCATAAGGTAAAAGTAAGTCTAACATTACTTAAAAATATCAGCTTGGGTTTTATTTGTTCTATTTTCTCCTCCATATACAATAATTAACATTTCTCTTAAGTGTCTGCTATGAGCAGTTAATACTAAGCCATATAGCTAGACAAGTAATTCAACTTTCTTATAATGATTTAAAATGCCAATTTGGTAAATGTGTCCCAGCTGATTATATTGGAAGCAATTTGATATAATCAGTCCTCGAAGTGATTTATCTCCACCTGGCATGTTACTACTTTCTTCCTCTTGCATCAGTCACTAGTCCCAAAATGAGGTATGATTCCAGCTGCTTTTGTATCGATACCTCTGCCTACTCTGTTATAGAACACTTTGCCTCAGTAGACACTAAGAAACAGCTTAAATAGTGGAGGAACCAACTATATTATGATCTATATTTCCCAAAGTAGTACACATGCCAAAAAGCGAGGAAAAAAGGCAATGGAAATGGGGTTTCCACTTTTCAGGCAGAGTATTCTCGGCAATAAGAATCAAGTCATAATGAGTATTACTGAAGGAGCTGCAGCATCTGAAGGGAAATAGAGAAACTATTGCTGGCCTTTCTGATTATTTTTCAACTTCTAGAAATTTCCACTCATTGAACACTCTCAGGTCATTTCACTCCAAGTTTAAGATCTTCATTGTAAATGTGAAGCCAGATTACTGAGAACTTCTTATTTTTTTTAATCTCAAGATTCAAATATTCCGTCTGTGTATAAGAGCACAAAAGTCATAGAAAATGACTTTTGTTGACAAATTCTATCTAGAGGGGAAAATGCCATTTTACATAATATCAAATTTTACCCCAAAACATTCCAAATTACTTCCTGTAATACCCATGCTTTCTCCCATAATGTCCATATCATTCTGTATTTTGGTTTTTGTTTATTCAACAAATAGTTTTTGGAGAAACTGCTACATTCCAGGAGCTGTTCTATTAGCAGTGACTAAAGCAGGAACAATGAATTATATCCCTGACAACATGAAATGTATATTCTAGAGAGGGGAGGCAGATCATTAAACAAATAAGTAAAATATAAATGGTCAGAGGATTATAAATGTTAAGCAATAACATAAATCAGGTTGGAGATATGGGGACTTTGAAGATATATTTTTAAACAGAATAGCTAGAGAAGACTTTGTCAAGATGACATTTAAATAAAGACCTGAAAGAAAATAAGGACCAAACTATAGAGGTATCACATTTTAAATTATTAATAAAGAATGAGATTGTGTGCTTAACTACATAGAATGTGTTAGTGTAAATCATAGATTAAAACAATTAGCACAGTACTATTGTAGCACTTTTGACAGAAGTGTTCAGTTTACACTTAATTGCAGATTCCATATAGTACCTGTAAACTATTAATCAGAGAGCAATGGAAGATTTTAATTGAAACTATGAATTATACTGTGTTCAAAATTGTAATGAAAATATAGAGTTGGAAGTTAACCAAGTAGAAGTTAGAAACTGTCAACGGTAATTGCATACAATAGTTTCAGATAAACATGAAGTATAATATTATGAGACAGTTTAGTCCTCATTAATGTAAATTTACCACTAGAATGTTTAGCTTCAAGTTTGTTTGCTAGAGGGGAAACTGCAGTAACAAATGATAATAAGTAATAAACTTAACATGTAAATGGCTTCTATATTGCTTAGATCAGAGTGGAATTTGGATACTGATCATTATTTAGAATCTATTATAAAAAACATAAACATTAGAAACTTGATAATTTTTTTATTCAGAGATATTTAAAACTTACATTAATAGAATTAATGTTTCCTCATTATAACTGGCTACCTTTCATTTAATATTTACAAACTAAAGGACTCCAAGATACAAATTCTGTTACAATTTTATCACATACACAAATTAATCAGATTAAAGTCATGAAAGAATTCACAGAACAGTTCGGTGAGTCACAGCACTAATTAATATTCCACAATAAAAAGATAGGCTGTTCTAGCAATTTACTTAGCTCTCTAAATGTTGAAGATATTCGAACAGGAAGCTCACTATGTTTTGGGGGGAGTTCATTTTATCTTTATCATTATCCTATAAAATACTCTGTAATCCAGTTACCACTGTTGGTAGAATTCCCAAGGTATAAACTCAATTTAGCTTTTAAACTGCTAATCACACATTCTTTGAATAGTCAAAAGATGCCTGAACATTAATTAACTTAAAGCTAGATTAGATGATGAAAAAAGTTTAATTTAACATTAACTTTAGTAGTGATGAGATGCTATAAAAAGCATATTTATATATTCAATGAGCAGAGACCTTAACAGAGAGAAAAGATGTTCTGCCAAAGCAGATTTATTAAGTCACTATAAATATTTTACAAATTTCAGTCTTCAGAAAAAGTAGCAATGACTTAGTTACTCATTTTTCATTGCTCTTTCGGACACCATAAAAAAGTAGAATGGAGGAGGGAAAGCTTGTAATTACAAGCTCTATCTTTTGTAAAACTAAAAACATTGAAACTCTGGAAACTATATATGCATGTAGGAACAACATATGACATCCTTGGAATCTGCAGGAGAATTGCCTGCGTTCAGGATTTCAAGAATGTGGAATTTTGATTGGCAAGTTTCAGACATCAATAAGAAATAATTTCTCTCACGGGGAAAAAAAACCCTACACAGAATCAGAATTTATAACCTTAGATTAAAAAGAAATAACCAGAGTAACCATTTGTTTAAATAAAAAATAAAATCTACCTTAAAATTCTTAAATATAAAGAAAAGAAAAGAAAAAGACTTACTGGATATAATTGAATGTAAATTCAAAAGTAGGTGCATGCTGCAAATGATTATATAAGTAGAAGGGAGAATTAATAGATTATATAAGTGAAGAGTACAGAGGAGGTGAAAACAAAGTATTCTCATATATGACAATAAAGATATATATGATAATAGGATCAACTCAGAAAACTGATAATTTAGAAAATTTTAGGAAGCGCAGTTCACATATGTTAAAATCGTGATTTCTGTTAATGGTTTTATTTTTAATATATATGGATGCTGGGAATGGGGTGGGTGATAAATTAAATTCTAGAATCAAAAATTTCATAAAAGAAAATATAATTTAGACATAATATAGAAGAAAAAATAGGAAATATGGATTAATTTTAAAAGAACTTTTTGTAGACATACTGACAAAATTTAAAATTATTGAAATAGTTAAGTTTTTGAAAAATTACCAATATTCACCAGGAAAAAAAATGTTCTGAATAAATTAATAGCCATGGACAAAATAGATATCAACTTTATGACAAAACCTATTAAATTCATTAAAAATTCTTCCTTTAATGGTTTTATCACAGATATATCTGAAGCTATATAACCTAACATAGGTTGGAAAATAGAAAGTTTTTTTTACTAGGAGGAAAATGAGGTAATTGTTGTATCACAGAAAGCTAGAGGTAAAAAGGAGTTTCAATACAGGTTGGGAGTTATTGGTATAAAGAGTTAGAATAGGATAAAAATAAAAGGAAACTCACTGCATTCATTAAAATGGAAATCACATGATCTGGATAAATGGAACTTAACTGAAATGGGAGAGACAATAATAGAGAGAAGGAACACATGGAGAGAAAATATACATAGATAATCTTGTGCTTGGTTTTATGATCAAAATATATAAAAATTAGGTTATATGGCAAACAATCCATTATTTTTCAGTTATTGACATTTATTAAATGTTTTGTTAACCATGCTTCATTCACTTTTGAATATTAACGTTGTATTTCTACCTATGTTTCACACCACGCCCTCCACCAGAGTTTCAGTGTCCTTTACAACAATCCATTATCAATACCAGTATCAATTTAAGAATAAAGAAAATTTAGTATATCGTACACCCAACCAGTGGTTCTATTATTCATAAAGTTAATTCATTCTTTGATTCACCAGTAATGGAGCAGCTTCTGGTAGAAAACAGTTACCAAAATATTCCCCCCAAAACATTACATTCTATTCTACTCATGAGGAGTTTGTATTTTAGTTTTGGAAATCAAGATAATTAAAATATAGAATAGAAGTCCTCGGACTATAATAAATTTTTGTCTTGGAAAAAACACACAGCAATCTAGTATTTCCTATCATTATTTTTGAAAGGTCATAGTTCAATGCATATACTATAAAAATGCATGTAAATACTTTTAGAATTATTTTCTGTCTAGAAAAACAAAGGTATTTAAGTATGCCATACCATGATAATGTGTAATATCTCTAAGCAAAAGGCAATTACTCTAATGCATGCAGCTATTATAAAATGAAATTGTGAATCTGTCAAAGAAAATTTTAGTTATTTAGAATTTCTGTTTGGATAAATAAGTCTCATTCCTTTTCTAAAGACTGACCTAATTTTAGTAAAATGTTTGGAGAGTACAACTAAGTAAAAAATTTTAAATGCCAGGAAATGTGTAGATGGATCAGGAAAGAAAATAAAATTGCACAAGCAAAATTAGGTAATGATATAGTGATAATTCTGATAACTTCCAAAACTAATTTTTATTTATTAATTGCGATTATGAATTTTGAAAAAAAATATTGTACATCTGCCTCATGTAATGTAATGTGATATACCATGGGAGGAATACTTTAAAAGAGCAAGATCAGTTTGACAAATTCATTTTATAATCTGAAATCTACATTTTCTAGAACTCTGGGGCGAATTATCTCAGTTTTGCTTCTCTGAAAAATGATTTTATTTTGCACTTACTGTTAAAGAATATTTTGTCTGCACATAAATTATGCTTTTTTTTTGGCTGATGGAATTGGTATTTCTTTTATCATATTAAAGATGTCATGCCATTTTCTTCACTAATTTTCTAGTGAGAATCAATCCATTTAATCCATATGACTATTCCTCGGAATATAATATGTTCTTTTTTCCTCCTCTTGCTAATTCGACACTGTCTTTATCTGATATTAATTTATGGTTTGATTATGGTGTCTTTTGGTATACTTTGTATTTATTCTTTGTTGAGCTAGCTGACCTTGTTAGTCGCCATATTTGTGAAAAATTCTGCATTTTTCCTATTTCTTTCTAGAACTCCATTTGCACGTATGTCGGACTGTTGTGTTCAAAATCACTGACGCACTCTTCTGTTGTCTCCAATTTGCTAGTGAGCACATTGACCATATTTAAAGTAGCCGTTTTAAAGCCTTGTCTGCTATTTCCAATATCTTGGCCATCTCAGTACTTTCCTGCTGTTTTTGTTCTATTTTTCAAAAGAGTTCTGGATAATGAATCACATTTTCTTGCTTTTTAAAGTCCCATTTTTTTTTTATCACATATTAGACATTGTATGGAAATACATAACAGCTGCATTCTGTATCTTCCTCTGAGAGGGCTTGGTTTTGTTCTAATAGACAGTTAAATTACTAGTCATCTTGACCTTTTGGAGGCTTGGTTTCATACTTTACTTTGCTGCTTTTTGCTTTTTTTTTTAAACCAAGAAGATAAATTCTTTTATTTTGGAATAAATGCCTTTAAAACAAAAGATAAAGAACTTGCTTATACACAAATAGCACATTGAATAAGTTATCTATCTTTAAAATAATATGAAATGAGTTTTAGTAAGAAACGAACAGCATTCTGTACATGTCTGTGGGCAAATATCACAGCAGTGATTACCAAAGCACTAAGATCTGCATGCTTCAAAAATATAATGAATAAGTAACAGGACAAACACCCTCAGAGAAAGCTTAGAGACTTTTTTTTTTAATATAGTTTAACATCTAAAATGTATTGTTCTAATTACTTAAATTTGTACTAAATTGAGCTTATATATTAGGAGTAATTATAACAACAAAAACTGCCAATAATTTGAAACACTTTTAAAAGGTAGATGCAAACAGAAAAAGAGAAAAGGAAGAAAAAGACCTGCTGCCTATCCATTGCCTATAAGAGTAAATGTAATCTCCTGAGATTGAGATGTATCACTTTTTGTAGTCCCATTCCAAAGGAACTTTCCAGTTTTTTCATCTCTATTATATTTTACTAATACCCGGCAGTAGGGTTTGACGTAGTTCAAATCTCAGAACTGTTCTACTGCTCTCTCTATAAAATTTATCAGGCATTGGCCTGAGTTGCTCAGGATGTAGTGAAGAAAGTATTGTATCCAGATTCTATCTTGAGAAGCAATACTAGATAGTGGTTAAGGGAATGGACTTTGAAAGTAGACTGTATTGTTTGAAATCCATCTCCACCACTTATATTTATTGTTGAACAAACAACTTTGTGCCAACTTTTTCCAATTCTTTAACTGTGGATAATATTTTATATCTTTTTATAAGCCTAAAATGAGTTAAAATGAATAAAAATTTTAGGTGGTGACCAATATATAAGAATTCAATAAGTATTTAATTTTACTGTTTCTGATTCTCATACCTAGTGTGATGTCTAAAGCACAGTAAGTACGTACTACATACTTTTGAATTAATGAGTAAATAAATCTATGCTTCTGTATTAAAAGTATATATTGTACATTAAAGAAGTTCTATACTGCTTCTCTCTTTTCTATTTTTATATAAGAAGATTTGACCAGGAAATGTTTCAAATGGATTTGCTATTGTCATAACTCTATGTGCCCCTTTTGTAATGTTACTTTTATTTACTCACTCATTTCTCAACAAAAATATTTTGTATTCTTCTTCATTAAAAACAAAACTGTGATACTATTTTCCTCATGAATTTGCAAGCCAGAGAAGCAAATGATATGCATTTGACTACATATAATAAATGTATACGGTGAGCACATGAGAAAATTAAATGAATCATGCATTTGCAAGCATGTACAAACTGCTTGTCATGGAATCATTTGCATTATATAAAACAATTTAATAGTTTGATGATTCAAATGAATTTTTTTTTTTAACAGAAAGGTGCAGGCAGGAATGAAGGCAAGTAGGCACGCAGACAGGCAGACAGGAAGAGAGAAGAAGAAGAAGCCCTTTATTTTTCATTTTTAGTTGTTCATGCTGGTTGTTCCCTCCTAGCCTGGGACTGGAACTCAGGGGTATGTGGCCTGCATTCTTCAGAGGCAATTGACCAATCACTACCCCAACCAGGGTGTGGCTCAAATGGAATTTTATGTGGTGCTAAATGATGGCAGGTAATAACAAATATATTTCTTGCATCAGAATAATGTATCAGTTCAAAAGGGAAAACTTCTAATCAGGATGACCAAAGAACACTTTAAAAAGAAGGCAAATGTCATAGATTTAAGGAAAAGACAGAGAAGTTCAAGCAGTTCAAATCAGTGATTCTCAGAACATGGTAACACTGTTTTTAATGAGCACAAATGTGAAGACCAAAATACAAGTAACCTGAAAGAACAGTGGCCAGGTATTTTTCAAATAGTTATTTTACTTCATCTATTTTAATTTCCCCAGATTATTTCACTTTACGAAGCTGGAAAAGGGAGAAAAATTGGTCAAGATAAAGCATCTCTAATGAAGCAAACATTTTATTAAGTTAAATTTTGCAGCTCTAATAATTTTATAGATCTAGTAGTTTCAAACCACCGCGTCTATATTCTACATGATAATATTTCCCCTGATATTTTTTTAAACTTAATTTAACTTCTAAAATTCCCAGTGGTTGCACTGGTTTTTAGTTCTCTATTGTGTAGCACTAAAATAGTCTTTGTTATGTCAGAAAAATTTTAATTTGATTTTCTTGATCTACTCAGACATTCACTTAGTGAAATGCCACAACATGCATTTCAAGCAGTCAGCTCTTTGTTCAAAATAATTCCTTTAGTGAATAGAAAGATACCAGCACTGCAGGACACTCAACACTTTAAGCACTGCATACAATTAAAAATACTGTGTGAATTTAAAAAAAGAAATTTCACTGAAGTTTTATGCTTTAAAACGCAAATAATATGAACATTAATAAAAGATGAACTGTTGATATTTGTCACTTGAAAGCTTGTGCTTATTAGTTTTTAAAACGGAAATTTCAAACGATGTGTGCGTTCTTTATGACCTCTCCACTAAGTCAAGGGAGAATTTTGACTAGCATTCCTATCAATCGGTATGCTTTTTATACTGATTTTGTTATTTCAGTATCTTCATATGACATGGTAATATTTGTTACTCATTTTTGAATAAAGAAGTCACATTACTGTTATATCAACGTGTTTTGTCTAAAGTACTGATTTAAATTTTTTTCCTGTTGTTTGCTTGATTATTTCTTAAAACAATTGCTTTTGATTCAGTCCCAAGATCTTTGGCCCAGCTTAAAGTTTTGTAGGCCCATTCAAAGAGACAAGTAATGCAATTTCTCTGTAATGACTCCCCAGCTCCATTTAAAAAATGGCTTCATAAATGTCAGTGCTTCACAAAACAATATAAATAAAAATTAATAGCAAGAAAGTGGCATTTTGATTGTGAAGACACAGTGAACTAGGAGTTAAGAGCTTGTCACCTGGGAAATGAGGAGTATAAATTAGATTGCCTTTATCATCTCATGATAATTCGGAAGCTATTGTTAACAACAACTTGATAGTAAATGCAAAAGGTTTATTAGAAAATAAGCTTTGTGTCTTGACTTTTCAGTTCCCATAGTTTAATTTCAGTCAGTTCACATCTCTTATGTTTAGGGAAAAACATCTTTTATACAATAAAAGTTATTTGTTTAACTAAAACCCTTCCAAATTCAGCAGAAAGGAGATATACTTCTCTTCATATAAGTATGAAAGAAATAAAGATAGTCTTTAGCTCCAATCAAAATATCTGTTTCAGCTGTTTCCAGTTCCAAAATAAGTATATATGTTATAGAATAACCATAAGCAAATCTGTGAGAATCCATAGGAAGACATCTTCTGGTATTTCAAACTTTTAATCTTCATGCTGTGCTCCTCCATTCATTATCCTGAGATCTTTTCAAAATGTAGCAGTTGTTCTTTTTCCCTCCAATCTGACACTAGTCTTCAACTAACTCTTGTCTATGGGGTTAAAGGTCATCAATTTAAGGATGATCATCCTCAATGAGAAAAACATAGGCTTTAACACAGAGAACCCAAAAGAGTGAATGCCTAAGTGATGAAATGTCTGTAATATATTTAAGCAAAATTTTCTTTCATTAGACCACCAGGTAGATACCTATAATGCATGCTGTTCATATATTTGCACCTCTGTGTTAAATGCTTGCAGATCTATTTTCTTGGATTTCAGGCACAAATTTGCACTCAAATTGGCATAAATTATAAGTGGTGTACAAGTTTAAAGTTATGGATAATAAAAGACTGAGATGTAGAGAGAGACCATCAGAGATACTTATCCGTAAGAAAAATAAAATTTGTCATGTCAGTTAAGCAACAGCAGATATCTACATATTCGAGCCTAGATGCTGGGACAGCATAGATTTCAGAGGGAATACTTTATATTTTATGTGCAAAACACTGGTGATGTGACACATATCATAGAATATTCAACTTATAATTGTGGAAGTCTGTTCTCTTTTGAGTAGACATATGATCTCTCAATAGCTCTTCCAGTAACTTCCTAAACTCTTCCAAAAGTAACTAAAACAAAGAGAGAAAGCAAAAACAACAATTAACAGCAAACAAAAGCAGGAAGATAATTTTCATTTGCCTGATTTTTTTCATTTTATAGAATAGTGTAAAGTTAAAACTTGATAAAAATGAGTAAATCCAGTTGATTAGACAAGAAGATGAATATGTGTCTACAGGCTAGTTTTAAATAAGTACAGTTTGCTAGTTGTTGGTATTATGTAAAAGTTATCTAAGATATAATAAAGAAATAAAGCCAAAATGATCAAACGCTCAATTTTGTCAATTCACAATTTTATTAATTGTTTCCAATGTTTCTAAAAAATATTAAAGCAGTAATGTATTTTATATAAACACTGTTTACCTGTATTGTGATAAATTCATATTGTACAAAATTCAAGTATATTTGCTTACATCTTTGAAGCCAAATATTCAAGTAACAACACAATTATCTAAAACATATGCTCATATAAAGGACAAAACAGCCAAAACTCATTTATTTAAGGTAAGTTAAAAAAATTCATAAATTTAAAGATATAATTGGCTCTATAAAATGATTCACCAATTAGGCAGCATCCTGTATAGCAAGTAGAAAGTTGCTGAACACAGTGTCCAGAATGGAAGGTTTTTATTGTCAGAAAGACCGTGGGGCAAGTTTGTCAGCAAAAGAAAAGAAAGATTTCAGGCAAAGCAACTTTTCTCAGAAGAATGTGCAGGGGGTCTTATCATACAGATTCCCTGTTAGTAATGACCACGAAATTACAGATTTATTGGTTTCGTGTTTACTACACTTTGGGAAGAGGTCGAAATGGCAATGAGGCTAGGTATTAAGTTTGGGTGGGAACTAGCATGAAGGACTGCGTATTGATTCAACATTTTCCATTTTTTGAGATTCAAGCTACCAAGAACCAGATGGCTACTGAGAGTTTTCATATCATAGTAGTGTGTTTTGACACTATACAAATATTGCAAAAATTCACTTATTTTTATTATGAGGCAAATCACATTTTGCTACATTGATGATTTAGGAAGGTGATGTTTAGATGAACAAAAAGTAACTATATTGCAGTAGATGGAATAATAACTTCAAAAGAGTCTTCAGTCTTCCATACTTTTTACTAGCTATCTCACTTCAGTTACTGATACTTTATTAGCGAAATTGATAGAAGCAATCATCTTTTAGACAAAAATGACTTAAAATTGCAAACAACTCTTTACTTGATTGTTTATTATGGTTAACTGGTTATGAGAAAGGGAAGAGAACTAACAGCTTTAAAAGAATGTCTATAATTAACTTATTTTCTACAGAGGGGTAGAAATTTGCCAACCCAAGTCTGCTTTTTTAGCATAAGGATTATTTTAGACTGATTATTCTTTAATAAATAGCAGGGACAGGGAAAGTTCTGAAAACCAGTCTTCTAAGAGATATTTACATTTCTAGAGGAAATCCCCATTTTTAAAAGGAAGCTTCCATTCTGTACCAGGAAGAGAAGGATGACTAAAATTCTCTTACCAATGGAGAAGGCAATGACTTTAATCTTCATACTAGGGAAACCATTGTTATTTGGAACTCTTTTTTTCCTGGTAGCTTCCCATTAATAAGTCTTCTACCATTTCTCCTCCACCTCCATTCTCATATACCTACCTGCTCCCAACATTATTTGCTTGTCATTAGCTGAAGGTGGTATTTAAGGTAATGGTTTGGACTATTTCAAGGAGTTGATCCATCTTCCTGGGTATCTTCCATATATAGATGGAAGGAGATATTCATGTTATTAAGTTTCCATTTCTTTTCTTTCTATTAATCTGTCTTTTTTCATAAGGAGATATCAGTCAGGAATCTAGTAGGGTAAAGGGGAAGTTATTTTCCTTCTTTAGCATTGAGAGTGGGCATCAGTGTATGCCAGGGTATGGAATCATTCATGAAAGAATCCAAGGAGACACTAGATGATAACACATTACAAATTTTTTGGAGAAGCAGCCAAATTTTTTGGCCAACAGCTGCTCAGCCAAATCATATAGTCTGTCTCCCTAGAAATCAGTATTATGCCCGAGGTACTTGCGCTGGTAATACAAACAGCTGGAACTACATGAACCTTACCACTGGCATTCCAGTTCACCCCCACCTACCTCCAACCCTCAGTCTTCAGTAATATCCAAGAAATCAACAACAACAATAAATCTCTATCAAAGACTGTCATGATCAGTGGCAAATTATCGATGATTACAAGTTGTGTGTTCTTTTGAAGGCTCCATTTATTCACGTATTATACATTCACACATCACACAGCATACACTGTCACAAGCGAACACTTGTGGTTATGGTATTCAGCACTGGTAAGGCGCGCTTCTAAATATACCAAAAGCCAAACTAAGCAGGCTCATTCAACAGTCCAGGGTATGATTTCAGAGAGACAGGGTAACTATCTTGAAGTGCACAGCTTACGATGAGATGTCTCCAGCGCTGAGCCTCAGCAAAAGATCCCATGTGGCTCATGTGTGTAGCATCATAGGAATCTATGTGACTGATCTCATGCATTTTGCTTCTGCTTTTATTGACATTTTTCATTTAACTTTAGCTAGTCTATTGGTGGCAGATACATGGTTATCAGTAGCCAGAAGTTGTGGTATAATGCTCTGGGCTGGTGAGGGGAGCTTAATGGGCTGGTGTAGAGTGACTCAGAGATAGCTTTCAAATCCTTGTGTCAACTGCCACCAGGTTTTTGTTAGCCTGAATAATTTCATTTTGTTTTTAAATTGTAGTAGTCACCATTTTTCACTTTCTGGTTCCAATGTTCACTACAAGACTATGAGAACGTCGTCTTTGAGTTGATTCAGATACTGACACAAATCTGGGCCCTGTTCCTCACCTGCACGAATTGTGAAATCAAGAAATCAGAGGGTTTAGAGGTGCCAAAGCAAGGACCAAGCCAAGCGGGAAAGCCAATGTTGATGAAACTTTTAGTAAATCACTTTGCAATATACCTTGTTTACTTCTAAATTCCCCCAAGAATAAGGTCACGAGGTAGGTGAGGCCAGCAGGAATCTGGCTTCCCCTTCCTCCTGATATCACCATCCCTCCACTGACAGATGTCACTACTTACTTGTCCCTCCAATCTTAGAAGGTATTTGGCTTCTCTGTCTTATGCTGGTTATTTAACTGTTCCATCCCTCAAGACTGACTAAGCAAATGTAAAGTTGAAAAGTCTCAGTCAAGTTTTATATACTAGAAGTGTTTAATTTAGGACATTCTTGACAGGTAGGCTGCCTTCTCCAAAGTTATAATTTCTCTTGTTATAATTTCCTCTTCCCTTTGAATTATTTAACAGTCTCTCCATTTGTCCTCTTTGACCTGAATTCCTTTTCCTACCCTCTAATTTACTTTACATCTCATTAAAACTGTGACTTAGTCAAACTGATGCTACTGTAATGGTTGTAATAATTGATCAAATAAAGTGACTTATGTCATAAAGCAGAACGATCCTCCCCAAACAACCAAACAACAGCCAAACAAAAATGAAACAAATACTTGAATGAAGACTCTGAATCTCAGATCAGTTCATAGGCCCCAGCAACAAAACAGCTGAGCGTTATGAGCTCTGGCCTTGGGCAGAGAATCCAGATAGGCCATTTCCAGGCTTCTAACTAAAGAAAATGAGATATTTAATGAATGTTGCTTTATTTCTCTAAACTGGTTGTACTTTGTTATGCTACAATATAAAATTAAAACTCTACAGAGTCTAAACTCCAAATTAATCTACAGATTAAATACAACTACATGAAAGTACTAGGATCTTTTTAAAAATAAAAATTGCTAGCTAATTATGAAATTATTGCATTTAGAAGAAATAGAAAGAACTTACAGGAGTCAGGGAAATCCTGAAGCTAGATCACGTATATTATAAATGTCTAAACAGCTACAGTAATTGTGAATGTGTGATATTGATGCAAAGATAAACACATGTATTAATGAAACAGTTCAGAGACTCAGTCACACATATGTCCATTAGTTTTTTTTTTTTATAAGAATAGCACTGGTTTATTGTAAAAATAAATTCTTTCCAATAAGTGGTGCCATGTCAGTTGGATATCCATAAGTAATGGCATTAAACATGACTCATAAAATTAATTTGAGTTGAATAATACATAAACATAAAAGGTAAAACAATAAAATGGTCAGAATAAAATACAAGAGGTCTTCATTTGTTTGATATGTGCAAAGATCTCTGACACCATTCACAAAAGCAAACCATGAAAGAAAAGATAAATAAGATAAATTAGTTTTCATGAAATTAATAGTATCTATTTCACTTAGCACAGTGAGAAGATAAACACCGAAACAGCAAAATTGTTTCACATCCATTCCTCTGAGAACTTGTCCTCAAAATATATATCATATTCAATAGATAATCAACAAGATCAAGAAAATCAATCAATAAGAAAAACATAGATTTAAACTTTATAACAGGGAAAAGACAAAGATATAAAAAAAAAAAGATCCAGGGGACTGAAAACCATAAAAACATATTCAATATCATTAGCCATCAGGGAAAATTAAAACTGTAATGAAGTATCATTACACAGCAACTAGAATTGTTAAAGGACAGATACTACCATATGTCGTCATCTTACAGTTTTCCCCTTTAAAAGAACCTATATAATACGGTATGATTCAGATTCTTGATTAAGTTTGAATTGATAATACAGGTTATTTCTTTTATTCTGCGTGTTAGTATTCAAAACGAACATTGCAGATATTATCTAGTTAGTGTCCAGAAAGAAAACCTGTGGTTCTTCATGTTAACAAAGAAAACTCTGGTTTTCTTGCACAGTTTGCCACAAAGAGAGGAAGCTCATGAAAGTTTCTGACCAGAAAAATCAGTTATAGCATAAATTACTCTCTATGAAAAATGTGAAAAGACTTGTACAGACATCATGTCCAAGGAACTGATTAATGCACTTCTGAATGAGCCCTTAGTGGCTTTTTGTTTTGTTTTTATATTCTCTTTCATGTCTTTGCTTATATAAAGTATATTTTTCAAAAGTTTGAGTGCAATGGCAAATATCTCCAGCCAGCAATGTCTTATTATCGAAACATTCTATAAGGCTTACTGCTTATGTGGTCTGCCCTCTCTGAGTGTGAGAACCTCAGCTACAATTTCTAATGGAAGTTCCTATTCCTATATAACTTTATAATAAGTTAGGAAGGTTTCTTTGACTCAAATTAGAGAAATTGAATGAGAATGATTCAACTCACACAACAGAGAAAACGAAATGTGTTATGCAGTTAAACATAATTAAATACCTATAAATAATTCATAAATTCTCCATTCTCCTCACTGAAGCCCTTACTCAGACCTTCAGATAAGTTTAAGGAATTGTCTCTCTAAAATAGCTTTCTTTTTCCTTTGTCTTGCCTCTGCTGATCTCTATATGTTCCATTTCCCTCAGATTCCACTAAGCCTTGACATAATGCAGCTTCATTTTATCAGGACATTATTATAATAGCAAAAACTGATCAGCCTGATCTATTTTCTTCACTTCCTCTTCCTTCTCTTTAAAGGGAGATTCTTCCTTTTCAATAAAGCTCATTTATAATATAAACATTTAGTACTAGCTTAGCCAATCAGGAATCTCTCGTCCAGAAATTTAAAATTATAATTCAGAGATAGGAAGGCAGCTCTTATGCATACATGAATCTAAAGCTATAAACCCAGGATCTGTGGGGTTCTCTGTATGGAGACTCATGCTTGTCAGGAGCTCTTAAAACATGACAGGTGTGTGTGTGTGTTGAAGAACAGCAATATAAACACCCACTTATGGTTATTTATTAAAATTATAAAAATACCTCTTGAAGCATAGATTTCTATAAAAGATATATTCAAGGATTCACAATAATTTGTGCTATTATTCAAAAAGTAATAAAAATTCTTCACAAAGTATGTCATCATTTTTTTTTTTTTCCAGGAAAGCCACAGGCAGGAATGAAGGTGAGTAGGCAGTCAGGTAGGCAAGTAGAGGAGGAAGAAGCACTTTATTTATTTTATTTAGTTGTTCATCATTGATTATTTCCCTGACTCCAGGTCTTGAACTGGTGACCTTGGGATGGATGGGTGGATGTGGACCCATACCAGGTTTTAAAGTACTAGGCTACCAGAATGCACCAGAATGTCAGCATTTTGAGGATTAAAATAATTAACGTATTAGAAAATTTAAAAGTCTCTGGAAAATAATATGCACTAAGTAAATTTTAGCTAGTATTGTTGTAGAAAGCTGGATTGTGCAAAATGATATAGATGTCTTGCAACTAAAAATTAGGTGAGAGAAAAGGGAATGTAAGCATAGGACAAATGACATATTTCTGAGAATGTGAAAACTTTCTCTTTTAAGTTCATGAGAGTGTAGTCAGAGTACAAAATATAACTGCTCAGTAGCTTAGTTCTGAAGATGACAGGTGAATAATTAAGAAATTAGGGGTTTTCTTTACTTCAATTTTAAGAAGCATGTTTTTAAAAATGTTCTTTTGTGTGTTATCCATTTAGTATTGAGCTTAAATCAGTACACTTGAAAGTTTATCATGAGCATAGCAGCTTGAGAATTGATGAAATCGTTAATGAAATGATGGTATTCTTTTATTACCAAATCAACCACTGGCAAATGATTAATTTATAAGTATTCTTCATGAAAATGATAAAGGATGAAGACAAAAAATTGTTTGAATCAAGACCTATTTATAGTTTTCTGTACAGCTAAACTCAACACAAAATAAGTCTAATTCAATGATGTAAAATAAGCATCTTAGAAAATTATTTCAATGATAACGTAATAGTCTTTTCTTCTATATTTATATTTTTCTGCTAATAAATCATAAATAAAATGAAAATAAAGTTAAAAAATTAGAAAATAATATTATCTAGCATTTATGTACAGTTAGCTGTATGTCAAAAACTCTGCTGAGTGCATTTACATAGATTATTTATTTCACTCTCTAATCACTCTATAATGTAGGCTGCAGGGGACATAGATTTATTTTGACATTTTGTTTCTTTCTTCACCATGAAGTTGCTATAAGCTCTATGCAAGACAGAACCTCGCCCAGATCATACATTGTTCTAAAACAATAAGAATGCTCCTTGGAATTCCTGCCATAGGAATGATTTTAAAGGTAGTCTTGGATTTTAGATGCAATTTGAAGGGCTAGTGTTTGATGGTTGTGGGAAGAGTAGAGCTCTCACTTTGGAGGGAACAATGTTAGAGGGGCTGCTCACTTCAGGGTGAAGATGGAATTTCCTCCAACCCTCTGGATCCTTCTTTGGCTGAGTAAACAAATAACATGAAGTAGTTAGCAGAAGAAAAGATCAATTTATTTGCTTACAGAAGGGGAATTAGCATGATTATGAGGGTTTCATTTTTTGGTTGGGGAAAAAAAGGGATGTAAAATTAACAAAGGAATGGGATAGAGGCATCCAGGACACAGGAGAGGGATTCACATGGTATGGAAATGATGACTCACAAAACCAGGCATTCTGCAGTGTATGTTTGCCTTTGCATGTAAGCAGGTTTCTTTCAGCACATTAATTGATTCTTAAGGAAGTTTTTGTTATTTCTTCATGGAATTGAAACAATTTCTTTTTGGTTTGAAAAGAGCTTGCTTGGTATCTTCTTTATCATTTAATTTCTTTGGGCAAAGTAAGAGAAAGTTTTGATATAATTATTTGAATGTTTGAAATCCAAATACTTGGGTTACTCAGTATAAGCAAGGGATTTGGGAAGTCTGAGTAAGCACAAATACTATAACATTTCTATAACTTGGAGTCATTTTTGAGTTGTTGAATGGGATTCTGTCCTTAATGTATTGAATAGTCCAGTTGGAATATTGAGAAGAATACTAGCTTAAGGGACTAGAAGTTTAGAGACCATTGATTAAATTCTTACAAATTTCTGAAGACCTGTGTGACTCAATCCAGTTTTTGAACCTCAGTATCTTCTTTTTTAATAATGGGTTAATATTATTTTCTTCTCCAGTTTATTGAACAGATGAAATAAAAGCATGACTGGCAGAAAATAAGCTCTCAGTATAGCAAAATCATTTCAAATATTTTTGTAATTTCTCTATCACTGTAGGGTCTGTTAGTAGTAGTAACTAATATTTTTAAATTCTCCAAGCAATTATATTCCTTAGATGAATAGTGTTGGCAATATTTTCATTCCTTCTGAGAACAAACTTATAGTTTTATTGGAACATTTGCACATCTGATCATCCTTAGTCAACATTCATTGTTTGCTTCTCCTTCTTACATGGTGTGTTGGATAGGAGATTGACCTTGTCATAAACTAAAAAGTTCAAATCCCACCTCTGACACTTATTAGTCATCAAATTGAGCAAGTTGCTAACTTCTCTCCAACCATATGCCAAAAAAAAAAGAATGCCTATTTTAAATGAAATAAACAAGTGAATTAATTAGATAGTGCCAAACATAATAATATAAATAATGCATGTAAAATGCCTTATATTATTAAGTCATTACTTTAATTTCCATTCAAATTTGTCTTTCTTGCCTAATATCTTCCTTATTGTCACTTGAGCACCATATCACAGTATTCTGCTATGTGTAGAGGAAACAGCACCACTTTAATGACTGAAATTTATTCTCTTTGCAGTATGTGGAAATTCTTGCAAATGCTGAATATAGTTCAGGGAGAGATTTTAAAACTGAATCAAACAATGTTTCCCCACATTTTGGTCCAATTAATAAAATCCTTTTAAAAATCAGTGGGAAGTATTGCTTGAAAAATTTTACCTGGCTTAAGAAATATCAGGCCTTTTAGAATCCTTTAATTTTTACTATAAAATTTAAGACAAAAATTTTCACAAATATTATAATGGCATGTTTTCTACTGCATGTACACATACACACCAATAACTGTTACACAAAATAATGTGTCTAAATTATACAGATCCAAAATCGTACTCTTATTACTTATACATATACTGGAATTTTTAAACTGAAAAGCATGAATAATTGCCTTAGTTCTCCATTTTTCATGCGCTTCATAGATCAACTTTAAATTTCACTCTCTTAAATTAACTTTGCTTGCTGTCCCAACAGACTAGCACAAAATAGCATATATTAAATATGCAAAAAAGATGCTTTGTGATGCATTAGCTTCAGCAAAGTAAATTAAGGTTGTCTTTCAAAGAAAAAGAATGTATGTGTAGAATGTTAATAAGTTAAATGTTTATTCTGATGGTTTTATATTTGTATCACAAACAGCAATTTTTTTTTTAAAAAAAGGAAAAAAAAGAGCAACAGAAAAAACAATATTCTAAAATAGAACCTGAACAGGTGCAGAGCAATGTAGTATTAGAAAAAAGTGATGGTAACCTCCCCATTTGGGTGTTTGTCATTTATATATTTAGCATTACTGCAGTGTCTGTAGGAGATTTATGCAAAGAACCAAATTGGAAGTAAAGGCCTCTCTAAAGGAGATGTGTATTGTGTGGGGGAATATCTATCATGTGTGCTCCTGAGATCGGTTCTAACAAGGGGATATATTAGTATGCAGGCACTTGTGTTTTATTCCTTTTCCAGTTTCTGTTCTTGGAATGGGGAATCCCCATGAAACTCATTAAGCCTCCTATTTCTGCAGCTGACACTCCACTCAGGCATGAATGATCAAAGGAGTAAATAGAAAGTTGATATAAATATGCAAACATTTTTGATGAAACACAAAATAACAGGTAACTAAGAAAGTGAAAGTGACTTATTGCACAAATAAATTTGCTACTTTTATGATGTTTAGGTAGGGAACTTCTAACTTGGGTTTTAAAGTCCTGTTAGAATGCTTTAAAATTGTTAATTGCTCTTGCAGATATAAGATGTTAGTATTATGAATAGTTAAAGCATGGAGAAGAGAAAATTCACATAAAGAATTGTCAATTCCTTTTCCTTGATTACCTTTAAAATAGTGTGCTGCCTACAAAGCCACAATAACCAGAATGAATCATTATTTAATATATTCTTGGGGGATATTTGCCTATCACTCTGAAAGAAATAAGCAAGGCTTCACAAATCATGCAAATTCAGAAAATAAACCATCTACTTTGAACAAGTAATTGTGTAATATGTCAAGTAACAAATTAAAAGCAAAAAAAAAAAAAAAAATTAAAGACAGCTGATAGAACAATTAGCACTCATCAGATTGGCTCAAATTAAAGCTTGAGGAAGCAGAACATATCCTGTACTGGTGACAGTGTCAAACTGAAATTCCCTTAGGAAAGCAATTTGACAATGGTTAATGAATATGAAAATTAGGGTACCCTCAACCCCAGAACCTCTACTTCTAGGTGCCACCATTGGTGAAATAGGATGGCAGTTATAGTATTGCTTGCATTAGTAAAAGGCTGGTTTCAATGCAGTGATTGATAAAGCAAAAATACAGTGATAGAACCAAACCCCCATTACACGTATCTATTCCAAATGAAGTAAAGGTGCTAAAAGCAAAACCTGACAAAATTGTTAAAAAAATGTATAGCCCATTTATTTTTCTACCTGGGAAAGGGGAGGAAAAAAAAAAGCAAAAATCATTACACCACAGACCGACCACATGTGAAAACTTGTTGAAATAGAAAGTACATTAAAAGGGCAAAGAGATACTACAAACCGAAAAGATATATCTACATCTTAAAAACAGATACTTAAAATGCGTATAACAAACAATAATGATTATCAGAATATATAAAAGAATAATGAATCAAGAAGAAAATAAAAATCCAAAGAGATAAAAAATGTGAAAAGGTAATTCAGAGAAAATGATATTAAAAATGCTAAACTTCACTAGTAATTGCAGATGCAAATTTAAGTATTTTTGAAGTCATTTCACACCCAATAAATTGGCAAAATTAAAACAATATGATAGCAAAAACCATGAATAAATGTATGTAGAATGTTTGTTCTGCTTAAAGTTGGTGTGAATCTAAACTAGCACAATCACTCATGTAACGATTTGCTGATTTTTAGTGAATTTGAAGATGTGCACACACTTTGATGAAGCAATCCCACATGTAAGTATACACCTCAGTGAAACTCTAACACATGTGCTCTAAGTTACAGACACAAAATATTCATAAGAACTGCTGAAAAGAAAAATAGGTTTTGGTATTGCCATCTTATCTCCAATTCTGACTTTGTGATATTTCTACGTATTTATTTTCTGTGTAATTTATTGATAACTTTTTGTTCCTTTCTACATAGTAGCTTTTGTTCTGTTTTGATATTCATTTGCCTGTTGTCTATGTACCTATATATCTATCTGTCATCTACCTTCATCATCATCATCAATCAATTTAGAGTATGTTTTATCTGGCAACCTATCACTATGTGAATGCTCTTTAGTTCTTATTACTAATGGGATTCAGCATTCATATTTTTATGAAATATGCTCACATTTGTGTGAAATTCCACTTACTGAATTTTTAAAGAGAGCGTTGATTCAGATGTGTTCTCTAATTTCACAGAGCTCTTTCTCTATTACCTTTAGTAACTTGCATCCTGATATTGCTGGCTTTGTGCTTCCCCTCACCTTTACCTGGATATACCCCTTCTTTCCTCTCTGTTACCTACCTCATGTTAAAGTTGGATCTCATTCCCACAGTTCCTTCCTGAAACCCTGTCTTAGAGTTGGCCTTGGTAGGTAAATATCAAGCCTTGTTAAGGCTAGAAGACCTCACTGCTGTAGGTTTCTTTATTGCAAGCCTTTGCATTTACCTCTGGTCACAAATTCCTCCTGGTTGATCTTCTGATTGTTACTGTCTCCAGCGAACATCTGTAGGCTGTTGCCTGTTCTCTTTGCTCATTTGCTACTCTGTTACCTCCTCCTCCTCTCCCCTGAAAGTTTTTCCCTCTACTCATAAAAATACATAAATGGGTGTGTAGAGCTTGTGGCTATCAGTGGTTTGTGTCTTACTCACTTTGTATTTTGGAATTTTTTTTTATATACTTTGTCAACTAGATTTTTTTGTTCTGTTTTTGTAAAAGTTTCTCAGGGATTTGATTTAGCTTATTAGGTGCTTTTTTAATTTTATGTGAGGATTTGGGAAGATCCAAATTTTGAGCTGTGACAGTAGACTCAATCTTTTCAAAGTTAAACAATATTTTTTTTAAAAATACAATCAATGCAAATGGTCAGTAAATAAGAGAGTAGAAAACAAATCATAATTTACAATGAATAGCTGCAGTTCTTGTACTTTTAAATTTTTCTTTTTACCCTTGGCCCTGGGTCTCAAACCCAGATCTGTAGGCTTTCCATGGCCTGTACCTTATCCATCTAACCTGCCTGAGCCTAAAGAAGTGCCAATAACTGCAATTTTAAAAATAAAATTGCCTAAATCAATATGGAGAAATCTTTAAAAAAATAGCAATCTTTTAATATAAGCATGACTAGGTGTAGCATCATCTTTCCTATTTCTTCCACATTTAAAAGCAAAAGAGAAATTCAAAATAATATGGGCTTTGGTTAGCTACTGCTGCATAAAAAATATTATACTGTTCTTAAAACAGCAATCATTTAATGTTGCTATCTGCAGGTTGGCTAAGGCTTTACTGATATACAATAAACTTATCTGTGGACCTTCACTTCTGATTATGATGACTCTTTATAGCTGATTCTCCCTGAAGGCCTCTGTCATTAGAGGTAACTTTGCTTCTGGTCCTTCTTGAGCCAGTAAGCTACACAGTGTGTGGTGATGCCATCGGTTCAGAAAAGATAGTGGGAATAAGAAACAGTAAGGTAGACTGGGAACTAGATGGCTGACATTTCTGTCCATAAATCATTGACCAAATCATATTACATATCCACCAGGGCAAAGATGTCAATGCCTAAAGGATAGAAAGGAAAAAGGAGAGTAACAGGGGCCCAAAATGCAATCTATCTGCAAACTCTATTTTTGCTAAATATCTGACCTCAATATAACCTCTTGACTCAACATTTCATGTAAATCTTCCCAAAGTCACTGAGCTCAGTTAAAGACCCGATGGAATTAATAAGAAAAAAAACTTTAGAGAAATCATAGTAGGTTCAGTGGCAATAGACACCATCATCATTATCATCGTCGTCGTCGTCGTCATCATCATCGATTTCCTGTGGGTGTTGTTTATTTCTCACCTGTAGCAGTCACATCCCTTCTTTGCCACCATTAGTGGTGATAGATACCTCCGAGTTCTTACTTGGCTCAAGGAGAACTTGAAGCATCTCCTCAAAATAAATCTCAAAAACCAGCCATGATAGTAGGAAGCAATTTGCCCCCGCGCTGTGTGTGAAAAAAAAAAAAAATATTTTTAACAAATAAAGTAGCATTCACCTGAAAAATGTAACTACTGGGCAGGTGAAAATTGTAACCTAAAACTGTAACATACATTTAAAAAATAATAAATCATTGCTCTCTGTGAGGCTTAAACAGCATATCCAGTTTTTAAAATCTGTGAAAAATGGCAAAGCATTATAAGACAGCTAAAATAGCAAAACCAAAATAGGGAAAAAGAGTAAGTTATCGCAAGTGTTTTAAAGACTTTTAATATTTGGTTAGTAAAAGTTTTCGGGTTTTTTTTTGGTATTGTTATTAGTCACTAGTTTCATTGTATTGTGATTGGAAGATGTTGAGTACGTTATTCTATTTGGAGATAATACTGAGTTTTTAATATGTTATAATATGTAGCTAATTTTTATTAAAATATTTCACTTTTTTTTTCTTCTCTCTCTTCTCTCTCCATTCTTTCCTGTCTCCTATCTTTCTTTACTCTCCAGGCTTCTCACTTCCCACCTGATTCCAGAAAGAAGCAAGTGCCATGTTGTGAGCTGCCCCTTGGAGGGAGGAAGGCCCATCTGGAAGGAAGTAAGGAAGATCTTGGACACACTGACTACAAGGAAATGAGACTTTCAGTCCAAAATCCTCTCAGGAACTGAATCTTAAGTCAGGTCTTGAAATATGGGCATAGATATGGTCAACCCTTTACTGTAGCCTTCTGAGAGCTCTTGAAACAGAAAACTTAGTCAAACTGTGCCTGGAAACTTCCTCCACAGAAAATGTCTGATAATAAATATTTACCATTTGAAGCTACTAACTTGTTATCCTATAAGAGATGACTAATATATCTCAATTATGAAACATTATAAAATGTGTGTTGTGTGTGCTACACCATTTGTATTTGTTAGAAAATAAAGATAACCTAAATGTATATCAATTTAATAGTAATTGAATATATGAAGTTTCATTCATAACATAAAACATAATGATACAATAAGAAAGATAATGTTCTTTATGCGCTAGTATGAAAAGATCATCAATACATTATTATGTGAATAGTAATGATGTATAAGACAGTGCATAACATGCCACCATTTATTTAAGCATTTAAAACATTTCTGGACGGATACACAAGAAACGTAACCATGGGTACCTATTTTAAGGGACTGAAGTGGGTGGAAGCTGGTGTCTAAAGTACAGAGTGGGAGACTTAACTCTATAGTGTTTTATGCTTATTGAATTTGGAATTGTGTTAATGGATTAGCTACTTCACAAAGTAATTGTTTAAAATGCTTAAAAGGAAAAATAAGCCAACTATTTCATACATATGCATTTAATTTTCTGAAAAAAACAAAAAAAAATGAACAAGAAACGGCAAATCTTATTCTGTTTTATATATATTTTAATGTTAAGAAAATCAATAATATAGGGCATATTGATATTGCTTATGTGCTAAGAATTCAAAATATTTAAGTGAGTGTTAATTCAACATTTAGATTAATGATTATTTCTGGAAAGAGGAAGAAGTGATTAGAATTGAAGAAGGGAAAGTTAGTTGAATTCAATTGTATCTTTCATATCTTTCAAATTAGGACATATTGATTGAAAAAAAGGTAAACATGAAAAGATGGAAATACTTGGTGTTTTTCAGGTAAAGAAATTATTTTAGCCAAGTCATTTAAATATCTTATATTTTAATGATATTACCGTTACTTGCATTCTATTAGAAATCATAAAATTCAGAGATGATTGTAAATTACAGTCATTGAAACTAGTTAAGATTTATACAGAGAAATGTAATATTGGGACCTACAAAAAGAACATTGGTATTATTAGGAATTATTAATTTTCAATTACTCTGCTGAGTCAGTTTCATTTTACAATCATAACACCTATCAGAATTCAGGATCAGTTTGTAAAAATAGCCTTGCAAGCTCACTGTACCAATAAAAAATAAACCAAAACTAAATAAAGAAAATAAAAACAAATTTTCAAGAAAAACAGAGCCAATATAGTATATATACTCACATACAAATGATTTTTATAACACCAATTAAACAAAATCTAGGAGTTTTTCTGGAATTCAGAGGTCTTCTTACTCAATATGTTAATTCAATTAAGAAAAGGTCTGTACAACACCCCCTGAAGGATGATTTTTTGATACTAGTTCTACTGAATTGGTTCTATTTATACCTTCAAGAATTCTGACCTCACAGAGAAGACTCATTCATTCCTCATTGCATAAAGCATTTCAAATATTTAAATATTCTTTCAAATATCTTCTGAATCTTTCTTTTCCAAGTTGTAAAATGTGTGTGGCAAGTAATCTAGGCAAAAATAAGCTAATTTTTAAATGCTTCAGTTTGTTAAATTCCTTTTAAATCTCTGTCTTAAAATTTACTCTATAACTACTCTAAAGGAATCATTTGAGTCAAAAAAGTCAATTTATCAGAAGTATGAAAATAAAATGAGCTTGTTAGAGACCATGGTGAACTGGATGGTCTGTCACCATCTAAGGAGAGTGTATTAGATTAGGTTCAGAGTTATAACAAAAATCTCCAAACCCCAATGGTTTAATACAATAAAGTTTTATTTATTTTTTATGTTATAGTAAAGATTAGCATGTGAATAGTTTTCCATCTCCTATTTCAAGGATCCAGACTCCTTCCACGCAGTGCCTCCATCATCTCTTATGATTTTGAAATCTTCCAACAATATCATAATGCCTCATCTGACATACATAGTAAGAAGGTGGTTTCTTCAGCAGCCATTCCTCAAAGTTAGTTGCATTTTTAAACTACATTTTATTGGTGAAACCAATAAACCAACAACCAATAACCATTCCTAATTTACTGGAAAATATAATTCAGTTGCATACTCAAAAAAAATATAGAGATACAGATTTAGTGAATACATAACATTACATATTCCACAAATGAGGATAACTAACTCCAGTCTACTAATAGCATGTAGAAATGTTGGTACAGTGCTGTCAGATATTTGAGTTTTTCAAGAGAAGCTAGAAATTCAAGTTTTTAAAAATATGCCATTCTTAATTTATTTTTAAGAGAGGAAGGAAGGGAGAGGAGGAAGCAGCAATTTGAAGGAAAAAGGAAGGAGGAAGGGAGGGAAAGAGGGAGGGAGGGAGGGAGGAAGGAAGGAAGGAAGGAAGGAAGGAAGGAAGGAAGGAAGAAGGGATTGTATGGTTGTCCTTCCAGGCCCCAGATCACAAACCGTTACTCTGGGCTTTATATGATACACACCACAGCTGCCAGCTTAGCACCTGACACACTAAGGTGTGCTAATTTTTAAATGATAGCATTTAAGTCACTCTTGATAACCCTAGCTGAGTCCAGAAATATGTCTGTGAATTGAATCTAGTCTGTAGGTTAAGAGTCTGCAAATCTGACTATATTAAAATACCCTCAAGTGAGAACTTGAGGGAAAAGGGACTCTCAAAATTCAAGTTCTTTTCTTCTGTGGATTGTTGGTACACAGCGTCTAACACTAGCTGTTAGCTGGCGCTCATAGGAAGAGTTGCTGAATGATGCTGCAGAAGCTAAGGTATGTGGTGGGTTTTTATAAGCAATGGTGGTCAACAAGGTTATACACCTTGAAGGGATTCGAAGATCATTGAATTCATCTGGTCAAAACCTAGAGGCAGCCACAAACCTTTAGTTAAATTGTGCTCCCTGGTCGTTGGAAACTTGCTGTGCACTGGGAGAAAGACTGCATAGAAACAGAAGTATCCACAGTAGAATGCAACCTTTGTGGTATCACCTGAATATATATCAAGACTATTTTTGTGGACTCAACTGAATATATCAAGATTTAGGGAGATATAGCATCATTCTGAGGTGTGGTAATTAAGAAAAACTTTGTAAGGTAGGGAAGATGAAGCAGAATTGAGGTAATATGAAATGGCGAATCTAAGCATGTTCAGGAATTCTGAAAAATGGAATTAAATCTCAGGTTCTATCTTAACTAGCTTCCTAAGTGGCAGAGGCTCTTAATTATCTCTGAATCATTATTCTGCCTTCTCAGTTTTTAGTTGGGCGCATTACTTCCTTGCCTTTAAGTTTTAACCATATGTCTATATTCTAGCTAATGGATATAAAAGAATTAGATGTACACCTTCCAGAAAATGCTCTAAAGAGAGTTCATTTCATCTCTTTTCCTCCTTGCTGATTATAATGAAGAACTATTGGTCACTCTAGCAGTTATCAGGCACCACGCTGTGGCCTTGGGAATGAAAAGACTTTACTTCATGGCAATACTGGAGCTTGGGTTAGAAATGCTTGCGATCCCTAAATAGGGAAATACATTGTCTCTTATTTATGATATAGGTATTGTCTGTTTATTGACATTTTTGCTTTTAAATTTTGCTTTTTTATTCTAGTACTCAAACTTGATCATGTTATTTTACCTCCCTGAATTTGGATTTTCTTTAAAACAAGGGAAACAAATTTATTTAAATAGTCTGATTGACCTCTTCCTACTTTCACATTCTTATTCAGTAGGAATTGAATAAAATCTATTTGAACATTTGTGTCATGTCACAATTTGCATCAACAAGTATATAAAATGTGAGAAAACCAGTCACTTACTCAGATATTTTCAAATGTAAAGATATCTCTTTCAGAAAATGCATGGCGTTCATCATATCTGAAATGGAATAGAATATATTCCAATAGAAACTAGATTGGAAAAATATTCCAAATTTGTTCATTCATTAAGAGCACACTTAAAACACAAAAATTGCATCATTAAGGATATGGTATTCACTGTAATTAACTTTTTAAAACATGTTTAAGAACTTACATCGTTTCAACATTTTGATTTTCCAAAGTATTCATTTGATAAAAAATTAACAGAATACATAATTTGTGGTAAAATGATTATTTTATCCTTGTATTATCTATAATTTCCTTTTGAAAGATTTGCCAGCTACATTAGAATAGGAAAAGCCCTCAGCTATTTCAGACAAGCAAATAAACAAAGGCGTTTATTTTTATTTAATCGGTTATTTCTGTAACATATTTGACCATAACAATATTCTTCTTCAGAAGAGGGCTTGGAAAATAATTCTAGATATTTCACTTTTTCAGAATTCTTCTTTATATCCTGCTGCTTCTCCATTTAGGAAAATAAAGAAAGCCCCAAGGTAACAGAGAAGTTAAAATAAATTTGCTGTTTTGCAGCACATTCCACAAGAAAACTGTAAACCACAGCTTGAAGTTCTCAGAGGAAAACAAAAATGATCGGTGTGTTCAGTATACACAGTGCTCATTTAATTTTGCCTTTTGGGCTGTGCTTCTTGTAACCAAGCTCAGCTTGAAATCAGAAGTATCATTACTGCGTTATGAGTGTCCACCAGTCACTTGACATGTACTCTAGACTTTCTATATTTGGAGAAATATTTTACGAAGAGAATTTCAGTGGTTGCTTCTAGTTCTTTCTTGGTCCATAACTGTTACTATAGTCTAGCTTGTCAATAAATATTTGAAGTTTTTTATATCATTAAAATGGAAGCAAGAGGCTGTCTTGAGGAAAGTACAATACAAAAATAAGGAGCTAATACTTGGAAACACTTGCTCTTTTGCTACAGCATGATTCTTTGTTCTTTTAAATGTTTTGTCTACCAGGAGAACAGAAATCTTCAGGGACTTGGATATGCCATCTGGTGATTTTATACAATATTACCATTTAAAAAACTTAATTTCACCAATTGTAATATATCTAAAGACTAACTCAAGATTTCAGTAACTGTGCCCAGAGAAACAGATTTTTCTTTCTTTTTAGCATCCAAGAAAATAGACCAAAAACTATCTTAATTATTTAAAACAGTTCCACAATTTGTAACACAAAACTAAGAATTGAAAAGAAAAAGTAATACCAATCAAGAATTATAAATCTATAAATTCACTGAGAGTTCAAATATTTTGAGACGTGCCATCAAAAACTATCTTAACATATTCCTCTGGAGACCATAATAACCATCAAAGGCAAAAAAGGCTATGTTGCACACAAGGATTTTGAATACATAGAACAGATGGCAGGTTTTCATTTTATACAGTTGCTTTACGATAGATGAATCCAACATCCGGTAGAATTTTGATTTTGATTTTATTTGCACTATAGCTCTAATTACATATAATAGAATGTTAAGAACATTTAACAGAATGCTTTTATAGAAGCATAACAATAACAATGCAGGATTCTTGATCAAAACTGCCATCCACAGGGAAAGCCTAGAAATCAGTGACAACTAAATACGAAATAATTTCTTCAGAAACAATTGTCGTCTTTATATTTCAAAATATATGGATGTCATGAATAGTAATTTTTGGTAATAATTAACATTGATGTATGTCTTTAGATTAAAACAATGGCTGTATTGTACAGGGAAGAAAGAACATCTGTGGATTAGCCAGGTGATGACCAAATCAGGGTTTTAGACAAAATGAATTTCGCTGTGTTATTAAAAACTTGATTGGAGGTGACTATTGTGTTTACTTTTGGAAGATGTGCCTTTTATATGATGACAAAATGTGATATTGTACATGTAACTCAGTCTGGAAAACATATGCAGTTATAGATCTAAGGATGGTATTTCAATTTTAATTTAAATGTTTACTTCTCCACTGCAGTATTTTATGAAACCCTTGAAATCATGAACCCATGTCATTCAACGTGACTGGTTTAACGTGCAATGTTTGGTGGGTGTTTTGTTTTTTTTTCCTGACTATCACTAATATTAATGTGTACACATAATTCAGAATGTTCCGTTTTGAAATCCAGCATAACATTTCATTCCAATCTATTGACTTAGTCCTCTAGGGAAGACAGAGACGATTACATTTTTGAAATTTCTCAGTTGTATTCCTGTATCTAACAGAAATAACCAATTGAAAATAAACACTGTGGTTTCTCCAGGGAGTCTGGTTCTTCCTTATTGCACAATGTTCATTTTCTGAGATGTAGCATAATCATAATTAATCTCAAGCTCATTAAATTGCTTCTCTTGTCTTTAGAGAAGACTGTTTCGATGAGAATAAATTCTAAGTTTCTAATGAAATGGTGAGGCCTGCCTGTTATTATTGCCATACACTTGCTGCTATTGTACAATACATTGCTTTCAATAAATAAATTTTCAGGTAACAAACTGTTTCATTTAAGTAACAAAGATAACATTTTTAATAATGTACGTCAATCCTACTAAAGTGAAAATGATCAAGTAAAAAACTATTAGCATATACTTTCTCCTTGCTTTTATAAACAAAATGGCAAGCATAATTTATTTCGTTCTTAACCATTTCGTGTCATTTTTATAATTACCTATTTTGTTATTGACTTTGGCATGGTTGTTTTTCTATCTACTCCATTATTTTGTTTAGTTATATTAACATTTTAGTTTGTCAGTGAGTGCTGCGCACATAGGAATAAGATATTTTATGAAATGAATGCATCAATAACTTTTGGAAATACACACATTCAATCCAATGATGATCAAGTTTTCTAACAATAGATAAGATGCAGAAATCTTAGAATACTGAGTATTTCAATGGGTCAAAAATTTTTCCACTTGTAATCAGCATCCAGTTTGCTACAGATATTGAAGTTGCTGAAAGAATGACCACTGAATAAATCAGATGTTATTATCTATGAGAAAATGATAGCGGAAAATAACATTGTGCTCTTGGGCAGGACTACGATGTAAAGAAATATGTGTACTGCCTTGAATGGTTTTGATATTTATCATTATTTTAGATAAAGAGGAAACATCACAGATAAAGGTTAGAATCTGGTGCCTTTCCACATATGAGGTCACAATCAGTTCTCAGTAGGAATACCTTGAGAGGATAATGTGGAATAAATTGAAAACTGCAAAAATAGGGGATATCCTCTTGGGAATTCTCCTGGTTTCTTTATATATTCATAAACTGTTCTCTGTGATAGAGTCTTACTATTATTTCCTGGGCTGGATGTATTGACACTCTGTCAGATATACGTTATAGAGGACTGATACGTGTCTCTAAAACTCATCTGTTTATAAGTATTTGGAGTCTATTCCCAGGCCCCAATGATGTTACTTGATTAAGTCAGTGATGAAGAAGAGAATGATGACCAAAATAAACAATGAAAAGAAACAGTAATAACTATTTTTAGAAGTTACCTATATACTGGGGTACCAGCTTTTTCCATCCATATGGTTGTATTTCTTACAAAATATAATTTCATTGGGCAGTTGTTGTATTTATCTTTCTATGGTTTTACTTCTTTCTAGTTTTGGTAAATTTATTCTGTTATAAAATTTTAAAGAACCGATTAATGCTAAAAGATGCCTATTTTGACTTATAATATTGATTATAATAATCTTAATTTTATTTTCTATTTTTCCCAAAAATTCTGAATAGAATGACAGATAATTTTAAATTGACTTACCTATTTAGATTTTTTAAAATGGATCTGAATGTCACTTGTTTTATGAAGAGTAGTATATTTTGTGCTGTGGTACAGAAATACTCTCCCATTTATAGACTACCTTGCATGCAGGTGGCATTAGTCTAACAGCTAGAAAGAAAACTCACTATAAAACCTCAAATTGAGGTCTGTAGTCCCCTGTGGATCTGGGAATGTATTCCATGTTTTTAACAGAATCTTCACTATACTATTTATTATTATTGCTTCATAATTTTATTGAATGAACATTACATCACAACATGTAGTTTTAGTGTGCATCATCATAAATCAACATGTGTGTATGCATATATATAAAGTGTACTAACAGTCCAATTATTTTCTTCACCATGTAGTTGACTTGTTTTGCCTTATCAACTCTTCAAGTGCTGTCACAATTTCTCTATTAATATTCTTCTGTTCAGCAACTGAAAACTGAAAGCTGAGAAAAAAGGGACATCAATATCCTACATTCTAAAGAATGCTAAAAATAATTAAGAGTTCATAATCTCCCTGCTGAATCATTACAAGGCAAACATTGACAGTGTAATCCCAAGTAAAAAGGCAAAAATATATCAACTATCCTAATCTTTGTACCTATTCCCAAAGTATACTTGCACAAAATTCCAGAGACTAGAGAGAGAAGAAATTTATCCAAGTTGTAAATTATTTACCCAGGAAGAAATTCTAAGTGTTCACTTTATTTTGCCTTAAGAGTGGAGAAATAGTGCTTACCAAATCCGAGCAAGAAGCACAGAAATTAGAAGTCAGCAGTGTTATCTAACTCCACCAGTTGAGTATTTTCCTATGCTGTATATTTATTCATTTATGTTTATTGCTTTGGAGGGAAGATCATTAGAGTATGAGTAAAAATTGAAGTTGATTTACTAAAAATTTCCTATAAATTTGTAGTTTTAATGTTTTTTTCTGGATCAAGTTATTTCAACATGATATATAGTTTATCAAAACAGATAAATCCTCTAACAATAGCTAAGCCTTAATAGAGTAAAATCTTTACCATGTACCTCTCACTGTTTGTTCAAAGAACTTTCAACATTAGATTTAACCATAAAATTGTTGTCTTTATAGGTCAAAAATAGTTGAACACAGAAATTCCATACAATTTAGCCAATTAACCATCAAATCCTCACCATGGTCATGAGTAGATCCCATCGAGATGCCATTTAAAAAATAAACTAAAGTATGATAACATTAAGTCTCTGTGGTGAAGTCAGAATTTTAAGCTAGGTCTTAGAGCTCTGGGTTGTTCTCTTATCTGCTTAATTCAAACTGTTACTAAAAGTAACAGAATAGCTTGGAAAATGAAGATTTTCTCAGTTTCAGCATGTATCGCAATATAATATTTTTGATAACCTACTTTTATCTTACCATATGACTTAAATAAAATTCTTGTAAGAGGGAAAATTGTAAACATTTTGGAGCTGCAGATTTAACTAAATTTAGTTACCAAGCAGTTTAATTGATAAAGTCAGTTTTCACTGTCAAACAAAAGTGCCACTGTAAAAATATTTTCTGGTAAGGCAAGCCTAGCTTCATTTTTCCATTTAAATAAACATGTTAATATTCATTTTGAGAAGATCACAGAGAAATAGACTATGGGATATGTTCTACAGGACAGAGTCCTTTTAATCAAGGCAAGATTAATTCATATAATTGTATTATGATTTATAAAATTGAATTATAAATCATCATTTTTTTTATTTTTTCATTTCTTTTAAATGATATGTAATGTAGCTCATATAACAAAACATATATTTACCCAGAAATATTCCTTATTTAATGAGTATGTACATATATATTTGATCAGTACATATATATATATACATATATATATATATATAGTGAGTATACACACACACAAAGAAAATTGATGCTTAATCATTGGGATAATTATAGTAAAATAATGTACAAAATTTTTTTTAACTGTATTAACGATCTGATTTCTTTCGTACTTGAAAAAAGAGGGATTTCTCTGTTGCCAAAAAATTAGCTAGTCTGGCAACTAGCATATAATTTTATTTTTAGTTACTAAAAAGTAGGAAATAATAGATATTTTATTAGATGAAATAAGAGGATTAACTAATTTGAATAAGTATTTCATGTTATTACTTGCTAAAATAGGTTTTAACTACTTTGTTGAATAATATATAACAAATCTGAAAGAAATAATACATTTTTTACACATAGATTTTATCCAGTATATGTTGAAAATTTTGATCTCCAAAACTACTACAATTGCATTAAGAAGACCAACTTCATTAACCTACCAATACTCTACTCATCCACATTTTCTTTTCATTTAATAACATGTTTCAGAGATGAATGTTGAAAAATAGATGAAAAGAATTGCATATATTCAAATACATGAGAAGACTATTTTTATATTTAAAATTTCTTTCTTAAAAGCTTTTTTTTCTGTTCTTAGGGAACTCTTTCTAAATGACGCATTCTTTGACCTTACAGGGAAGATGGTCTGTTTTAAATGCCAACTTTTCACCTTTAGCAGAAATATTTATAAAACAGAAAAAGATGCAGGTCCTAAAGTGTTTTGTATGTCTATTGAAAGTGGTTTGCTTTCTTAAACCAATATTTTTAAAATTCACTTTCTTTGATATCTAGAGGTATCTGAGGTGTGTGCCTTTCTTCTGTGAAGTAGGTTAGATGAGGTAAGAGAGGGATATGGGTGACTAGCCTCTTCCACAGCTTCACTCTCAGCTAGATCCATCCTAGAAAAAGCACATATGAAATTGAGTGTGTAAAATCTGATTCTTTTTGATATATTCTCCTTGGTGCCTTCTAAAAATATTAATATTTATCATTTCTTTTGTTCACAATGTTATAGTCATTTTAAGATATAGAAATTGCATCTTAGTCTTTCTTCTTGTAAGCCATTCTCACTTGTGTGAGGTGGCATATCATTGTAGTTTTTATTTGCGTTTCCCTAGTGATGAGTAATGTAGAACATTTTTTTCAGGTGTCTGTAGGCTATCTGTATCTTTAACAGGCCCCCGTTTTTTGTAAGTCATTTGCTTTTTTATTGTTGAGGTGTGTGAGCTCTTTATATATTTGTGAGATCAAGCTCTTATCTGATGTATGTTGTGTGATTATCTTCTCCAATTCTGTGGGTTGTCTTTTTTCACTATTGGTGGTTTCATTCACTGTGCAAAATCTTTTCAATTTGGTGTAGTCCTAATTTTTTAGTTTTGTTTTGGTTTATTTTACTTCAGCTGTTATCTCTCCAAAAACATCTTTGATGTTGAGATCATAGACTATTCTGCCCACATTTTATGGTTCCAGTCTTACATCCAGGTTTTTGACCTATTTTAAGTTAACTTCTTTGTATGGCAATAATGAATAATAAGGTTTCTTTCTTTCTTTCTTTTTTTTGCAGTTGTCTTTCCAGTTTGCCCTACACCATTTGCTGAATAGACTTTCCTTCCTCTATTATATGTTCTTGGAATTTTTGTCATAGACTAACTGTCCATATAGGTGTTATTTTACTTCTGGATTCTCAATTTTATTCCACTGATTGGTGTGTGTGTTTTTCTTACAGTTAACACTGTTTTGACGATAGCTCTGTAGTATAGTTTCAAGTCAGGGAGTGTTATTGCTTCACTGTTACCTTTTTTGTTCTTAAAGTAGGTTTGAATATTTGTAGTCTTTAAAAGCTTCAGTATTGTTTGCTCCATTTCCTTGAAAAATGTCCTGGGGATTTTTGATGGGAATTGATTAAAACTATCTTGTTGCTTTGGGTGGAAAGGACATTTATGCTCTGTTAATTCTTCCAATCCTTGAACATGAACTCTTTTTCCATCTTTATGTATCCCTCTATTTCTTTTGTTATGGTACTGTAGTTTTTATTGTAGAGCCCTTCATAGCTTTTGTTAAGATTCTTCCCAGGTAATTGATCTTTCTTGGTGCTACTGTGAATGAATTTATTTATTAATTTCTTTTTCCTCTACTTGTTTGCACATAGGCATGCCACTATTTTTGTGTATCAATTTTATATCCTGCTCCTTTGCTATATTCATTTATTGTTTCAAGCAGTTTTTTGTGGAATCTTTAGGATTTTCTAGGTATAATATGCCATCTGTAAATAATGATAATTTGATTTCTTCTTTTCTAATTTGGGTTCTTTTAATATCCTTTTCTTGCTTTATTGTTCTGGTCCATACTTCCAGAACTATTAGTAGTCATGGGAATTATGGGTAATAATGGGTTTCATCGTTATGATGTTGACTATGATTTTGTCATATGCTGCTTTTATTATGTCAAAATATATACTTTCTATTCCTATTTTAGCAAGGGTTTTTATCATGAGTAGGTGTTGAATGTTCTCAAATGCCTTTTCTGCATCTATCGAGATTATCATACTGTTTTTGATTTTCACTTTGTTGATGTGGTCTATTGTATTAATAAAATTTCATTAATTGACTTGCATATATTGAAACATCCTTGCATACCTGAAATGAATTTGGAAATTTCCCCTTCTCTTCAATTTTGTGGAAAAAATTAAGGAGGATGGAGATTAGCTCTTCTTTGAATGTTTGATAGAATTTGCTAGTAGTGAAGCCATCTCGACATGGGCTCTTGTTTTGGGGGAGATTTTTTTACTGCTGTTTCAATTTCTGTGCTTGTAATTGTTCTGTTTAAGTTATTGGTGTCCTTGTTCAGTTTTGGAGGTTATGATTCTATTAATCTATCCATTTATTCATGATTGACAAATTTGTTGTCATGCAAGTGTTCATAATAGTCTCCCATTATTCTTTGCATTTCTGTGATGTCAGTTGTAATCTCACTTATTTTATTTCTGAATTTCAGTATGGATTTTTCTTTTTCTTAGAGTTAAGTCATTATCATATGGTGGTATTTTTTTTGTTTTCAATTTCATTTATTTTTGCTCTGATTTTTTTATTATTTCCTTTCTTTGCTGATTTTTGATTTTGAATATTCTTCCTTTTCAATTCCCTCAAGCATGTGGCTAGATATTTAATTTGGTATCTTTCTTAGTTTTTGATGTGTCCTTGTATAACTATAAAATTTCCTCTTAGGACTACTTTTTCTGTATCCCATATGCTTTGGTAGCTCATCTCTGAATTTTCATTTGTTTACAGATAAGTCTTAATTTCATCTATGACCTAAGAATTTTTCAAAAGCATGTTGTTTCCACATCTTTATGGTTCTTTCAGTTTTGTTCTCCTGGTTTATTTCTGATTTCACCCCTCTTATGGTCAGAGAAGATGCTTTCTATAATTTCAGACTTGCCAAATATGTTGAGACTTGTTTTGTATCCCAGGATTTGGTCTATCCTTGAGAATGTTCCATGTACACTTGAAAATAATCTTTCTGTTGTTGTTGGGGTAGAACACACTGCATACATCTGTTAGGTCCACATGATCTGTTATTTGAATTTGGTGTTTTATTTCTTTGTTGATTTTCTACCTGGATGATCTCTCTTTTGATGTAAGTGTAGTGTTGAAGTCCCCTACTATTACTGTGCTGCTGTCCTGTCTGCCGTTGGTTCTGTCCATTTGTTTTATATATTCAGATGATCCTGTATTAGGTGCATACATACTGATGATAGTTATTTCTTTTTGATAGATTTCCATTTTGACCATAATGTTATGTCCATATTTGCCTTGTGACGCAATTGTTAGCTGGACATTTTCCTTATCTGGTATTGGTATTGCAGTTCCTGATTTTCTTTCAGCACTGTTGCTTTGATCTATTTTTTCATAACCCTTGACTTTCATCCTATGTTTATCTTTGGATCTGATATGTGCTTTATTGTGTAGGCATAATATTGATGAGTCTTGTTTTTGTTTTTTTTTTTTTTTCCATTCAGCCACCTTATTTCTTTTGATTGGTGGTTTCAGTCTATTCATTTAAGATGATGACTGAAATGTAGGACTTTATTATTGTCATTTGAGCCTTTGTTTCCCGTGCCTGTTCCTTCATTCCCTATTTGTTTATATTTGCTTTTTCCTTTGGATGGTTGTCAGTGTCTATTCTGTCAGTTTTGTCTACTTCCTGGCTATGTGTCTCTATTTTTTTTTAAAAGTGAGAAGTGCAGATAGGAATGAAGGCAAACAGAGGCAGGCAGTTAGAAAAAGAGAAGAGGAAGAAGCATTTTATTTTATCTTATTTATTTTATTTCATGTAGTTGTTCATCTTTTTTGTTTCCCATGGCCCCAGGACACAAACTGGTATCTCTAGGATGTGTGGACTGAACCAATGGAAGGCAGCTGACCAATCTGCTTCTACCAGGACCTGCCTATGCATCTCTTTAGGATTGTTTTTTTTGGCTGCTCCATGGATTGTCTCTAACTGTACTGCCCTATGATAGTATTTTATGAACTGATAACATCATATTTAAATATTTGTATAGATTTCATGCTTTTCTTTCCCCCTATAGTGTTTTTTGTTCTCTTCTGTTGGTGCCATCTTTATTTCTTCTTTGGTTTTCCTGTTTATCACCATTCTAGAGTCTTGGCAAATCTTTCTTTTCATTTTCCCTATTGTGGGGCCTCTTTCAAGATTATTTGAATGGCAGACTTGGTGATAGAAAAATCCATTAACTTTTGTTTGTCATTGGAGACCTTTATTTCTCTATCATTTTGAATAAAATTTTTTCAAGGTAGAGTATTCTGTGCTGAAAGTTTTTGTCTATTAGTTTTTTGAATATGTCATTCCACTGTCTCCTGGCCTGTAGGTTTTCTGCTGAGAAGTTCATTGATATCCTGATGAGTTTCCTTTGTAGGCTGTGTTTTTCTCTTTTCTAGCAACCTTGAGAAGTTTTTTCTTTGCTACTGACCTTTGCAAGTTTTACTATAATGTGTCTGGAAGTAGGCCTTTATACATTAAGAAATTTCAATGTTCTCTCTGCTTCTTGGAACTCCATGGTTATTTTTTCTGTAATAGATTGGAAAATTCTCTGCTATTATTTCTTTAAATAGATTTTATTCTCTTCTTTCCCTTTCTTCCCAGGATACTAGAAACACACTTATGCTTGTTTTTCTCACAGTGTCTGATATTTCTTGTAGAACTTTTGCATTTTTTTTCTCAATCATTTTTCCTTTTTCTCTGTGAGGGTCACTTCTGTTATCTTGTTTTCAATTTCTGGTATTCATTCCTCTCTGAAATTGAGTCTGTTTAAGGAGCTTGCCATGTATATCTTCAGTTCCTTGATGGTATCTTTCATCTCTAGCATTTCTGTAGAACTTTCTTTCTGGCTTCGATCTCTTCAGTAAAGTATTGCCTTTGATCTGTTACTTCCAAATACCTTTGGGTAGGTGTGCACACCTCCTGCATCTCATTCAGTGTTTTTTACAACTATTATTTTGAGCTCTATCTGTTAGGTTACCCCAATACATGGAGATCTTCTCTGGTGAGCACCTAGCATCTTCCCCTTTTGAACCATTAGTGTTTTTATGGGTGATTTGGATTTTGGCATGGCTTTCTACTCAGCCTTGAATCGAGCACGTGGCTTTCCTTGTTTGTGTGTGTGTGTGTTTTCCCCTTTGGGTTTCTTCCTATCTGTATGATGATGTGGCAGGTGTCAGTCCCTTGATTTTAGTGGCAGTGGGGCTGGTTCTGCACTGTAGAATGCCTTTTTGTGGTGGGTCCCTAATGCTGTTTCAGGTAGTGTTTGCAGACTTTGCAGCTCTCTAGTGGGGCTAAGGTCACAGGCAGTCCAGGTACCATCTGTGACCATAGCTGTCTGGTAATCCAATTATATGTTTCAAGATCTCTGGTTCTGGGTTCAGGCACTGTAGGAGTCAATATGTCCTGAGGTACTTCTTCCTGGCAAACCCTGGGGAGGGTCAGTGGTCTATGGGTCCACAGTACCTGAACAGTAGTGTATGTTGGTTCTGGAAAGTAGCAGAGAAGGACTGGGATCATTGGTCTGTGGATTAGCAAGAGAGGCCTAGCATCTTCTGGTTCTGGGTAGTGGTGGGACCAAGTCCAGGGGCCTGGGGTTACTGAAGCCTGGTGGGTGCTGATTCCAGGCCAAATAAGGAAGGGCTGATGATCAGCACCAAGGTCTAATGTGTGGTGTTCCCAGGAAGCAGCAGGTGGTACTGGACATCTATGGCCCATGTGTCATCAAGACAGACTAGTGTTCCAGCAGCAGGTTGGGGACAAGGTTTTGGGGTACCTAGATTCTGGTGGGTACTGGTTCCCGGTCACGGCATGGCAGGGCTTATAGTCCCTGGATCCATGGGACATGACTCTTACTATGCTCTTGTTCTGGGATGCAGTGGGGCCTGAGACAGGCCACTTGTTTAGTCTGAATTTCTGACTGCACAGGTGAATAGTCATCAAGTCATTGGAATGAACCACGATTAGTTTTGGAAGCAAAACTGAGGCTGTTTATCCTATGAACAATTTCCTCACAGACATTTTCACCACATAACTTCTTGTCTTGCCAGGGATTTATCATGTAGATCTAAAGAGTATTGTAAAGTTAGGAATCAGAGAAAACTAAAACTCTCCATTTGTTCCTAAGTCAGATTCTTCAACAACCAGATGCAAGGATGGATGTATAGATGCCTATAAAGTTATACATGTGAGTGTGTATAGAAATAGATATCTAGATATCTTTACATATTAGATTATTTGATAGATTCTTTTATCATTTTGAAACAGTCATAATTTCTATGCAAATGTGTTTGTGATTTTATTAGACTAAGATGTCATAAGACTGTATTTAGTAGTCAGCTGTAATATTTCTAAATGTAGAGTTAAAAACCTTTGGGGTGACATAGATTTTCAAAGGTCTGTGAGTTCTCATGTCTGAGAAATTCAGGTTAATGGACTTAGTCATTAAGATCTCTGCCCTAGAGCATGTTTCATTTGGGTTAAATCGAAGCACCAACATTTAATAGCTGTGGATCCTTGTGTAAGTTACTTTCCCTCTCTGAATCTCAATCATTTCACCTGTAAAATGAGAAATTAGATGTAATTTAAAATGCTCTCTTCCTCTGAGGTTGATAAGAACATTTTATTCACCCATAAAATCAATAAGCTAAAAATCCGTTCCAGAATTAGGCAACTTTATATTACGATTTTTGGGTTCTGAGTATAAATAAATAAAAATGATATGCAATAATTAAAAATAATTATACTACTATTGTTAGTTGTAATGATCAATTTTTATCAGTATAGAGCACAACTTTGTGGCTCAGGCAGTTGAGATGCTGGTGTGTGGATCATGCAAAGCCTAAGGACCTGGGTTCATGACCTAAGACTGGGCTGAAAAACCATAAATAAATAACAATTCCTCTACCTTCCTTCCTCAAAATGTTTCTTCCTCATCTCCCTTTCTTCTTTCTAACTTTCAATTAAAAACATTTTTATCAATACATTTAAAGAATGAGAAGTTTCATATTGCTAAAAACTAATTCTGGCAGCTAGCATACAATTTTGTATTTTCAAACAGAAATCAGAAAATACATTTATTTTATAATATGAAATTTAATGAGAATTAACTCTGATTAAAATGTTCATTTCATGACATCATTAGATACAATGGATTTTAGTTACCAACATAGATTTTCATTAAATCAGAGTCAAAATTGTTCTGTTTCTACTTACAGAAAATTGTGCAGTAGAAATATCTTAGGAGAGAATATGGAGCATATGGGAGAATTAATTACTACTAAGCATTAACAAAAATGCTTTACCATTTTGGAGAGCAAATGGCGAATATTTAGGCTTTATGCAAACTTTGTATACTTCTAACTTAGACTCACATTTCTTGCTGTAAAAATGCAGGAAATAATTGATGGATTTCCTAGCAGTATACAGATCAAATTCACCTTTATTTAACAAATTAGTACACAATTATTGATCATATGATACACAACAAGATTGAATATATTGGGTGATGCTTAACAGAGGAAGGTATTGGCAATTTCTTCATTTTCTCTGTATTATCCAGATTAGACTATTATAACAAACTATCCCTGAATCTCAGTTGCTTAACAAATTTATTTCTCTTTCACATGACATCTAATTCAGGAAGTGGTAGGCTCTGCTCTTCACAGTTTATCAGTGGATTGGCTCCTGTTATGTTGTTCTACCATCTTCTAATTTCCAAGGCCTTGGAATCTTCCAAGGATTCCTCGAAGCTAGATGGTGGAGAAATAGAGGAAAGGGATCAGAAGTATCTTTTTCAAGGGTTGAGGGCTCAGCCTAGAACAGCATATAACACATAGACCCACATTAAAAATGTCAGACTTGAACTGATGATTCTCATATTTGCGGGACTAGAATGCAGTCTGCAGCACATTAAAAAGAGCAAAGATTTTAGAGAACGAAAGGTGGGCTCTACCAATTCTGTGAAGAAATTTGAGAAACTGGATTTAAATTCACCATTTTTTTTTCTGATATGGTGATACCATTTTTTAAAATAAATCCTTCTGTTACATTCAATTTATATTTTTATTGAATTATAATTGATGTGATTCATTGAATTCTAGCTCCAATAAATTGAATAGTCTTATATACATATTGACTTAAATCCATTGTAAATAAATGAATTAATTGTAATAATAGCAAATAAGTCATTGCTCAGCCGGTTAAATTTGAGTGCTTATCCAATTTTCTAAAAAAAATTCATAGACTGTAGGTACAGTATTTTTATTAAAACCAAGTAAACAAGTATCAAGATTTTGATGTTAGTAATACAAATAACAATCATAAAATTAAAATCCCATAGAAAACATTTTTGCAAATTATTCCATTTACGGGTAAAAAGATATAAATCTTATGACGATAAGATCTAAACAAGAAAAGAACATTACCTTAAACTTGCTAGTGTTATATTTTAGTGTCATGGAGGTTATTTGACTTGTAAACATTTTTCATTCTTCTATTCTATTATTTAATAAATGTGTTAGTCTGGCCCAGTGTTTTGTATTTTCACTACACCCATATCAAGAACTTTGAATTTCTCATATTCTCAAAATTTTGATTACTCAGGTTTGGGGAGTGCCACTTTTAAAATTTATTTTACTAATGCTGCATTAAAGACATTGGAGATTTATATATTTTTTATTTACACACCAATAATATTCTTTCTCTAATAGAAGTTGGATAAATGCTGCTGGTCAAAAATTCTGATAATTGTTTATCAGCAAGTATGAGATATTGGGAGCTAAATTTCCAACTCTCAGCTTATATAGAGATAAATATATTAAGACTATATATCTCAGCCAGAAAAATTTAGGCTTTCCCCAAGACTCCAATACTAGTTGGGCCACAATAATTTTACTCACATATTTTCAAGCTCTAAAAGTGCATTTATTACATGTCAATAAAATGACTGAACAGCAGCAAAGTTTATGCCACCATCAAAGAAAGCCATATTTATTTTACTCTACGTATCAATACAAATGAATGTCTGTGGTAGTCATCTTTTTATAAGCCTTTTAGAGTTTGATTTTGCACTCTGCTCTCTACCGCAACGTTTTATAATTTTTAATTTGGTTCCAATCTAAACGTACCATCAGTTTACCCTTTATCAAGACACTGATATTTATAAAATTTAAAATCCTGTCTTGGCTTGCCCTGGTGACTTCATGATAAATTCACTGCCTTTGGCCACTGCAATTCATATACATCCCAAGGACCTGGGTTCACAACGAGGGTCCCAGAACAACCAAAAGGAACAACAAAATACAAATAAAGAAATGCGGCTTCTTCCTCTCTCTTCCTGCCACCTGCCTGCTTGCCTTCATTCTTGCCTACACCTTTCCCTTAAAAATAAAATAATATCCTTGTCCATAAAACAGAAATATTATCCATTTAGCAAGGTTTCATGAAACTTAAGATACTAATGAGCCTTAAACACTATGGATAAAGCATCGACAGAATGCCTTGCTCTTCTTTCTTTCTTTTATTTGTGCTATTGAGTTTCTCATAATTCTGATTTTTTTTCATTATTTCTTTTCTAATTCATTCATTCACTCAATCATATGCTAAACAGAAAATCAATTAAAGTCTTCTACAAGTTTTATCAAATACCTACTATGGACCAGTATTAGGCTAGATCTCATAGGTAAGCAAGGTAAGTCAGATTCTTTTCCTCTGAAATTATAGTTTATTGGGACTCTAGTTTAACAACTATAGCTTGTAGTTATTAAAGAGTGATAATTGCCATTACAGTGGAAGAATAAGAGCAGAGTCACCTACTATACTTAGAAAAGTTTAGCAGAAACGATGTTTAAGATGAAGGTCTGAAGACTGAGTAGGAATTTTCCAAGCAAATGAGAAAAGAATGGTCTGGTAAAATGAAGCAATGTGTATAAGCAAGAGTTGAGGATAAGATAAAAGGCAACAAGAAAACTGAAAGTCCAGGGGGCACCCTGGAGTGTTTAACAGATGAGAAAAGAGAATAAAGAGATGATCTAGCACGAAGGAGATTGTAAATCAGGTTAAGGGATTTGGAGATTATTAGGAGTGTCATAAACAGATCAAATTATTTTCCCAATTTTCTGTATTATCTGTCTCTGACCCCCATGGTCCACTTCTTGAATTATAATTCAGCACAAAGGCCTTTGTAAGTTTTCTTTGTCCAAACACACTTCCATAACCATCACTTCCATTGCTATTCTTTTTGGACTGCACATTCTGCTCATTTATACCTGTAATTGTACTCCGTTAGACTCAGTTTTCCTTCTTGATGCACGTATCGGACAGTCCAGTATCACAGCTGTTACTATTTTCACACTGACACTGGTTCTATCTGAAACTTCAGGTATGTGATTACCTACAAGTTCAGAACCATTCCTTTTGGAGAGTTCTTTTCTCAACAGATCAAGATCTATTTCTCTTTCTCTCAGGTTTTAAGTTAATGCTGTCCACATAAAGTGAAAGGGGGAACGTCACCCTCTAAAAAACAATGTTATCTCTCTAATACACACACATGCACACACACACGCGCGCGCGCGCGTGCGCACACACACACACACACACACACTTAAAAAGTCTTCCATGATCCTTGATTCCATAAAATCCATAGTACACATGTCCCTGATTTTCAAAAGTTCTCATTACACCACTTCATTTCGAAGAAGGACATACATTGGCTCCTGTATTTCAGATTCAAAACCTTGAAGTTTTTGGTTCTTAGAACAAGAGACTAAAAGCAAAATATAGCATCCAGTGTCTGTTTAAGCATCAAGAATGGCATCACTAATTTCATTCGCTGGGACTACTTTATGCAGTGTATGTATCATTATAATTTCTGCATTTGCTGTATTACTGTTATTTCAGGTTTTATGTGTTTTTGGTATGATTTGGTAGATTATGTTCAGGGTCTGTGAATGTTAAAAAAATTTCCATATAAATTAATGGTAATTACTTCTTCACTTTATGCCATTTAGAGTTATGAACAGTTTCATAATAATGCTCTACTTTAGAATAGCAAGGGAAGACTGTCTTATAATAATTTGTTCTTGGTTCTCCTTTGATTTTCATGACCTGAGATTTACATTTTGTTTGGCTCATAACAAAGACTGTTGTGGTATGTGGAAAAATCAGAATATCATATAAATTTTAAATTTCTTAAGTTTTCTTCTTCCATTTATTTCTCTTCTTGGGTAATAGCATGCATGCTCAATATCAGTGATTCCACATGTTTTGACCAGTTATATTTTCAAAATGTGCACCTCAAATTTTGTTAATTTATCTATATAATATGGTAAAATAACGCTTTTTTAATAAGAAGGAAGTGTACAGTTAAGTTTAAGGTAGAGTTGAAATAACTGTCTTCTTTTAATCTTAGTATTTTTGATAACATGACAGTAAGTTCTAATATTTTTAAACCTATGTTCCATTTGTAAAGAAAAATTTGAGGTGGGTTGTGGCTTTTCCTTTGCAAGTTTTCTGACTGTTGCCATTCTAGTCAAAAATGGTAATTTTTAGAAGAGAAAGAGTATTGGCCACAAAACTCAAGTGTCTTAGACTGAGATCTTGGATCCTGGATCAAATTATCAAAACCAAAATTGCAGCAGTTCAGTTAAACATTTGCATATTCTTTATTTTTGAATTTATTTAAATGCATATTTCAAGAAATCATTTAAATGTTATTTCTGCATATTTATGGAAAAACATACCAACTTTTGGGTTACCATAACAATTATAAATGAAAATTTACTACCACTCAATTACATGCAGCATAAACAAAGTGCAAGGATGGATTTAATTTTGTTTTTACTGTGAAAGTCTTTAAATAATTCATTATTTTGGCTTTCATAGAAATTTCAGAATTTTGTTATTTATCTTAGCAATTTAGTTATATAGCAGTGATACAGTAGTTCTATTTTTAATTTTCAATCTTACACATTGTTTCCAGTGTCGCTGCACCAATTTGTATTTCCATCTTTGCCGACATTTTCTGTTTCTAGTTATATTGGTGTAGGCCATTCTCACAAATGTGTGGTCATTCCCCTTTGTGGTTTTGATTTGCATTAGTGACATTTTGTAGGAATTTTAAGCTAAATTTTTAATTCAAGCATTGACTGTGGTCTAAGTGGCATTCAAAATAGTGTTTCTCAAAGACAGAAGTAGATATTTAGTTGAGTTCCCGAAGCCTCTAATCCCAGGAAGGTAAATGATAACAGAGGCACTTAAAGTTTAAAAAAAAAAAAAACAAAAAAACAAGCTAATAAACATCTACTTAACTGAGATATTGTGTGTTCCATACTTTTAAAAAAATATAAAGTGGCTCTTTTGTCTGCTTGTTTTTAATGTTTTCTCATCAGGGAACTTCCATAATAAAAGCATGCTCTTGATGATTGCAAAGAACACTTATTTCAGGAAAGGAAGAGAGATATCTTTAAAGTATCTGATCTTTATTTAAGATTAGTAGGGTAAGGATTTTCTTAAGTGATCTGGATGCCTTGGGTTTAGAAAAGTCAAAAGTCAAGTGTATTCCCAGTTTTAAAAAATAATGATCAGGTATGACAGTGAACAAGTAAGAGATATTTGGGACTCTTTGGATTTGCTAAAATTGTGTCTTTTATTGAGCCAAATCCACTCAACTATTCTTAAATATTAAAAGCCCCAAATGATGTTTGATATGCTGAAGTTGTATATATTTGGGTGTGAAATTTTTTTTGCTTTCTACTCATGGACTTGAAAAACAAAGAGAATGTTTGAAGAATTAAGTGCCTCTCTAGTCAACATATAAAAAAGACTATAGCATCGAGGAGAAAAGGCTTCCTATACTTGAGTCAAGAAAGCACTCAGTATTGAAGTTCCATGAAATGTAAATGTTGTTGATAAAAGGAATAGTACACCATGAGCAAACCCCAGTCATCTCAACTTTTGGATACTTTCAAGATATTTTGTTTTCACAGTGTCAGAATCAGGAGCAAATGTTTATGGTAGGTACCTTAATGGGAGAATCAAACCCCCTAAACTTTAACAGCATAAATCAGGTATCACTCTTGTTTTTGAAATCTATCCAATCACTCTCGACTGAATTTAGTATAAAACGTAAACTCCTTTCCATAGTTTGTAATGTCTTCCATAATGTAAATCTTTCTATCTCTCATATTGCATGCATCTTTTATTTCTTTAACATGCTCCCATATCATGTGCTGGCTCTCTAGCTCCATATAATCTTGTTCCAAGCACAGAGAACTTGCACCTATTGGTATCTCTATTCCTTTATCGAATGTTCTCTTTCCCCAGATAATCATGTTTAATTTATTTCTCATTTTCAAGTTCTAGCTTAAATACCACCTCTTGAGAGGGGTTACTTATTTCCCTTTGCTTTGTTTTATTTTTATAGATCTAAAATAATATTGATTGATTATAATTTGCTAGGTTTGCAATTGTTTTTATCGCTTCCCATTAGAATACAAATATCATGAGATCTGACAGAGTGTTGATAGTCTTGATCGTGGTATCCGTATTTCCCTGACATGTAGTTGGAATTTAATAGTTTTTTTGTTAAAACAATTACTTTAATAGATAAGCACACGTTGAACTAGTCATATTTCTAAGAGAGTGCCAGAGGAGTTTAGGAGTAGTTGAAGGTCCAGGCAGCCACTTGCCTTCTGGAAAGTTTGGTGAAAGCCAGTTAGGGTACAGTCATTATTGGCAGACTGAATCTTTTATAGGTAGAAATTCACAAAAACTATATCATTATGGAAACTAATAACAGGAGAAAAACTCCAAGTCTAAGGAAGTTACTAAATTGCTACTAAGTAGTATGGGTGCTTCAGTTAATAAGCCACTTTTAGCATTAATGTATTTGGATGTGATATTAACTCCTTTAGAATTATAAAATTTATTCTTCATACTATTTTAGGCATTGCCTGTAATGTAGCCCATTTGGTGGTTGCAATAACACTTTTAGGATAGTAATCTTTTAAAAAGTCACTTTATTTAATAGACAGTTGAGATTTATTGGAAATAAATAATGTTTTTTTAAAAAGAAAATATTTCCCATATCAAGAAATTTGCTTCACTAAAACCATGCTGCAAAAAAATAAAAGATCATTTAAAGGATATTACATTATCAATAGTTAATTCTATGATGGTGTGCATAAATTCATTTGTGATTTAGACACAGAAATAAAATGCCATTCAGTCATTTTCTGAGAATGAAATCTGCAGAAAACTGACTACTCTTGTTTATCTTAGAGCTTGATTTATGATTTAGAAATGTTTTAATTTAAATTAAGTAATGCCTTCCATAATGTTATTTTTTTAAAAGTGAATTAACATCATATTTCAATGTTTAACAACATTGGATAGCAGTAATAACCCTTATGAACAATCAGTGATATTTGAATAGTAATTGAGTAATTATCGGACACTCTTTGGGAAAAGGTAACTTTTCAGAAGGAGTGATTGTGTGATCAGGCTTCCATTGCTCTGGTTAACAGTTCAAACAAAACTAATAATCTGGAAAACAAGGACAAAAGTACGTAGAAAATTAAATTTTATCTTACTGTTTTAAACTCACTTTAATCAATTCCATTAACTGTAATGTAGCACATCTAGAATTTGTATTAACTATATGAACTCAACGATTAACCATTATTAAATGCAAAGAGGCAAGATTATTTCTTATGGAATTATACAGAATCTCAAGCTCTTTAACAAAATGAATATTTTCTGAAAGGTAAATGTTTTAATCAGCACCCCTAAAATGTATAGACCTTATCTATGAGAATAAATTTTTCGGTTTTCCTTTTGGCAAAAGTATAGTTTATTTAAAATTAAGTTATAGATTGTGAAGGTGAATTTGCACTCCAGTAGTTAGCAAATGGAAGAGAGTGTGGATTGAAACAGAGCAAGCAGATCTGCTGTTTTCAAGCTGTTATCTTCTGTAGTTCCAAGACGTACCATTCTTCTACATACATAGACACAGACACATATAGCCTCCCATTAATTTGGTCATTCATTTAACTAACTTGTTTTAAGAAGTGTTTGCTATGTGTCAGAACTGTATAAGGTGTGGGGGATACTGGCTTTAAACTAACAATATAAAGCAGTCTAGCAGGGGTTGGTAAGGGAGTAATTACAACAGTATAATAAGTGCTATAACAAGGAGATGAATAAGGCAGGGAAGAACAGGGGCTCATCTGCTTAATGTGGTTAGGGAATGCATCCAGGAGACGAAGAGATTTGTACTAAAAGCTGAAGAGTGGGTTTGAAAGGTTGCCAAGGTGAAGAAAGCACTGCAGCCTGAAGAAAGAGACTGGACATCAGAGAGAATAGGATTTTACAGGGAACTGCAAGAAATCTGCAAGGATAGAACACAGGTAAGTGCATATTGAAAAACAATGTGTGCAAAGTGTAAGAAAGCTATTTGACAACAGTGTTGGCAATTTAGTAAAAGGACTACATTCTTTCTTGCATAAGACTTTCACATCCTTTCATAACCCTATTCATGCTTGCGACAATCTCCGGTTGTTCAGACACACTGAAATTATCTTTTAGAAACTAGACTCCAAGCTGGTCTCCAATCATCTGGACCCTTGCTATTCACACCCTTGTATAATTTCCTCCCACATTGCACCAGTATATCTGACAGCATAAAGCAGAAGGGATAAATTGTCCTTCGAGATTAGGTTATAAAAGTTTACGGAGTCCCTCTTACCTCCTCTTTTCCTCCAGTCTCTCACCCACCCCTTATATACACAAACACACACACACACACACACACACACACACACACACACACACTCACCACTCAATTACTCATTTTGCTCTGGGGAAAGACAAAGCTGCTTGCCAAGTTCTCTGAATAGCTCTCTGGACCTGGAGGCTGCTGCCAACAGCCACATGGGTGAGCGTGGATCTGATTCACCAGCCCATTTGGAATCACCATCTGACTACCACCTCATTAGAGTGACAACTACCCAGCTAAGCCATCCAGATGCCTGATCTGCAGACGTTTATCTGAAGTAACAAAATTTAACATTTTGAGCTGTTAAGTTAGGGAATAATTGATTAGACAGCAAAAGAGTAAGAATACACTACTCATTTCCAAGTGCACCCTAGGGGAGCAGAGTACAAACCACAATTCCATGCTAAGGGCTTTAGGCTTTTCACCACAGATGGTGGAGAATCATTGCCAGGTTTCAGGTAAAAGTGTAACATAGAATGATTGCTTTTGCCTTGGAAACAAGTTTCCATTCCCTTCCTTAGTCTTCCACTATTGTTTTTCATCTGCCTCTAAAAATTCTAACACAGTATATGACACTTGTTCACTTGTTTTCCATCTTACTGAGCTGTGAACTACTTGAGAACAAGATGGATGACGATAGCATGAGGCATCCGTAAATGCTTGCTGATTGAGTGAGAGAAGGCAGATGAATCTGCAGAGGAGTTGGGTGAACAGGTTATTATGTTAATTTATTGTAGAAGTGATAAAAGAATGAACTTTAGAGATGTAAAACAAGGAGGAGATCTCTCTCTCACTGTTCATTTTGAAGGTATGATAATCAAAAGTCATAAACCTTTGCACAGCCTCTGATGTTTTCAAGCTCTTAAGTTTAGAAACAGAGATGGAAAAAGATACTAGCACCTGGAATACTCTGACAGGATTCAGTAATATTTAAGTTTGTGGTTATAAAAGCTGCAGCAAAAAAAAGATAAACTGATGTGCCTTGTGGCTTAGTGTTTAAGTCTGCAGCCTCTGACAGGTGCAAGTCACACATATTCCAGGAACCTCGATTTGTAACTGGAAGTTGCGGTAAACCGCCATGATGAAGAACTAAATAAAATAAGTGCAAGGCTTCTTCCTCCTCTCTCTTCCTGTATGCCTGCCCACCTTCATTCCTCCTTGCACCTTGTCTTAAAAAATACTACATAGATTAATAAGTATGTAGAAATTAATTTTATATTCACACCAAATTATAGGAGTATCTGAGTCAAACAAAAATGAAAGTGCAAACAAATATTAAAAAGATGTCAACTGGAATTTTTTTTAAGAGAGGAAGAAAGAGAAGGAAGGAAGGAAGGAAGAGGAGGAAACATTTTTATTTATTTTGTTGTTATTGTTCCCCCAGGTCCTGGTCAAGAATCTGGGCCTTGGGCTTTGTATGGTCTATGCCTATTCTGATGGCTTACCACATGAGCCATGAAGGCACCCCTTGAAATTCTTTTTATACAAATACATCTTTATCAGAAATTTTAAATACACTCTGAAACTTTCAATAGCATTCACAAAATCTTTTCTAAAACACATATGCTTAAAAAGTTGCAAATAGTTGTTGAACTCTTAAATACATGTAGAAAGTTCTATCAATAAGTAAACATAAATGTAGGACATCATCTAAATGTCTCATTATTCAGGGTAATGGTTAAGAAAAGGTGCCCCCAAAACCAAGAACTATTCCATGCCTTTTAATTTTCTCTTCTACGGTGCTTCCAATAAATAAATGAAACTCTTGGTTTTGCCGTCTATGTACTTTCTTTGTCCCTGTAGGCCCTTCAATTTAAAAATAATACTTAAGTTGAAATTGTTGCGTTGTCTTTGAAACTACAAAATGATTGCCCGCTTCTTTGTTACATAAAAGCAACTCTTGTTTTGGTAAAGTGGTCTTCAGTTTTATTTATTTGTTTGTTTAAAGGAAAGGTGCTGGCAGGAATGAAGGCAAGTAGGCAGGCAGGCAGCAAGAGAGAGGAAGAAGAAGCATTTTATTTATTTATATTTAGTTGTACATCTTGGTTGTCCTCCCAGACCCACGACACAAATCCAGGTCCTTGAGATGTAGGTGGACTGCACTTTGGCCAGAGGCAGTTGACCAAACCACTCTTCCACTAGGGCATATCAGTCTTCAGTTTTACTTTCTAGTTTATTTTGTATCCTCTCACCGTAGACACATACATTTAAACATAAAAATTGACAAGCTAAAATAATATTAGGTAATCAACCACACTTTATAAGAAATATTGCAACGACCTTTCTTTTTATCATCTGTACCCTGATAATAAGAACTTTTCTTACTTTCGTAGAATATTATTGCAAATATTTGAGTAACATGTAGCGGTTTTAGATTAAAAATGTGAAAAAGAAATTTCTTTGGAATTACTTGAGCAGAAGAATTAAAATGATCTCCGAAGGATTTTAATGATCTGAGTAAAATATTAGTAACTTTTATTAGATTTCCCATCAAACTATACTGATGACATAACATTTAATCAACTGTACATTGTTGGGCAGAAGAAAAATCCCAAGAATTTAGAAAAATAATTGGAAATATCTACCTAGGTTGTTTCCTTCTATTTTTTTCAGCTAGTAGGGAAAAAGAACCTTATTTAAGTAGAAATAATTTTTAGTTCATTTCTCCAAAAATAAAAATAAGGTTAATGGATGAATCCCTTGTCTTATTTTATCTGGTTGTTAGAATGAACACTTGTCTTCCTATTCATTACAATATTTTAAAACAATTCTTTCATTTGCTTTTTTTTCTTTGCCTTTATTGTAATTACTATGTAGGCAAAAAGAAGAAAGTTTCCAAATAAGGTTATGCAATTACATTACTATACACTCTATCACTTTAGAAGTTAAAAAAATATATTAAGCCATGAATATTAGCATATTTTCCGGAAACTCTTTGCTAAATCAGAATAAATCTGCAATACTTCTGCAGACTCATATTTCAGCTCAGGACATACCTGCTGCAGAGATAAAGTTCTTTTAGCAAGTGTTTCAATGTATACTTGCCAAGTTCTCATAATATTCAGGAATTAGATGTATGGGAACATTTTTGCTTTTGTCATAAGCAAACATCTTAATAGTTCTACTGCTTTTCCAAAGTGTCATTTTACTCGACAAGTGTATGTGAAAGTATGAATTATGTGGCCAGCAGAATACATGATCAGAATAATCTGCTGTTGCTTTTAAATTATATATTCATTAATCAGTTGAATTTTCTCTGGTAAAATGTTAGTCTGTATTAGAAATAATCAATCCTAGGCAAAAAATTATGAAACAGAAAAAAAGTAAGTTCTCAGTTTCCTATATCTTTCTTTTCCTCTTTCAGTTCTAATTCCACTCTATTTTCAACATATTTTACTTAAGCATTAAGTGATACTTCTCATTCTCCTCCCTTCTCATTCTTTCTTGATCAACCTTTCATATATTTCTATTATTTATACTTTATGTTCCTCTGCTGTACTCTCTATCTTTATACTTTTTTCATTTAATAGAGAATTTCTTTCAGTCTATTTAATTAATCTGTGCTTAAGGTGTATGAATGGTCAATTTACATAGCGTGAAGAGATCATTTATTATATAAATTATTATATAATCATTATATAGTCATTAAAATTTAGAATTTCAAATGGCTTAAACATTAAAAGGTTGTTATTACCCTATGCTCAAATTTTATAAACTACAATTTTATTTTAATAGCATACAGCATGCCTAAATTAAAATACCTTTCAAATTTTTTCTGATTGCAAAAGTTTAAGTATATTAATGAAGCAGGGGGTTTGGAAGTTGATTTTTTTGCTTTAATTGTTTACAGAGCTTTGCTGATGTCCCAAAGTCAGCTTGGTTTGTTACCGTCCTGATGCTAAACCATTTCCATATATTTAAACCTTGTAAAAATGCCATGAGGACAGAATTATTAGCCTTGGATCACAGATAGTAAAAACTACAGTATAGGGAAATTAGTAAACTTACTAAGTTTTAGCACTAGTAGGTAGCAATACTAGAATATACAGAGTCTAAGGTTAATAATTTCTAGATTTTCATATATGTAATGCTCAGTCAACAGGTTTTTAGTGTTTTAATTAAAAGACCAAAGGTCTGTTTTTTGGTCCTGGCCTATATTTCAAACTATGTTGCCCTATCTAGTCCCCAAAGAGTCTTCTAGCCTTAATTACCTACTCCTGCTCTCTGTCTCTGTTTCTCTCTCTGTGTCTGTCTCTGTCTCTCTGTCTGTCTGTCTGTCTGTCTGTCTGTCTGTCTGTCTCTCTCTCTCTGCATACTCCTTGCTTGACTAGACTGGTTTTTCATTCATGCTTTTCCCTTGGCCTAAAATGAAACTTACAGCAGCAATCTACTTTAAGTACTTCTAATAAGACAGTTCTCCAGAGAAAGTGGCTTCATCTGAAAATATGGAGGTCTAACTATGCTTTCTACAATCTTTTAAGCAATCCTTTTGTTCACAGGGCCTTAAACTTCATTTGGAAGCTTCAGAGGAATCCAGGGCCTCCAAATCCTGAAACATTTCACATTCCTGACAAGGAAATTCACTTTCTTCTCCCCAAGCCCTTAAATTCATCTTCCTCATTCCTCTCTTTTTTGATTCATAACCACAAATCAATCTTCTTTCCATTTTGTGTTTGGTTTATTTTTTTCCAGTCTCCTTGTCAGCTTGTAGGTTTTTATCACTATCTCCTCTTTTAGATTATTTTTCAGTCTAATTCCTTTATGAAGAGGAATGGATAAGAGTATTCAATTTGGCATATCTTATTGGAAGTGTAATTTTTTCTTTGTTTCTTTTTGATAGAAAGATAATCAGCCTAGCATGAAAATCTTGAATGCTGGAACCCTATTTCCCTCCTTTTTCAAATTGTGGCATGGAGAGAAGATAACAGTTTTAAGAAGCTGGAATAGTGTCACGCTTGAAGTAGACTGTCCCTGAGTGAGCCTCCAGCTTGAAGGTGATGAGACACACCTCTAACTCCAGGCTGCCCTGCTCTGTAGTCTCTGAAGACTTTGAGTAAATTAAGCTACCTCTAAGGTCTACTTACAAACAGGAGATTGTATTTCCCACTTGTTACCTTGATAATCAAGGTTATCTGATAATTAGGCTAAATATTTGTGAGTGCCAGTACAGTGTATACACAGAGTAGGTACCATTGACTGCCTGATTTAGTCCTGGCACAGGACTAAAGTGCTCACATATCTGTTAAACAAATGATTGAGGTGCATATCATCTTAATATAATACAGGGTACTCCAGAGTCAGAGCCTCTTGATTCACAGAATGTCAGATTAAACAAATGGGGAGGAAAGGAGGGAACAAGGATTGTCACCTCTCTCTGGATTCAAGTGATGAAAAGTGTTTTGTTATTGGAAATCATTTGATTTGAGGTCTTTGGAAGGAATAAATAAAGTAGGCTGCATATGTCAGGAAAAAGTTTAGTGCTTTGTTTCTCAGTTGAAAAGGAATAACTGAGGTGTGATTTATAGAAACATTCTTTGTTTTGTGTTAGATTTCTCTCTGTTCTATTTCATAGCGTCCCACTTTTACCATCTTCCTAGAGTCAAGGTCATTTCATTATTTCTCACCTTGGGTTTGGACTACACACATTTACATATAAAACCGCAAATATTCTCACACAAAAACAAGATGTGTTTGGCATAATACTAAAGTAAACATGTGCTTCTGAATTTCACCAAGGCAGAAAAAAACAGCCAAGAGGCTTGAATAATGTTAAAGCCCGATAGTAATTTAATCCTCCTTTCCCCTTTTTCTCAACTTTCTCTTTTGATTCATTTTATCTTAATTGACTCTTCCTTTTAGCTTGTCCCCAAAGCCCGCCGCCACCCCCCCGCCCCCCATCTGAGAAAAAAGACAAAGACTTTCCAAAGAAGCAAATTAGAGGGGAATTAATACAACATGTCCATTCTGCTTTCTGTTCTAGATCCCTTGAGGAGTCCAGCCAGCAAGCAAATCCCCGACCCAGTTGGGTTCCGGTCCCCAGTGGCCTGTCAATCACCCCGAAGAAGTACGTCCCAGTGGCTGTCGCAATCTCCTTCTACTCCTCCTACCCCCTCAGCTGTCAGGAAATCCTGGAGAAATCTTTGCCCTGGATCTGCTTGCGTTCTTAATAACCAGGGCTTGAGTTAAGTTTAAACAGATAACAAAAAACAACACTTTAGGAGTCTTGCTGCAAAAGCCCAAGGTTGCGGTTTCCCTTGCAGGCCACAGCTGTTGTCGCGGGTCCCAGCTCGCTCTGCAAAGCTGCAATAAGGGATCTGCGCACAACTGGATAGTTTGGAAATTGAGAGTTGGGTGCTTGGCCTCTTTCTATGGGTACTTGAGTGTGGAGAAGGGAGAATGTTCTGCACTTTGAGGAGCGCTTTTCCTGGGAAAGATTTGGGTTGGAAATGCACTGAGGAGCTGGCTTTTTGCAGCTCCCACTCACCTTCAAAAAGGCACTGTGACCGGCCGCCCTCTCCCGGGTCCCACTCCCGCCCCGACTCCAGCCTGTTGCTTCTACCCTGGTTCCAGGTCGGTTCTTGCCGGCGACTCTAGTGTGCCTTTCAAACTACCGGGCTCTGGGTTCCCCACGGAGTATCTCCCATCCTCCCGCCGGCCACCTGGGCCCCTGGACGTCCCAGGCGCCCCAGCAGTGTAAGAAGTGCACTTGGGGACCTCAGGCAGAGCAACCTGAGGAGGGCAGCTGGTGGCGATGAAGCCTTCCTGGCTGCAATGTCGCAAAGTCACTGGCGCCGGGGGACTCGGGGGGCCATTGCCGGGGTCCACTGCGGCCCGAGGAACCGGCCCAGCCCGCAGGACTTATGTGGTTCCAGGCCCGCGGGGCGCCCTTGGGAGCCGGGGCTGCCGGGCTCTGTCTTCTGGCAGCGGAGGGGAGTACAAGACCCACTTTGCGGCATCGGTGGCCGACCCAGAGAGGTTCTGGGACAAAGCTGCTGAGCAGATCAGCTGGTACAAGCCCTGGACCAAAACACTGGAGAACAGATACCCACCTTCCACCAGCTGGTGAGTGACTTCATTAACCCGACGACAACTAACTTCTTGGGTGCCCTGATTTGACATTCCCAGCACCCAGGCTGGAGATGTGCTTTGATCTTTTAACTTTGTGTTTCATTTCCATTTCATAGTCAGCACTCTTGCCTTCTCCTCTTGAGAAATTCGGTTACCTGTTTTGAGCCCAGTTTCTTGTAGAGGGACATTTACCAGCACGACAAGCTCTGCTGGACACAGTGGATGTAAAACAACAGAGAGAAACCAGGGCCTGTCCCCAGGGATGGCACAGTCTAGTAGGGCAAACAGCCCTAAACAAATGCAAGCAGTGAGACTAAGGAAGGATTACTAAGTACAAATAAACAAAAATCAATAAAATCCCACTGAGTAAGTTTTTGAAGGATTGGGTATGTTTTCTTAAGGTCAACAAGAGACTATCAAAACACAGGAGGTGGAAAACATATTGGAATGTGTCTGCTATTATGACCACACTTATGTGGTAGCTGGAGAGGTGGGAGAAGGGGCTGGCTTGGGAAGAAATTTATGTGTCATGTCTAGTAACTTGGAAGCCACATTGTGATACCCAGAAAAATAAACAAAAACACATAGAGGTCAAGTAGTACTAGAAGTCATGACAGGAATAAAGTTTGTCTTTCAGAAACTGAAATGATAAGTACTTATAAACATTAGTCTTATATTACAGCAGAAATGCATTATAGATTAAATGTCAAACTTGCTAGGATATTAAGAGGAAGCTAAAGTCTGAAAACTCAGAGTTGTGACTGCTCTTCAGACTATGTACCCAACTCCTCAGGGTGCGGTTGCTCTCCTCTGCCAGTTATCAGGGAAGAATGTTTCCTGTTAAGATTTCAGTAATACAGCAATGAGGATTCCAGTTGTTCAATTTCCAAGTTCCCGGCAGTGAGATGGGGAAATAACATGATCAAGTTTGCATTTGATAAACGTCTCCCTGTTTAGATCAGAGAACCTAGATGGGAGAAAGGCAAGTGGATCAGTGTCTCTTCTGTGTCCACATCATGCCCTGCCTGCTCGTGATTGTTTAGGGCTGTTTATATGGGTTTCTCCTTGGAGTCTGAGTACTTTTTCCCTCTAGCGCAAGTTTTCAGTAATGTTTGACTGACTTAATTGCCTGGAAATGAACCAAGCACTAGCTATATACACACCAAAGAGTAACGTAAGACCGCCTTGCCTTTTAGGAGTCATGATGAGTACAGGCATGGTGTCTGGAGTCAGACTATTAGGTTTGAGTTCAACCTTTGATAAATACTGGCTTTGTGTCCACATGAAAGTTACTTAATTTCTCTGTGCTTTAGTTTCTCAAATATAAATATAGGTATAGTATAAGAATTAACAGAATAAAGGTCTAAAACTATTTCTTGAACAAAACAGACCCCATAAATGTTAGCAGAAGAAAAGCCCTCTTTGTATTTTCATATCTCATTATTTTAGGAGCAGGAAACCCTCCTAGTGTTTCTTTTATGAAAACACAGAACAAGTTCTGTGATATTTGGCTTCTCCAAATAACTTGTTCCCAACATTCTTTATCTAAAAATTTGTCCTAGATATAGTACTGCAATTATTTACTGAGGGACTATCCATCCCGTAAAAAAGTATTCAGGGAGTTCAATTAAGAAGTCACTCAGATAGTTCAAATAAAAAACAATGAGATAGACACAGGCAGTGACAATGGACAGGCCAGATTTCTGGAGGGCTAATGGAGGTTGACAGGAACTGCCATGGGAGTGCAGACAATCTGAAAGTCAAAGTGTTCACCAAATAGATATCTAAGATCTGTATAGTGCCTTTTTAACTTGATTTTGTGTCTTGATTTCTAGTTACTTGCTTAAATTTTCTAAAATTTAGTGTGTGTATAAATGTGTGTCTATAAAATGTGTTCATTGAGAATTTTTTGTCAAAGGGTCCTTGTATTTTCAAAAATTCACTGCAGTATAACCACTGACTATTTTATTTTATATTTTGGAGTGTACTTTTTTAAGTTTATTTTTTATGGTAGAAATTATTCTACACATTAGAATAGTTTCCTACGTATAGGTTTCCCATTTCTTAGCTATATTCCAACACACCATGCCCTCTACCAAATCACCAAGTGTTGGGGCTCCACCATCATTTGCACCCCCTCCCACCCCATTCCCTTTTGGTAACCTCAGTTCTGTGGCAAGTGTTTCAGGGTTGGTTATGTTCCATCCATTCTTTTGTTTTGTCTATTCACATTCCACCTATGAGTGCTAGACCACTGACTTTGCACTCTTGTAACCATGGCCATACCTGGATTTTAAAGCCCAAATCATGAAAGTGAATTAAGTGATAAGTCTTTGAGTTTGTACTTATTTCATCAGGATTCTATCTTACTAAGACTGTTGACTGACAGAGCAGAGTTAAAGAGGAACGTAGGAAAGGTAGGAAAAGTAGGCAGGAAGAGGTAGGTGACTATGCCTCTCATCTTAAACTTCATTCGGTAAATGATTTCATTTTGAATCTAGTACTATCTGGATAGGCTGATCATACTTACTGTTTTAAATGGGACAGTACCTTTTTTTCTTATTTCCTGACCATCTGTCATTTTAATATACATGTCAATTTTGTCCCATTTTTAATAAACCAGGGCCATCTTTAACATGGGATAAAGGGGAAGTTGATTTACCCTGGGCCCGGTCTGTTAAAGGGACCCCAAAGTAGCTATATCCCTTTTGCCCCACATTAAAAAGCAACTGACTGCAGTGAGCTGAGGCTGCCATTGTTCTTCCTGCCTGCTGTGAGGAAGCCAGAGCTGTGCCCACTGGAAGAGGATTCCTCCCACACTGCAAGCACCTGCTTCTTCAAAGGGAACAGAATACCTCAGCATGGTCAAGCTGTGGGTAAATAGTATGGGGATTATCTCTGGCACTGTGGGTGTTATTGGGCATTTCTGGCACTGGGATGATTAAAGTGGCATGTATATTAGGCAGGACATTTAGAGCAGAGCTCATAGGTGCACCAACTTTGGTTTTTACCTGAGGTGCCAAAATTTCTTATACCAGCTCTGGCCATTTGTGTGAAGTTCGCAGGACCACTCTTCTTTGTTGTTACTATGCTGTCTATCACAGATCAACATCACAAAGTACTTATTTGTTGTTGGCCTGGCTACTTGCTCCTGTTCAAATTGCTCTGCCTCCTCCCTTCCTCTTAATCACTAGTGCATAACCCTGTCCAATTTCTGCCATCCCAATGTCCCATTTTTTGCCTGAAGGAACTATGGTCAGCTTATGGATGGACACCTATTTAGGTATATGCTTCATTTAACAGTATTTTTTTTTTTTTCTTTGCAAAGTCAAAGTTAATAGCAGAGGGTGTGTATTTATACCCCTAAGTTCTAAAGAACTGATGTATGTGCTTAAAAATGAAAGTCAAGTAGCTGGATACCTGGATGTGACGACTTTTGCTGCTACATGTCTTTGGGATCTGGTACGTGGGTACCAGCATAATCTGATGTGAAGGAGCTTTGCTTATTTTCTTTAAAGCTGGGATCTGGGCAAGAGAGATGTTGACAGCCAAGCCCTTAAGCAAAACAAGGAGGGAATTCTAAAATTAATTGTTCTCTTTTAGATGAAGCTGACGCACAGGCACAGTCTCTGATGCCCTTTGACTTCCCATAGACAAGGGGGATTCTCCTTCTTCATTATAAGCTTGTCCGTTTGTTTTTTATGTTAGCAAAGTCCCTTCAGAATACCAAGGCTTATCAAAAGTTCCATCATATAAATAGTTTTGCATATTAGTTTTCACAATGAGATAAACAACAAAATAGCTATGAATATGGAAAAAAATATTTAAAGGTGAAGGGAATTTCACTCATAGTGAAGAACCCTGTAAAATGTATTCTCAATATTGCAATCTCTGAGATGTTTGGGAAACAAATCCCAGTTACATGTAGGTACTCTAGGAACTTGTGAAAAACACCCTATCCTCACAGTGTACTATCTGTCTTACTAGAGGTTATTGTCTGGCTTTTGGGGCAATAAACTCTCTTGTGGAAAACTGCAATCAAAGGAAAATAATTAGAACTCCCGGTAGTTTCTCTAATCCTGGAACAACAGAATGGATGTTTTAGTTATTTTCTCCTGTCTAATTCAAGACATCCTATTGCCTACCCTGAAATTGAAAACCAGCTGCCACTCTCTAAAGTATTAGGTAATTCACTTTTGCTTTACTCACTGTGGTTAACGCTCTTGTTTTAGTCATTAATTTATTCCTTTCTATGGAAGTATTGCAGTCCCATTTTAGTTGATTTTATTTGAGCAATGTTTGCCGATAAGACTGTCACATACTATTTGGCTTAAAATTCAATATCTATTAACAGTGAGAATAAGCTAAAAAGGAAGACTCTAACTAAATGAAAATTATTAGAAAATTGTTTTAACTCAGTTCACATATCTATAATGGGAATAGTTCGGGTTTTTCAACATGCAAGATCTCAGTTACTTACTAGCTATGAGATAAAGGTTGTTTAACCCCTCCAAGTCCTAAAGTGGCTCATAAGAGTTATATGTCATGAGTCATTCTCTCTCTGTGAGTCTAGTAAGCGAGAATAATGAGAGATAGTGAAGGAACTCACCACATGGCAGCAAGGAAGACACATGTTAATAAATAATTGGAAAATGACTTGTTTGAGTTGAGTTTGATGCTATGAAATACAGTGGTTAATGGGGGATTTAACACAGTTTAATCTTCCCATGATCTTGGGAAGGATAATGGAAGTAGTCTTGAGGAAATATTTAAACTGAGAGAACGAAGAGTAGAGAGTAGTTATGAGAAGCGGGGAGGAACATTTCAGGGAAAGAAAACAGCGTATGAAAAGACTATGAAGTGTGAAGCAGTTGGTGAGTTCTAGAAACTGAAAGAAGGCTAATGTGACTGGGACTTGAGGAATGATAGGAAATTATCTAGAAATGGGAGAGGAAAGCCGTACCGTAAATGGTTTTGTGAGTCACGTTACGCTTTAAAATTTTCTTACTCTGACCTATAACACAGATCACACAATGCATAGTGAAAACGTAAATATCTTGTTCTTTTTTATGTACTGGAGCAACATTGGCTTAAGTTCGTCCTCAACTCTGCCACTTTAAGCAAGCTCTAATAAACTCATTTGTAAAATGGAAATAATGGTAATATCCATTTCAGGATTATTTGAGGAGTGGGATGGGAAGTTTGTAAAATACCAGGATTGTAGCTGCTGCACAATATCAGATATTCATGTCTCTGATCTACAGGAGAGAGATTTCCATAAGCTAATGTGGTCCAGAGAGTTTTCAGAGAAATGTTGCCATTTGAGCTGAACCTAAAAATAAGGTTTGGAAAGGAAGAAAATCAATTCTTGTGGAGAACAGCATGACAAAGGCAGAGAGGAGGGGGGGGAGGGGGAGGGAGGGGGGAGAGAGAGAGAGAGAGAGAGAGAGAGAGAGAGAGAGAGAGAGAGAGAGAGAGAGAGAGAGAGAGAGACTGACTTACTTGGAGAATAGCATAGCATAATTTGTAGTGGTAATTTTGAGTTTTTGATACAACAGGTCTTCATATAACATTCCACTCAAAGCCCTTTTGTTATAATCTTGATTTTAAAAACAACAGCAATCCAGGCCGTTGTTGAATGAAACGACACTGTTAAGTTACAATTTCCAAGAACCTATCCATGAGGCTAAGTGAAGACTACATTTTGCAAATTCAGGAGGTGGTGTAAGGTAGTTTTAGAAGACTTGGAAGAGTGAGCTTGGCTATAGATATGCAGATAGGTTTTGTTTGATCCAGGAGCTGGATTTGTGTTTGTTCATTTTTTTTTAAAGTAGTTGTCAATATTTAACCACTGGAAGAGTTCATTTAAAATCTAAATTTCCATAATAGTTAAATTCAGCTTTTAGAGTTTTCTCAAAAACAAAACAAAAACGCCGAGTGTCTGTCAGCAATGGGTTAGCTGCATGACATTGCGTAACTGGAACTGAACCGAGTTGTGGTTGTCCAGGCTAAATTAGATACAGTGATGACTTGGTAGTGGGGTTTAGGGAAGAAAGAATTTATGGTAACTGTGAGAATTTGAGTCATACATCCAAGTGGAAGAATTGATTGCGAAATTAAAGATAACATTGAAAACTGGGAGAGGACTTGGTGTCGAATTACAAATTTGATTATAAATTGCAAAGAGGTGAAAATTAAAACCTGGTGAATTTGATTGCGTAGAGAAAGAGAATGAGAGATATTGATGGAGACAGAGATAGACATAGAGATAGGGAAGGATGGAGAGGGAGTGAAGAGAAAAAGAACAGGGAAGAGAGTAAAATACTAGGAAATGAACTTTAAAACTCAAGTAAAAGGACAAGTAGCTGAGGTTGGATGAGATCAGGGTATTTCAGTTGTCGTGGTGGAGTATGAGAAAGAGAGGCGATAAAAAGAGGGAAAGTCAATAGTGGTCAAGGGGTCTAGAGATGTTTTGAGGCTATTGAGGATTGAAAGATAAAAATCAGTTGTGACTCAGAAATTCTTAGTGACTTTTATTAACGAGATGTCAATAGAGAGGTAAAGGCCAAAGCCATAATCTTGTCTTACAGAGTGAACTGATGGTAGGTAAAAGCATTCCATGGACCTATTTATTTGACAGTGACAGTAAGGGGGAACAGGATGACAGTATTTAGAGGGATGAGGATTATATGAAAGATAATTTTTTCATTATCTTCGCTTTTGCCTTCTCCCATTTTAGGAAACCCACGTTTAAAGACAGAAGTAAACAAAACTGCGAGATAGGAATGAAGGGAATTTTGCTAAATTTCGATAACTATTCCTCATCCATAGGACTCCTTTTCTGGCAAGTTGAAATTTGTGCGGTTTTGATTTTTTTTTTCTTAAGTTGCTACAAGTTCTGGGAGAAACAAGATGGAGAAGTCTCAAAGATGAAATAAAGAACTACTCAGCAAATCTCTATGTTTCTGTTACATATTGCAATGATTCTAGCTAGCTAGCTATTTAAATATTTGATTGTGAGTTTGACAAGGAAGATAATGCAACAGCTGAAAAACGATGACATTTTGAAGAGTGCTTTCTCTGAGTCATAAACTACACAAGATAGCTTCTCAAGTATTTCCCATTTAGTCCTTCCCTAAGTTAGTATATCTGTAAAACTAGTATCATTCTGGCCTTTCTACATATGAGATAATGGAAGTTCACACTCGCAGAGCTGGTTAGCACAGACAGAGTTGGCCTAGTCCTAATTACTCTGGTGGCCCCAGCTCTAAGCCCAGAATCTTCCTCTACATTGAACTAAGCAACTGTTCCAGAAACCTAGCTGCCAAATCCTGAATCATTTCAAGTAGATTTCGGACAGAGTAGTTGTTCCAAATTGAAGGAGACTGAAAGCAAGGTAATTAATGCAACAGGTAATTCTAAATTAGATACTTTTGCTGTAATTGACAATTAGAGAATCATGAATGGACTTTTAGGTTTAGATAATAGTAACCTCTCAATGTTAATTTTCTAAATTAAATCATTACATTGCTATACCTTAAAAATGTCCTTATTTTTAAGCACTTGCATAGTTTTTTCTGAATTTTTTAGGCATTATATCAGTAAGTAGTCCTGAGGGGAAAACAATTCTTTATCTTGTGCTTCTCATTTTTTTGAGTTTTACATTATTTCTAAGGAAAACATAATGTGGATTTTATATAACCAGAAACAATTTAATTCCCCTCCTGAATTTTAATTGGTAAACAATTTAAACTGGGAAGTTCAGTGTTGTTGTTTTTTTAATTATTAAAATTCTATCAAGTTTCCTTCATATTTATCAGATTTTAATAAAGTTATGTTTAATTCTGTTTTGACCATGAGCGTTTTATCTAAGGATGAGAAATTTGTCTTCTTTTGAAATGAATTTATTAATAATATTTTGGACATTGCAGGTGTATTTAAAATAGAAATTATCTTTTTTTAATAAAAATTTTTTTTAACATAGTACATGGTTAACATGAAAAACAGCCAGCTAGAAATATAGTCCCTCAAATAACCTCATCAAGAAGGACACATTTTAAAAGATGGATCTTATTTTGTATTCTGAAGATCCGCAGCTTGGTGCTGTGCTGTATCTAATTTTCTCAGACTGTCATGCTGCTGAACCTTCAGGACAGAACAGTGTGAACTACAGGAATGCTGCAGTTACATAAGCAAGGATGGATTGCCTGACAAATAACACAATCAATGAACAATGGAAATACAGTCAGCTGTGACCGATCGACTACCAGGTGTAGGGGGAAATTCAAACTTTGCACCTCCTGGAAGGTCGCTGCCTTACTTTTCCTTTGTTCATGTCATATATTGTTAGTTGAAGGAAAAAAAAAAAATCCATTGGTTGAAGTTATTTGCTGCTACTGTTTCTCCTCTTCCTCTTCCTCTTCCTCCTCCTCTTCCTCCTCCTCTTCCTCCTCCTCTTGCTCCTCCTGCTCCTCCTGCTCCTTCCTCCTCCCCACCCACTTTTAAAAGTTACAAGTAGCAGCTTCATGATCATTGCTTTCCACTGTGTTGTGACATTTGTAGAAGAGTGTATGACAGTAATGCTTCTGCGTGTCATAACCTCTTCATTAAAACTGTAGTTTTCAGAAGCTCATATCCTTTATCTAAAATATGTGAATAGAGAAATTGTTATAAAATGCATTATATTTGTTATTGCTATTGTGGTCAAATGAGATAAGGGAGAGTTCACAGAAAGAGGAGGTACTCCTCTAATAATATCTAGGAAAATTGAAATTTAAGAATTTTGAGTTTGATACCATTTAAAAAGACTCAGAATGACTGAAAATAAAGTTCTTTCAAATACTGAGAGGCATAGGGTTTAATTTTTAACTTTTGGATAAATAGTGAATTTTACTTATTTAAAATATGAATTTAGAGAAAAATAACTAAAGCCTATAGTCTTTTGACTTATGAGGTAACTCTGGTTAACAAGAATATCTGCTTTTTGGATCTTTGTATCGTCTTTCAAGGTACCTCTCCTAAGCAGTTATATCTGTTAAGTAAAATAAATTTGGGAAGATTAAGAAAAGATAAATATTCAATATTCAGTATATTCAATATCTACTATAGACATGACCAATATAGATATTTATTTCAAATATGTAGGGACATACTCCTGTGACTCAGTGGCGAAGACATGGCATGCAAAGTCCAAAATCTGGGGATTAAAACCTAGGATCAAAGGAAAGAAAAACATAAATAAAAATAAAACAAAACAATTTAGTAAGGTAGAATGATACAGTATATAGTAGCTGAAGGAACATTAAATCAGTATTATTGACTGCTAAATAACAAGCAAAAGCACTGGAACTTAGAAAAGCCTACTTTTGCACTAATCTTACTATGCTTTCTTTCCACACGTTTTAAAAATTTTCCTAGAGTTTCATTGATTTTCAATTGAATGTTAAGTGCTTTTTCTAAACCACAAATGCCCTGACTTTGCTTTGCTTCCCACTCTCCCTGGCCTTACCTAAGCCACATGAAATTTGTCACTGTTACCAAAGGGAGTTTGTTGCATACCATGTTATGGTGGGTAAGAGGGGGAAAAAAAAGTTGAGGATCATTGTTAGTGCAGAAAACAAAGAAACAAACAAACAAAGCTGATTTCTAGGTTGAAATTTTAGTTCCATTCTTTGAACAGTATCTTGCCCCCAACACAGTTATAAAATGGGGAAATTATAAAATTTGCAGTGTCCATTTTCTTTACTTTAGAGCACACTGTGAGATTAGCTTTTCCCCCACTGACATGGTTATTTTATTAATGTTGGCCAATACAGTGAGAGGAGGAAGGCACGTCACTTCAGGTTTATGTGTTTAGTTGCTAGAACGTCAGTCAGTCTTAATCCTCTGGTCTGTCATGACTATTGTGGAAGAATACAGGGTAGAAGTAGTCTGGATTGTTGAGAAAATATGCATAAATAGTATGACTTTGACTTTGGGAGTCTACACTTGAACCCCTTGTGAAGTTGCACCAGTGAGAAATAGACATTTACCGTTTGTGAGTTATTCAGCATTTTCAGTATCACTGTAGTATATAACCCAGCACATTCTATTGATGGAGAAGGAAACTATTTTGTAGGATGTTACAATGTCACTAGCATATAGTGAAACTAGCTAACATTCATTGTATCCATCCTATGAGCCAAACTTAATACTAAGTGTTTATTAAATATTTTTAAGAAAGCTGTGAGGTAGGGTTGATTTTTACTCTCATTTAATGAAAGTGAAAATGGAGAACACAGGGCTTAAGAAATTTACCTAAACATATAAAATGAGCAGATTTAGGAATTTGAATTTGGGCAGTCTGACTTTCAATTCTGTAATTCTAATACTGTGTTTTATTGTTTCTATAATAATAATCTCAGCTATTTTTAGTGTTTTTTTTTTTCCTTTTCTTACACCTTCTCCACTGAAACCATTAAAAGTAATTTAAAAAATCTGTCTACATCTCAAAAATATTTGCAAAATCCATATTAGGTATGAAATGATAAATAGATGCTCTTTGAAAAAATTAAGCCATTGTATTTTATGTATAAAATATTTATAGTGTGCACAGCAGTCTCACAGATGAGGGCAGAGGGCTTTTTATTAATTGTCGCTAACATCAGAAAAGTTTCATGGACAGTGGAAAGCAATATTAATTAATCTCCTCCCTTAAAAATGCACTGTTGGTTCCCTGGCTTAAGGAACGTCTGTAATGACCGCATCATTCATTGCTTGCCATGTGCATTAATGTTATTTTTATGAGAACATGGTGATAAATAGTCTAATTAAATCATCTAATTATGAATATTTGAACATTTTCTTTTCTTCCCACTTCTCACTAGAAGAAATATTAGGACTTATATGTTTGTGATTATGGGAGCTGCTGATTTTATTTTTTAATGCTGCACACATAGCATTCTCTCCTCTGTTTCTTTCATGGCTTTTCATCTGATCCTACTTTTTTTCTGCGTATGTTAGAGGCAGATAAGCCGGTAGACAGATCTTGATAAATGGCATATGTTAAGTGCAGAGATGAGTTTCTTAGAAATCACATTCTTAGGAATATGTCTTATTACCCTCTTTGTTCTTATATGAATTATCCTACTTTCGAAAATCAGTATAAGGGCAATGAGTTGTGGACTCTCACCTGAATTGTTTCATAGATGTTGCTAAATTTGGGGGAACAAATCCTCTAAAAACGTCATATGTTTCCTTTGAGTGGCTGATGGTCAGACCACAGTAAGATTTGGAATATTTAGAAAGTCTGTAATAGAAGGAAGTTGAAGGAACTTTCATGGGATTATTCTCTGGCTTAAAGCAGAATGATTTTTTCCCTTTAAAGCTGATGTCTTCTCTCTTAATAATAATGATAAAAAAAAACGACATTAATAGCAGCCATGGCAAGACAACAGCAGTTAGCAATTATTGAGAATTTGCCATGAGTCAGGCCCTGTTCCAAGACTATGTGCATTATTTGTTTGAGTTCTTCCAACACCTTGTGAGATAGGTGTAGTTAGAATACATTTTCATAGTTGTGTAAACTAAGAGTAAGTGACTTGCGTTTTAGTTTTAGTGGTGGGTTTTCAACCCAGTTCGTCACATGCTAGAACCCAATTTCTGTAGTGAGTTGTAGCTACTCTGTCTGCTTCTGTCTGGTTGTCCTCTGTTTAGATATCAGGACCCAAAGAGTACTGTTTTCACTGTTTTCCTAGACAATCTACATGAAGTCTTCTTGACAAGTGGTTCTTTCCTAAAAAGCACATCACCTAGACTCTTATTTCCCTTAAACTAATTTGGTAATGAATGCTCCACACATATCTCCATTTTGTGCTATACCTTCACCGTGTAAATTCAAACTTCACTGGTACTTTTCTCTTACCAGTAATTTAAGAAATCACAAGTAGGTAAGAGGAGGAGAGGGACTAGTCTTAGTCACTGTTGTTAGCTCAGCAGTGGAATGCACATAGCCTTGCATATCAGTTGATTTAAAAACTGATTGTAAAACTCCACCAGTGCAGATTCACTTTCTTAATCCATCTCCTAAATCTGAGTGTCTATCTGAATTGCAGGTACATATTCCCTGAACATTTTTTCCACCAGAAACCCAAATAACCCATAAATCCTCTTTCTATCAGTGTATCAAAGGGTTTGCCATGCTCTTGCTTTGTGGGTCTAAGTTTCACACTCAGGCAGCTGGCCCTTTGATTCTCATTAGCTCATTTATTCTTAAATTAGGTAGGATATTTTACAATCAGTTTGAGTTTCTGGTCATTAAGCTAAAGATACATTTTGCAAGTAGGGAAACACTTACGTGGTGCAGACCAAGTACCTAGGTGAGTAAATTCTGAAAAAATTGTCTCTCTGGCAAGTCTAAAGATTTTATATTTGAGAGCTCTATTAATTTTATATTAGCAGACAGATTGCATTTTTTTAGTAATCTATTAGCCGAGTAAACATGCCAAATTCAAAGTGATAACAATTAGATGCATAAAGGATATTCCCCTTAGGACACATTTACAATATTGCCACAACTGATGATATAAAGTTTAGTATTTATATATCATTTGAAGTAAAAGCTAATCTTAATCTAATAAAATCTTAAATTTTAGAAAAAATGTAGGATTTATTATTTAAAAATGTTGAGAATTGACTGTTCAAGATGTTCTATGTATATTTGCTATAAACGTCTCATTCCTTCACCTGAATATTTCAAAAATTGTTTGAAATGTCATTTATAATTATGGGATTAATAGATCTAATTTGGCGGAAGTTTGTATTAGGTTGCTTAATGATAAAAAGGATATTAGTAAGAATACTTTTACTAAGGAAGATGCCTTTTTCTTATTAAATATCTAGTTATTTAAAACAATATTTGATAGAAATAATATATTCTTGAATCAATATCTCTTAAATTTTAAAAGATGATTTTGCTCTATATGTTTTTATTTCTAGTGTGTGCACTGTGTATGTTTTTGTGAATGTGTGTTGAAGCGTCATAGGATACATAATATATTGTTAAAATAATAACAAAAGCAGCCATATTCTTTATCACTGTCTTTAAATATTTTTTAATACGGCATAGGCAAAAATGAAGATGAACAGAGACAGGAAGGCAGGAAGTGAGAGAAGGAAGAAACACTTTTATTTATTTTTATTTAGATGTTCATCTTGGTTGTTTCAATCAGCCCTGGGAAGTGAACCCAGTTCCCTTGGATGTATATGGACTGCACTTGACCAGAGGTGGCGAACTTAACCTCTATTCCACCAGGTTTTTTAAGAAAAACCTGTTTTGGTGTGCCCTGGTGGTTTAGCAGATAAGGTCATTGGTTGTAGTCCACATATATCCTCAAAACTCAGGTTTTAGACCCAAGGCTAGGGGAGAACAACTAAGATGAATAACCAAATAAAAACAAAGTGTTTCTTCCTCCTCTTTTTTCCTGCCTGCCTGGGAACCCACTCACCTACCTGCACCTTTCCTCAAAAATTTATAAAGATGAAAAAAGGGAGGAAGCTTAAGTAACTTGTTCATGTTTACTTGGTATGCAGGTGGCAGATGTGGGATGAAAAACCAGAACCGTGAGACTTGAGAGTGTATTAACTTCTTATTGTGTCATATTTCCCCTCTAATTAATCTGACTTGATCCTCATAATACTTATGGAACAGACTTAAAAATAAGCCAGGTGCATATATATGTATAGACACACACACAAATAGATGTGTTGGCTTGTTATATTTATAAAAGTAGAGGTGTTGGGGGGGTACTCTAGAACTTAGGGGTTTGTTTATTGCTTTGTTATTTTCTTCTTTGTCTTGTTCACATATCACACATTTATTGAATACTTCTATAAGCCAGGTGTTATTACAGGTTCTGAATGAGAGTCCAGATAAAGTATAACTTTGCAGAACATAATCATACAACGAAGGAAATAAATATTTTTGCGTGTAACAATAGCTTTTATTTTCCTGTTTAATAAAAAAGAGTAATTTCAAATAATGTGAGCTATCTAGTTATTATTTTTGGAAAATAGGAATAATAAAATCCATTTTATTTTATAATCAACTCTCTTCTGAATTGCCATTGACCGTTGAGGTGTGAATAATTAGAGCACACAGCCTCAGCCTCACAGTTTGGTGAGCACTAGTCATTTTCTAACTAATGAATCCTTTAATAGATAAAAATAATCAGCCCATTTTAATTTTCTCTCTTTCTGTAACCTCTCATTTTTGCACGAGGTGCTAACATACAGGAAGGTGACGAAAAGGCAAGTAACAAAAAAGAATAAAGGAATATGTATAATGGGCTTAGTTAGCACCAGATAATGAACTCTTGGATAATTGAACAAGCTGCACTGTATTCAAGTTTCAAATTATCCACATTTAATGGAATATGTTTTATCTATGAATGCGATGTGCAGAGTGGGGGAATTGGCAAATGTAGAGCCCATGGTGACATTGTGACATTGCTCTTAGATTATGTTGAGAATAAAACTAAGCTAAAAAGGCATGATACAAATTTTGTCTACTTTGCCTGATATTTTAAGTTATGCCCAGTGGTGCCTAGTTAGTTTAGTCAGATCTATCTTGATTGCTATATCTATGTTGTGTGTGTGTCTGCGAAGTTTGTTTTGGTCAGAGGTGCAGGTGGAAAGTTGAATTCGAAGTAATGTGACTTCATGAAATAATAGAATTTTGTAATCAAAACAGCCAGTTTTAAGACCTACTGTTGAATAACTTTTCTTTAAAATTTCTTTACTCAAAATGATTTTGGTATTAACTTAGGCTTATGGCCCTTTTTCCACACTAAAAGTAGCATTATTTTAAATTTTAATGAGATAAACTCAGGAAGGCCAACATAGGTGGAAAATCAACTGTAGTTACATATTTAAATGTGTTCTCAGTATAGATCTTAGTGCATTTTCCTCAGAATTTTAAAAATATTTTTGAATAATTATAGACACTTACGAAGTTGCAGAAATAATCAGGAAAGGTCATTTTCATCCACCAAGCTGCTTCTCCCAGTGGTGACATGACATACCTGCAGGTTTCCTCTGATATCTGAGAGCAGAACATGTTCCTGTTTGGTACGATTTGATAGGTTATTGTTTGAATTGGGGAATGCTATTACCTTGAATTTATACAGAAAAAAAGTTGAGCTTTCCCAGATCCACAAAACGACCATCCAATCGATACCAATCGGTACTTCTCAGTAAGTAGTACAGTATATTTTAAAAACCCAAAATGGCCCTGACACAATACAACTAACTGAATTGGAAGCTTTATTCATATTTCTCAGTTTTTTGCATGCATTTGTAATTTTTGCATGGGTATGTGCTATGATTTTCAAAAATATGCAATCTGTCAGTCTGTTTAATTTTCTAGGTCTCTTTTAGTTCTTGCAATAAAACAGAATTATATTATCTATAATATTTGATAGCTCATTTTTCTATTTGTAACAACTTGTAATTTTTCTACTCTGCTTGGCTATGATTTTTAATATATGTATACATAGTGTTTATATATATTGGGTGAATGTAAAATTATTTACTTCATGAGCCCTTTATATTTATATTTAGGTGTTTTGTCTTCATTTGCTATTATAAACAGTCAAATACACTTGCATCTTTGAGCACAGCATTCAGATTTCTGTTTCTGTCTCTGTCTCTACCTGTCTGTCTTTCCTATGTTTCTTTTATTTCTTCCTGCTGAAGAATTTTTAGAAAATGTCTTGCTCAAAGAGTAATTACACACTGATGCATATTATCAGTTTTCTTCTAATAGCTTATTAAATATTGTGAATAAGACTTTTCATTATCAAATATTTATTGAATAAATAAAGATGCTAGTTTAGTGGACATTGAACACTAAGCTTTATGAAATGTTAATGTCGGGTCACTTGTTTCGGATCTTATTATTTTCAGCAATAAAACAAACAAAATTGATGTTGCCTATGTGTTGTCCTTAATTACATTATCTTTATAGAAATTATCTAAAATAATATATAGGCTCAGTGAGAAGAAGGTCTTCTTAGATAGTCTAAAATGATTGATTGTATTCCTCCTCTTTAATAATAGCTTGTATTAAACCTCTCTCTGTGGACCTAAGTTAAGTGTTGTGCAGAATGATTTAATGAATGTGGTGTCTGCCTTCTGGGAACCTCAGCTGTAGAGGAGAGTTTCAACAGAACATTGCACTATGTCATTCTTCATGAGTTATAGCCTTTAAAAAGTGGATAGTTAAGATGATGTAATATGAAAATAAAATGTAATACGATGTAATATGAAAATTAAAAAAATATATACTTTTAAAATCCTCAGGTTTAGAGAGCATTTAATACTTACCTATTTCTCCTTTTCTACTTCCCATTTCCCTTAACCAGAGTACACACTGGCTTCTCCTCCCATGCATGCTGCCTATTCTTCTCCTTTCTCTCTCTACTCCTTGTTCTTTCTTCATTTCATTATTGTTGCCAGCAGGATTAAATGCTGAGCGTCATGTTCTTTTCCTTCCCACAGATACCAGTTGGCATTGGAGAGCAAAGCTCCTCTTCTGGTACTTTGTGGTTCTGTGGATAGTTCTGAGGTTTCAGGGTTACCTGCTTGGGGCTTTTGTGGGCATCCTGGTTTGTTTATCTAGAAATCTGCTTTGGATTGTCGTTCTTTATGAGTTCATCATGACATATATCCAAATTGATTGAGAAGTGCTCTCTTGCAAATTTGACTCATGAAGTTTACTTTCTTTTAAAATATACTTTTATGCTTAAATTTACTTAGAATTATATTTAAATGTTAATGCATTTAATCCTTTAAACTTGCATGTGTTTGATTGTCCACATTTGACCCTTAATATTAATGACTTACAAATTTTCTCTTTTGTCTTATGGTAAATAAAACTCCACTTCCTTTTGTTTCCATTCTATTTTTCCTGACTTTCCTCTAGAATACAAATAAAACAAGCAAGATAAATGGTGCCCTTGCCTTCTGTTTTGTCAGGCATGACTCACAATCCGAGGATCTTTAAGATCATTCATTCATGCCTTTTCTCTTCATTGGCAGTGGATTCAGTTTAGATAACAGGTATTGATTTCTTGAAAGCCGTTCTATTCTTTTTTTCTGTTGACTGCATTTCTCACCATTGGCAATTCACTCAGTTTTCATCCAAGATGTTCTGGCAGGGGTGCAAATATCTGGTGTGTCCTTTCATGTCGAGGTAGAGTAATCTGTGGCTAAAACTGGGTGGATGGGGCCAGCTTCTGAGTATATGTATGCATACATACATAAAGGATCAGTAAAGCTAAATATCTTTTTCTTTGTGTTAGTTTCTTTCCCATTAAAATAACTGTCTTATAGAGACATGTGCTTTCCAAGGACTTTTACAAAAAACAATATCCCTAGTGATTAAATTAACATAAGATTATTATGCTGCCCCAAGTAAGCAATTACCCAATTTGGAGGGTTTCCTGAAACAGTGAGTTGATACTGTGAAAGGCCAAGTGTCCGTAATTTAGATGGGATGTCACTGTGTGAATAAAGCAATATGATGCCCTCTTAAAAATGCTTAAAGCCTTCTCTGTTTGCTTGCAATAGTAGTCTTTTAAGCTGCTCATTGTTTTTGGTGCGCGTTTACCTCATGAGACTCCTTTCCTTATTTGTGTTAATGTGTCAAGAGTATTACTTCAGTTCACTTTCATTCACACAGGCATTTACTTAAAAATAACTATCAAGCATTTGCTGTCTGCCCTTAATGAGCGAGCACATAGTCTCTGCCCATAGGAAACAGTATCTACTGAGGATACAAATAAGCACTCAGACATGTAACATTGGAAAATTGTCATATTTCCTTGCAGTCAGAAAGCTCTGTGTACTCATCTCCCACCCGTTAGGTCTATACTTTGGGGAAGTTATTTGCCTTCTCCCAGTCTCATTCCTTATCTGTAAAATGAGAATAACCTTGTCTTCTCCAAGGGACAGTGTGTGGTGTCAATCATTAAATCTACACAATTTGCTAAACCCAAAATTTATCACATTATTCATGATTAACAGCATGTTATTTCCTCTCCCTCGTCAAAACTATTTTTTTCTTCCTTCATGTCTCCCTTGATGAGAACATAAAGGTGATACATATAGATGTCAAACCTCAGTTTTTGTTGACACAGCCCTTCCCCCTATTTCTGGTCCTTTTGGATTTGTTCTCCCTGTTATAGCCCTCCTGTCCCCTTATTTTTATTGCTGACTGTGACTTCCTTGGTTAGTCAGGATAGCCTGACTCCATTGTTTGGTTTGCCTGTCAAATCTGACTGGACATCATTTCTGAGCAGGGCATTCCCCTGGTCAAACCCTGGAATGACCCCATATTCCCATTTAACAAGGTGTACAAGGCTTTTAGGATAACAGGTCCTTTCTTGCTCGTGTTATGCTTCTACCCCAAATATACATCTCTTCCACAACAGAACTTGAATATTGCCCAATTTCTCCTTGTCCCACCAGCCTATGCCATAAAAGAACAAACAATATCTGCATTAATTTTCAAACCTTTTGTCCCTCAGATACCTTCACTTTTCACACTTCTCTTTCAATATAAGTCAGTTGAAAGGTTTGCACAAGTTTAAAGATTAGCCAGCACATCCTCTTTCCCTTCATGTCCTAACTTCTTGCCTGCATTGTTTCTTCTCCAAGCTCTTTTCTCTCATACTTTTGTCTCCCCTGCCACGTGGCCTCTGTCCCCACCATTCTATCCAAATTGCTCTCCCAAAGGCCATTGGTATCTGTTTTTTACTTCACTGGATTAATTGAAGTCCTTACTTTATTCGATCTCTCTTTTGTAATTGGCTCTGGGGATTACTTCTACTTCCTTGAAATTCTCCACAACTGTGTTGACCAATCAGGTAGCCAGTAGCCACTGGTGACTAGTCAAGTTTAATTCAATTAGAATTTAAATAAAATTTGAAATTTAGTTTCACTATTATGTTAGCGAAATGTGGCTATTATATACTTAATAGATGGTGAGTACGATTGAGAAAGTGTATTTTAAATTTTGTTTTTCTTTCATTAATTTGAATCTAAATTTAGCCTGCCATAGATGGCTAGTTGAGCAGTGGCGATAGAGGACATTTCCACCACTGCAGTCATTTCATCAGAGGGCTGCTCTAGAGTAGAGACTGACAATATTTTCCCTTAAAAGACCTGAGAGCAAACATCTTTGGCTTTGTAGTCAGACAGGTTACCTTGCAACTACTCAGTTCTGCTATTGTCGAGCAAACACAGCCAGAGAGAATAAATAAACAATTGAGTGTGAAATGTCTTAATAAAATTTTATTTATGCAAACAGATGGTGGTCCACATTTGGCAGGTGGCTCTAGTTTGCTGATTTCTCTAGAGCCTTAGTTTCTTTGATATACATCATTTTAATTATATTTCTGTTTTTCTCTAAAATATTCCTTTTCACTCTTCTGTAATATTCAAATCGCTCCCTCCTTGATGTATTTCTTTAAATTTTTTCAATTATCGATATTTATTAAATCTCTTGTTCACAATGCTACATTCAGTTTTGAATATTGACATTGTATCTCAATCTATATTTCACACCACATCCCCCACCAGAGTTCCAGTGTCCTTTACCACCATCTTTACCCCTCTTTCCATCCTTTCCCTCTCCCACCCACTGGCAATCACCATCTTGTGTGCTGAGAGTTTTTGCTGGGGTTTGTCTATTTATCTGCTTCATTTCATTATATTCCACATATGAGTAAAACCGTTCTATGTTTATTTAACTTAACATGATCCCTTCCAATTCCATCCAGATTGTTGCAGAGGGCACAATTTTCTTTTTTCTGTAGGTGCATAGAATTCCATTGAGTGTATATACCACAGCTTCTTTATCCAGTCATCTGCTGTTGGACATTTAGGTTTTTTGATATTGTTCTTTTTAGTGTAACACTTTATTATTGCAAAAATTCTCCCTACAGTTACCCCTTCCTTATGTCCTGCTTCAGTCCAGCTTATCCATTGCCCCACACTATGCTTTCATAGCTTATATAAGTCAATTTCCCCATTTGTAAATGTGTGTAATAAAAGCAATAGCCTGGTAGGGTTACAGAAAGGAGTCTGTGAGAGGGATATAGAATTATATTCACGAAGGCTAAAAGAGTACTTTCTCGTTAGCACATCAACACAAAATAGTGGTTAAAACTTGCAAGCTGACTGCCTGACATCCAATCTTAGCTGGTCACTCACCAGTGAGGACCACAAGTAGGCCACTTAAACTCTCAGTACCTCAGTTTCCTCATCCATAAAATGATGATGATATTAGTATACAAAGTTATTATGAGGATTAAATGAATTAATTTGCACTAAATGCTCATGGTATTAGTATATAGCAAGTACCATGCTGGGTTTTATTTTCTTTTCCTGGTTTTTATAGATGAAGGAAGAAAGGTCTAGACATGTTAATTACTTGACAGTCATACAGTTTGTAAATATCATATCTGAGATTTGTATATTGTTATTATTATATTATTATTACATATTGTTACATTTATAAATAGAAATTAGTTTGAGGAGTAAATATATTATTGATATTAATATTGAGAGGTTGTAGTCTGCTGAAGCCTGTTCATCAAATAGCATAATGTTTTTCACTAAGATTTTGTATTTGACATATTTTGGTGGAGTAACAGTTGGGTTAGCCACCTATGGAGGGACCCACATTCATTCCAAGGTCCTGAGATGTGTCTCAGGGTTGGAGTGTGGGACAACTAACGTGAACAGCTAAGTAATCATAAGACAAATGTTTCTCTTCCACTGCACAAAGTACAGAAGAAACAAAAATTTCATGGACTAAATTTTGGTGTCTTAAAACTGAGTATATATGTCATCACAGTATAAGAAATTCTCCCTGAAATATTTTCTGTTCATTGTAGTTATATTGATTTTGGAGTAAGAGTTTAAGAGGCAAGGAATCTAGACTGTTAAATTTTATTTTTTATCTAAACATAATTAAATAATTAACTCCGTATATAAATACATGCTCATAAATACCAGCTAACATAAGTATTTAGTATGTAAAAATATGAGATATCCCTTTTCTATTTTTCTCTTACCCTGAATTTGCCATCGCTAATACTTCCTTGTCTATTTTCTAGACTCCATCTTTTGCTTTTGTAGAACACAGAGATAAACACATAAGCAGGTACTTTTGTAAAATTATGAATTCATTTAGGGAAGATTAATATGTATAAATACACATATATATGTACACACAATGAAAAATATAAAATATAAAAATTGTTGAGCTAATTTATTTGCTTGCCAATAATATATGCAGATTCTGGTTTCTCTTTATTCTCACTAACAGTGAATATTACCAATCAGTGTGGGAATATGACATCTCCTTATTATTTTAATGTTCTTTTGTCAGACTGTTAGTAAGGTAGAATATCATTATTTTTTACTGGAATTCTTTCCCTATAGGATTAATTTTTTTCTTATTGATTTGCGGGAACACTTTAAATATTATTGAAGTTGCAAATTTATCATTCCCTTTGTTATATATGCTGAAAATATATCCTCTCTACCTCCCACCCCCAGTTTTATGTTGTCTTTTATTTTATAACTATCTCTCTATCTATGATCTATACACATGCACATACATTCACTTGAGTGTTAAGGTGCAGGTGGCTATGTGGATTACATTTCAGAATCTAGGTAATGATTGTTTACCACTTGTTATTTAATACAGATTTTGATTATTACAGTCATTTTCCCTCTGATTGTCCAGGGAAAACAGAATTTTCAGATTGTAGGGTTTTAGACTTCCTGGAAGTTGTCCAAAGCCTCATTCCTGTTTTAATGATCTTAAATCTCCTACAGAATCATCCATGCAGAAATTTTTCCTATTTTGGAAAGTAAGACACTGGATTGGTGAAAGTTTATGGAGTGTGTGTGAGTGTGTGTGGTGTGTGTGTGTGTGTTGTGTGTGGTCTTAATTATCCATACGAGCAACCATGACCCATTTTTCATTCCTACCTGCCTCTGCTATTGGATTTGCTTCAAACTTTTATTGAGAGAATTTTTTCGTGCACCTTTTATTACCTACGTAAGGCTTATAGGTTCCTCAATGAATTTTTCACATGGTTATACAATGTTTCTTTATCATTATTTTTCTTTTGTTTTAACTTAATATACAAAATTAGAAAATTGTTCCCTGTTATATACTTAGATCTTCCCTCTCTCTCATGACCTCTGGATTTAGCAAGATTCTGCTTCTGTCTACTTAGATTCCAAAAACTTACCACTGTTTTTATCTGGTGGTGGCACCATTTTAGTGGTTCTGCTGTTGACATCAATTTACTTTTATAGTTTTTCTGTTATTTAAGTGCTTTATGGGGTACATTTAGATTGCAATTTTCTGCACAAAGAGTGCAGGGCTGAGATGGGCTTGTATAGAGAATACAATGTGTTTTCTTTTCTTATTTCAACAAATTGCTGACTGTTTAAAGATATAACTAGTTAGAAGACCCTATTGCCAGAATATTTCAGTAATTATAACTAGAAACTACATAATCCTGACAAAAACTCTGAAATCTAATCTCTCTCTCTCTCCCTCTCTCTTGCTCTATTTCTATGTCTATCTCTGATGCTGTACATCTGGGAAGAATGGAGCCTCACACACAAATGAGGACAGTAAGGATGTGTTTAGAAATGATTCTTGGAAGCTTTAGTACTAATAAATGAAACAAATATAATTGTACTGTCATGTCAGTATATATATATCTACATATATTTGCTGATATGTCATATAACATAAATATGTAATGTATGATATGTAATAAATATTACACATATTGTCATATTTCAGGGATCAGTATTCATAAGTGAAACTAGAAGATACTGGAATGAATTGTATTAGAGGAAAGACTTTGCTAAGGAAAATGATTAGTTTATTTGGCCACATACATATGTAGAATAATTTTATGTCAGGAGACATGAATTAAAATTATTGAATAAGCTGAAAAATTTATTGGTAGCAATGTCAGACAAATTTAATTTCTTATATAAGGAGCCTTTAAAAACTAATCAACATTGCATTTAATATTAGTAATCAAGGAAAGTGAAATTAAAGTAATTTTTTACTTCTCAACTTGAAGAAGGTTGAGAGGAGTGTGATGGAATGAACTTTCAGGTAATGCTGATGGTAATATAAATTGATTCAATATTTCCCAAAAGTAATTGGATTATTTGATGTTCAAGTATGTGTATATGTATATATTTCTATAGTAATCTAGACTATATGTAGTAAGAAAAAAGCTATGTGACCAATATTTCTCTATAAGTAATTTCATCCTAAGATCATTTAAAATAATGACAATGTTGTGAAAGGCATTTTGCATCAATGCAGGATTACATTTATTATTTGAATAGCCATTGAATGAAACATGGCATCATTAAACATGTTTTTTAAGACTATTTCATGCCCTCAGAAAAAAACTCTTAACAGTCTTAAACACTGAGGCAGAATAATGAGAGTGGAGAAAAATAAAGTACTCTGAAGCCCATTTTCTCAGTTTTCTACCGTGAGCATTAGTTATTTTAATAATACATGTAGATAAGCTGTTTAAAGCCTACCCAAGAATTTAAAAGGGACTGTGTAGAGACAGTACATATAAGGAATTTAATTGACCTTTACTGAAATCATATGATTTAAAATGAAATAAGAATCTTGTCATAGAAGAATAATTAAATCTTTGAGCTGGGTGGCCCCTTTCCGGTCATTGGTCCAGTAATCCACAGTAAACCAATCTTTATGTTTAGCTAACTTGTATTGTTAAATTCATTACCTGCAGCCATGCCAGTTTGTTGCCTCCTTTAGCAGTTCTGGCTTAACACTGCTTACAAGCCTTGCCCTCTGTTTGAATTTTCTTCAGATCTGTCCCAAAGGGTAAACTTAAATTTCTCTAAGGATACTCTTAAAAAAGAAAACCTTATGGTATTAATAATTTAAAATTGAGAGTATCCCAAAGTTTCATACACTTGACAAAAATCCTAAAATTCTTTGAATTTGGCTTGAAGAAGTTGAGTAATAAATAGTAGGATAATTAAGGAATGGCTTGGCTCTGAAATCAGGCTGCCTTGAGCTGGTTATTTTCAGATGAGCATCTTCATACGTAAATTGGAGTTTGTAATAGAATCTACCTATTAGGATAGGGTTGTTTTTCGAATAAATGAATGTACAAGAAATCTTTCTTTAGAGCAAGGAATCAGTAAATATTGCTTAAGGATATTTGGTTTCTAGATAAGAGAGAGAAAATGCACATTTCTCTGTGTTTCTTCTGCTGAAGACACTGGCGTCCTAGGAATTTACTTATAAAACACGTATAAGAAGATTGTATGGTAGGAAAGCGAACCAGCTGGGAACTCTGAATACGAAGAATGACATGGCAATGACTTCCTTGGGTTCTTTTTGTCTGAACTTATGCCGAACTGGCTGCTGAAGAAGCTGGCAAGCCAGAAACACCAATGGGTGAGAAAAATAAAAGCCCAACAAAAACCTTTCCGCTTTGGACAAAAAACAGGAAGGTGGCAAAATAGCAAGAGCACTTTTAGATAGTAACAGCTCTAATCCAGCCAAATACATGAGAAAAAAAACAGACTCCAATTTCATGCTCACCAGTAAAAACTTGATGGACAATTTTGACCTGTTTTTGCCAGTCTGTAACTAAGTGCTCCAAACATCACCACCTTCCCTGGTGGTGTGAGAGAGAGGTGCATGGGGGTGTCTGAACTCTCATTCCAGCCAAGGTAAAGCCTTAAGGAGGCTTTTCGTGCCTGTCAGTGTCAGTGGAATCCACGTAGGAGCAGTAATGAGGTGTCCCACCACCTCTCAACTAGGACGCTGCCTTTCAAGCCTGGTAGAATCCTAAGCTGTCACCCTAGCTGAGTAGTAATAAGATATCCCTCACCTCCAGGAGTGTCCATGGAGGCTTAGTGGGGAACTGGGACTTACTCCTGCACCTGGTAAGAGTGAAGTATCCCTCGCCTGCTGAAACAGAAAATTAACTAAAATCTTTAAATTAGCTCCTATGTCTTATAATAAGACTCACAATACCCAAAATACAAAAAAAAAAAAACACAAAAAAAACAAAAGCAAAGTAGCAATGAAATCTTAATTTGAATTAAAAAAAAAATCAATAGATCCATGGAGATGAGATCCATGAGATGGCATGGAAATCAATGTAGTCATCAGGAACATGTTTCAACAAGCAACTGTGACCATACCTGAAACAGCAATTGTTTAAAAATCTCAATGAAAAAGAAAAATCTTCAGCATAGAAATAAAATATACAAAGGAGAACCAAGTGGAAATTTTAGAACTGAAAAATATGATAGCCAGAATTAAGACTAATTGGCCTAGTTCAACAGCAGAGATCACTAAGTTAATAATCAGTAAATTAGCATAGAAAATAATATTTCATAAATATTTTATTTATAGATGAGTGAATTAATGTTATGTTATAATTTAGAATACCACTCTAAATATATATATATATAAAGACTGGTTGTAAGTATGATTTTTTAAATTCCGGCCAAATATCCTGAATATTATTCTTTTTAAATCTCTATTCTCTAGATTTAAAAATAAGATTGTAAAACCATCCTGCCTAAACTAGCCAGATCTAAAATAAAACGTTTCTTGAAGGTTTACTAATATTTTCATTCATTCATTTATACAGCATTTATTTATTGCTTAATATGTGGCAGGTACTGTAGTAGATCCTAAGATTACAAGTAGAATATGACAGTCTTTGCTCTCAGGTGGCCTACAGTATAATGAAGAAACTAATGAGCAAATATTAATGCAATGTGATATGTAATAGGAAAGAAATAAATTTACAGGACTTTGGAACTACTTGGGGGAGGACAGTCACAGAAATAGCAACTGACTGAATTCAAGGGAGTGAACAATTTATATTCAATATAGCTAGAGAGTAGAAAGCTAGAGGAAGGGAAATGAAGCGAGTAGAAGCTGGGTTTTGAATGACATATAAAGATGTTTAGTTTTTATACTGAAATTTATGTAGAGGTATAAAATTTTGAACACCATCTGATTTCATATTTTCATTGAGGGAAGATTTTCTAGTACCATAGGGAGATGATGAGAGAAAGCTGGGGTAAGGCCTGGGGCAGTGCAAACTAATTAGGAGGTTTTATGTAATTGTCATCCAGGTTTTTATGAGAAAACTGAACAATTACAGAGACAGATGTGGCATTGCATATAACTTATTGAATGTAAGAAGAATGGAATTGAATGTAATTTGGGGGTTTTTAATTCAGGGTGCTGTTGGCACTATTGGGTGCTAGGAGTTTCCTTGAAAGATGGTAAACAGGAAGAGAAGCAGGTTTGTAGTTATGTTGGAATTGTGGGTAGTAGGTGGGGTAAAAATTAATATAACTTGCAGCTGGAATTTGTGAAATATCATGGGTATTAGTAAATCTTGAACACAAAAAATGGTAGGCACTATAGGTAAACAAAAAGAGATGAATGGTATCTTCAAGAAATGTTTCAGAGAATCTATTTTCCATGTGTCTGAATGTGTTCTTTTCAGAAACAAAACAAAAAGACAAACAAATATTTTTGTGAGAAAATTTTATACATCTTTGCTAATTTTTGCCCTAAAATGTTGAGCCAATTTTAACTTTCTTTCTGGCATCTCAGTTAAATATTGTCCCAGTAATACTGAGTAACAAGTATGAAAATCTCTAAATTATAAACTATTTAAGAGTGGTTGCCTGTAGGTTGCCAGGAGGTAGTAGTAGAGGATGGGTGTGACTGGAAATTTTGCTCCAAGTTGGGTTGACTCATTTTGGGCTCTGTTTGTACCTGCAAATTCTCTTTCTGGACATCAAGAGGACATGGAGGCAGCAGCAAGCAATACACAGAGGCCTTTCTCTTGGAGATGACAGAGGTGCAAGGAAATTAAGTCTAGATCTTCGAGTGCCATTTAAGCCTCTCCTTGCATCATATCTGCTGATTAACCAGTGCAGTTCACATGAATGAACTCAAGCAAGGGAAACTTTCTCTTATAGAGGTGAGAGTGAGGGGACAAATTATAATTCAATATATATTCATAGAAAAATAATCACATCTTAGAGCTGGGAGGCTCCTTTCAGGTCATTGATCCAGTAATCCACAATAAACCAATCTTTAAATGTAGCCAAATCATGCCAACTTCATGGTTCTGGTTACAAATCTTATTAATGAGCATACAGTCAAGGGGAAGAGACAATCTTTTTTGAACAACATCAAATTTATCAAACTTGGTAAGTCATAATCATATTAATCTCTTCTTGTGCTAGACTGTTGTCATATTCAATATGGAAGTGTGTAAGGTCATTTGACTCTGATTAAGTGATCCTTTCTCCTGTTCTCTTCTATATCTATTATTTCTTAATACTGCCACTATGTCTATAGTTGTTTTTAATTCACTGCTTCATTTCACACAGGGTTCTCTGAAGGAAGACATGAAGGTGATACTCAACTATTTAGCAGGGTTTTTCTTCTTGCTTCATTATTTTTTAGGTTAATTTGCATTGTTATAATATCTGGTAGCCTGACATTGGACAAATGAATCATTATTATACACATATATATATATATATTTCTAATTCCCTCATCCTAAAAAAAGGTAGCAAAGGTGGAACATTTTATTTTGAAAATTAAAATATATTTCCTTAAGAAGAAATTTTCCATTTATCTACATGATGTCTGTATTTTCAAAGAAAGGCATTGATCAATTAAGAGATGAAAAGTACTGACTTTCAAAGGTTTTTAAAAAATTAATGAAAATTTTAGGTGCATGTCCATTTTTAATTCAAATCATGAAGTATTTTTAACATGCAGAAAAGAGCTTATCTATTCTTTATGAAGTTGGAAGCATCACATTTAATTAAAGTAAAAAGAAATACAACTCTTTTGAAAGAAAATTGAATTGTCCACTAAATTTGTTTTTGTAGCAGGCATCCAAACTTCAATCATACTTCTCACATTTGCCCTCTCTGTTGCACTTATATACAATTTATTTCATCCTTTGGTGCTCTAAGCTCTAGTATCATCTAAGCAACAAAATCCACAAAGTTGTCATCTTGAAGCATGAGGTAGGTATTTTTTCTGGTACACATCAAAATAAATACATATTGATTAAAATATAAATGTCATTTCTGTACCATCTTAAATATCTTGTTTGTAGCCATCGTTGCATAACATGCACAGGAAAAAAATTTTTTTAAGGGCGGCTTTGTAAACTTGAAATGCAGGGACTTAGGTCAGCAACACTAAACCTTGAAAAGAGTCATTCACTATTTGTTTTCCAATTATTTTTCAGGTTCGTAGAAGGAATGCTTAATATTTGTTACAATGCCGTTGATCGTCACATAGAAAATGGTAAAGGAGATAAGATTGCTATCATCTATGATAGTCCTGTTACAAACACTAAAGCAACTATCACCTATAAAGAAGTTCTAGAACAGGTAATATAAAGTTTCTACGCGTGCTATTTGGAAATTATACTGAATCAGTATAAAAATTTTAATTCTCTTAAGTCATTGACCTATATTGCATATTTATCCTTTGGTTCACTATGGAAATGAATAGAGGTGTGTTAACTCATTTACACTGCTTTTACTACTGAAAGGTATATTTTGAAGAACTGAAGATACCCATTTTATAGGGAAAAATTGGCAAACATCTAGCAGTATGACTACAGATTAGGAATCTTATTTATTAAAGAAATACTCCAAATAGCCAAGAGCATAAACATATTGAATTTGATATATAATCTAACATCAGAGTGTAAGGAATTTTAAAGAAATCTAAAATAGAAGTTTGTTATTATGATCATTTTCCTTCTTTTTAATTATTGCATAGATACATGTGATAAATACGCACACTTTATTTAGATGCTTTTACACTAACTCATCTTGATGTTCTAATATTGAATCCAGACTCTTAAGACTCTTTTGATGTTTGTACTGGTTCACTGGTTTCAGTTTAGCCTGACATCAAAGTACTTAAAAGGCCTGTTTCTCTCACCTGCTGACAGCTTCTGCTTCCCCAGGCTTTTCTTCTCTAAAGTACTAAAGGGAGAATTGTTAGAAAGAGGGGGGCATTGTGCTCCACTTTGATTACCTGCTTCTGGTTCCCTGTGGCCTTTATTTTATTAAGTAGAGAAGACAGAGAAGATTTAGGGTAATGCCACTGAGAACAAACAAAAAGAAGTGCTTCTTTACCTCACTTGTTTTAATCGCCCCTACTTCATTTCTACTGGGAATTTCTGACTAGGGATAACTTGATAAAATTAGTCTACATTTCTTATTTAATTAGTGCACCAACAAATGCTGGCTATGTTGTTTCAGTGACCTGAAGGATCTGAAGGTTTTTCAGAAGGATTCAGAAATAGAGCTTTCCAAAATTGTCATCTTTTATGTAGGTCTGATCATTTAAATAACCCTTTATTAAGATTTTGGAGGTAAGAATTAAGCCGGGTTCAAGATTCATTAATGTGTATTTATTTTGTACGCCAGTCAATACATACTTAATTTGTATGCCAAGCCCTATTGGGAACAAGGAATACCAGATAAATGGACCCATACTCTATTTTTAAGGAGATGAAACACGTAATATAATAAAGACTTTGATGAGAATAGTGCTATATTCTGTGAAAACTCATGAGAAGACATCCAACTCAGCCAGGGATTAGAGGGTATAAGAAGGCTTTCTGGTAGAATCAATGACTAAAATGAACCCAAAACACCAAAAGTGGGAAGAGAAAAGTTGGAGGGGAAGGTTTGTGTTGCAGACAGAAGGAATATCACATGTAAAAATACAGAGGCACGCAAGAACTTAGCGTAAGTGAGTAGAGTTAGGACTCTGGTGACCAGACTTGCAGAGAGAACTCTTGGAGAGAATGCCACGTTACAGATCTGTACTTTGAGGGTAGTGGAAAGAAAAGACCAAAAACTTGTCATCTTTGTGACTTGTGTAGCTTGTGATATAACTCCTGTGACCTGTTCACGGGCCCCACTGCACTGCTCTGAACACTCAACCATCCTGTCTCCTGCATTCAATTCTGGGCCAATTGGCACTCCCATCTTAGAGCCTTTGTATTGGCTTACTCTGCTTGAAATAGTTTTCCTTCCAAATATCTTATGACTCATAGTACCTGGATGTTGTTTTTTCACAGATATCTTGCCTGGTCATACTAAATACAAATGTTACTGTCTACGCCACTTCATACTTCTTTTTATTCTGCTTGCTTTAAAAACTTTAACCACATTCCTCAGTACCATTCTTAATATTTTATTTATCTATCTTCTTTTTAGTGTTTTTTCCTCTTCTAGAATATAAGTTGCTTTATTTACAGAACTGTGACTGGCACATAGTAAATATTTGTTTAATTCATCATTCAGGAAAAATGAATGAAATACCATTTGAAATTTTTAAGTGACTCTAGTTTCCTTTATTATAGCAACTTCTGTTTTTTAAACTGCTTAAGTAAGAACCTGATCTATACAAATACATTGCAAGCTGTTACTGTCTGAAGATTTTTTGCTCATTTGCATTAGGCTAGATAGTTCAAGAGTAATATTTCTTCCTTGAATTTCCCATACTCATCACTAAGAAGATCTGTTTTCCAGGAGAGATATATGTGTTTATTGTGTTCTTCTTTTGTTAGCTTTTTCAAAGTTAGCAGTTGTTTTAAGACAGTGAAATAAAGTGGAGGGAGTATGAGTGTTTATTTTTGTATGCATATATATATTATATACAGTATTTATCATTAAAATCCTAGTTTGAATTTTTTTCTTCATCTCTAATTTTATTTTGAAATTACCTCTGTGTGTGGTATGTTTGCTTATTCTTTTGCATTTAAATAGTTATGAATTTTTAGTACTTATTCGCTAAATAATAATGTGTCCCCTAAATGTCATTTTATAAAATTTTATGAACATATACATATATATGAAAAAATCGATGAAACCTAACATGGGCTGAAGTTTCCTGATCTAATTCAAACTGAAAGAGTCTATTATCACTACTAAAGATAATTTTTGAAATATAATTATAGCAGTGGTTGTAATTATGAAGGTTGAATAATTTACAGGACAAAATTACTCTGAATTCAAGGACCCTGTCTCATGAGAAACCCTCCTTTTAACCTCTGCCCTTTACTTTGATGGTCTCAAAGTTTGAATTACATCTTCTGAGAAAGATGTTAGGGTAAAATAATCTGCTATTCCTTTGTCTGTCACATCATCAGTATTTCCTTAGGCAGAAACCCTAAACACAAAGACAAAAGAACATTCAGGAATTCAGTCCTTCCTGTGGTTGCCTTCTTAGAGGAGGAAAGGATATAGCAGTACATTTTATATTTTCTTCCTAAACTTCCCAAATAGACAGTAGAAACTTCATATATATTGTAGTTACCTCTGCTAAAAAAGTGTACATCTCCCATGCTTGGTAAATAGGTGAATATTATTGTGAGACTGAACTTAGTAGTTCATTCATTGTGTTTTTTCCTGGATGCCATTTTCAAAAAACCTTTATTGAAATGTAATATGCCTTTAGATTAGTACACATATAAGTGTACTTAAGTATAAAATGTTCTATTTTAACAGACAAAACACTCACATTTAACCCAGTCAGGAGACAGAATATTTCTAGCTCTCCAAAAACACTTATTAATGCCTCCCTTTAGCCAGTTCTCCCCCAGTCTTCACTCGATTGCATCCAGACCTGTAAAAACCATCCATGATGAGCATTACTTGCATTTGAACTTTGTCTAAATTTAATAACACAGTGTATTGTTTCGAGTGTGTTTTTTACTCAACTTTTGCTTATTTTTTTTCATTGCAAGAGGTTATTGTTTGGTCATATGAGTAGGGACTAGTTTGGGGCAATTACAAATAATGCTGCTATAAATATATTGATGCACAAATTTAGGTGCAGTATGTTTGTATTTGTGCTGGAAATGTCCTTGGAGAGAGTTGGCTGGTTCACAGGGATGTATACATGTTCAGCTTGAGTTGATGTCACCGATTTTCCACAATGGTTGTACTAATTTACACTCTCACTTGAGATATAGAAGAATGCTGGTGTTTAACACTTGATGTTGGCAATAGCAAGTCTTTTAAATTTAGGCCTTTCAGGTAAATGTACAGTGGTATGACTTTCTGATTTTAGTTTGCTCTTCCCTCATGACTACTGATGCTGAGCTCCTTTTTCTGTGCTTTTTGGCTATCCATCGCTTCACAGTTCTGACATGCCCTTCAAATCTTTTGCCTGTTCATTTTTCTATTGGATTATTACCACATTAGTAAACTTGGGAAGAAACTTTCTCAAAATTAGAGAAAATTTCCCTTCAATATCTGAAAACTCTAAGAAGTAAGGAAGCTACTTTAGTGTAAGTGTTAATGAATTAAATGATTTTAAGAATCTAAAGCTGAGGAGACATTGTCTCCTGGTTTAAAAATAATTCATGATAATGTCTGCCCTCTGCTAATCCTTATTAGTAATTCTTTGGAAGCAAATTCCCTTCTAATATATATCTTAAAGCAGGAAGCATGAGCCTCGTTGTTCAAGGCTATCGAAGGTCTACAGAAGATGATACTATGCTAGTACATTGGAAGTTTCTACCACAGATTCTCTGATTTCATAGAAAAATATATAACATAACCATTAGGTAAATATAAATTGATGTCAGTAGATAATCTACGTAAACCAGTAATGACTGAAAATAAAGTCTCATTATGCGGCATATTAGAGATAGAAGAGAGGGAAGAGTGATGTACTTCCAGTCATATATTTAATGTTTATTGTGCATATTATACTGTAGTAGGAAGTGGGGTCAGAAAGATTGATAAATCGTGGTTTCTGCTTTCAAGGAGTTAATAATTTCCCAGGTGAGAAAGACACAAAAGCAATTATGAGATGATATAGTATTTGCGACACAGAGGAAGAAGAAGCCAATTTGACCTCAGCAATTCGGAAAAAGCTTTGCTGTGGAATTGACACATTAACCATTTTATCATGAAAGAAAAAATTATGTGTCCTGCACATAGGTGTCCTCCCTACAGGTGTCCTCTGAAGATCTGAAGCAAATCTGTCTAACAGTTGGATCTGACATAGTTGATATGTAAATTCAATGGGAAATAAGACAGAAAGACTATCAAAGTATAAATGAAGAAGACAGACAGTTGTTAAAGTTAAGGAGTAAAAGAATAGAAAAAGACAAATAAATGTTCCTGCAAGTGGAAGTGCAGGAAATTGGTGGCAATTATTGTTTTATCTATTGATTAGCACCTGCACCTGTTATACAGACAGCACCTTTAGAATAACAGAGTGTATCAATAACTTTCAAGTGCTTACCTTGAACAACAAGTGTATGTAATTAATTTTTATAACAAGTAGAAGGTAACGTTAATTAACATAAATTAAAGACATTGGGTGACCAAAATGATGTAAAGATATACAAAGATGATATTTTGAGTGTATAAAATAAAATAGTCTTTCACTTAAGAATTTTTAAAACAAGTAAGTATGTAGATATGAAAAATGATGCTATTAACCTCAGTTTAGGTCATTTGGCAGTTTTATACTCATATCTGTGTACTTTTTAATAGTTGATTAAAATAAATTTGAATAAATCAATGGAAGGTTGCATTGACTATAATTATTGTCACAATTAGAGATCATGGGGAAATCGATTGTACATTTTCTCATGCTCTACTTAAAGTTTTGTATTTACTACAAAGCTGAATTCTGTTTACTTTATCATATATCGTTTTATGGGACATTGGACATATTTTTAATGAATTATCCACATGTGTAATGATTTGCTTGCTAGTCAATGTGTAGGTTTTATATGTGAATTTTTTTGTCTTTAAATGTACATGTGGCTCCTCTGTTGATTAATTTCATTGCTTTTGGAACAGATCCAACTATTGCAGTGCTCTCAAGTCCTTGTATCATTCCTGGGTTATTTAGCAAGTTCTCTATGAGCCTTTCATGACTTCCTTCAACTCTTTTTTTGGTTCTTGTGCCATCATTCTCTATTTCACCTGTGTCACTTCTGCCTCTTTCTCTTCAAACCATGCTCAAATCTAGTGTTACTGCCTACTTTCTTATCTCTTTTCCTTTAAGAGAACTGAAATACTGAACTGAAATAATTGTCTATATTTGCCATATCTTACTTTCTTAACCACACACTTCTCCAAAATCTTCTAAAATAAGCTGCTGCCTCTGAAATTGCCTTTGCTTATTATAATGTTCTTATTATTAATTCCAATGGACTTTTAGTACTTTATCTTTTTATCACACTTGACATTCTTTATTACTCTTTGCCCATCTTCACTCACCTTTACCAGGCTATCCTGTCCTCATTTTCCTTCTACCTTATCCAGTCATTTTAACACTTCCTTCATCATAACTTAGAGGTGCTACTTTCTCTTCACTGTCTACCTCTTCTAGGGCACCTTCTCTTTCCACTTTATATGCCCTCGGTGTATGATACAGGTCAGCTTCCATGGCTTCTTTTGTTACCTAAAGTATACTTGCTTCTAATGACACAGCTGGTTATTCCCAATTCTACATCATCCTTCCTCACCTTTCTTCTTACATTCATAGGATATATTTGGCTGCAGAATAAATATCTGTAGCTCCACTATAATCTCACATTTAATCATGTCCATATCCATATTTCCTCCTGATTTTTCTAACCTGTTGCTAAAATGAAAAGCCTGGACCCATTCTTAAAATTCCACTACTTCCCTGCATCCATCAATCACCAGTCTCTAGACATCCTACACTAAATAATTCTGAAATAATTTCATTTTTGCTTATCCCCATTGTCACGACCCTAGGAATAAGGAAAGTACCTACTTCTAAAGAGGATTAAACAATTTGAATTATGCATTTCTTAGGACAAGTCTAAATTTGAGGGGTTAAAAAAGCTCTACATGATATGTGATATTGCATCTGTGTTTGTCTTTATGGCACATTTCACAACACTCTTCACCTAAATTATTGCTCTACCCATTTTGAGCTGCCTTTATCTTCTCAGGCAAATATCTGGTTCAAATAGCAAATGCCATGAGGATTAGGAATTTTGGCAGAAGCTATCAGGTGAGTAAATGCAGAAAGAAAACATAATTGCCTTACCATTAACAGAGTGGAGAAGTGTTAACATGGTAAAGAGTAGAGATAATCCATACATTTTCTATGTCTATATGTAGTTTTGCTTTTTATTACATACCCTGTAGTCATGTCAGATGGTAGTGGTAGGCATTAATTACATTTTCCATTCTTTTAGACCTTGAACCGTGATATAAGATCATCTTCTCTGTCAATAAAGACTTCTTAAATAGAAGTACTGTTTTAAAATTAATAAGCTGTCCTTTTCAAGATGTAATCAATTCAGATGATCTGCTTGTAAATCACAACATATTAACAAGAAAGAAATGAAGAGCATATTCCTCATCCAGTCAATGAGACCATATGAATAGATAAATGGAGAATCGAGCCAATTTTCTATAAAATTACATTAGTCTTGACAGCACATGGATTATAGAAATTGTGACTGTTGTGAGTCTGAACTAAATAAATATTCTCCATTTCACATTACTTGTGAATGAAGTCCTAAATGAGCAAATACTGATCCAAATACACTTGTATAGAAAATGGAAATAAGAACAATGATTATTCAGAGTAATCATATATGCTCCTTTGGAGAAAATTATTTGGGATGAAATGCATTAGTAAATGTTTTCTAGTCCACTTTCACATAACCATTTTAGAGGTAAGATTTTATAATTTTTCTTCTAAAACTTAATGTAATTCAATTAAAATATAAAATATGTATTCATCTGTATTTTTATAGTAATAATGAATTTTCTAGAATGACTGGCACATTTTTATCTTTTGAAAAATTTCTCTTCTTTTGATAATATCATCTCTAATTTCCTGCATTGAAAAATTCTATCTTACAATTAAATCTATTTATAGTATCATATTTAGATAAAAATACTTCAATGTTGTAGCTAACAGATTGTCACTGCCTTTAAAATATAAGGTTCTAAAATCTTTGCATGTTATATAAAAATATTTACATGCCTAAAAGCTTTCTTTTCAAAATAGGTGTTTTATGATTTCATATTGTAAGCAATTTAGTGTAACTGATTCCTTTCACAGATATTTACCTTAATGCAAAACTGACACATACTAATTAATAAAACTATTCATTAGAGATAAATTTTTATCTTCTTAGTGACTTTCCATGTGTGCGGAAGAAAAATAAAAAGCTTTGTGTATGTTGTATGGGTATATTTGTGTGTATGTGTGAATTACTTAATATGTTTAACTTGTATATTATATATCATACATTATGCATCATACATTGTATATTATACAATATATATTATAAAACTTAATACATTTTACATAGTTCACTTAATATGTTTACAAGTACAATGCAGGTTTGTAAAAGAGCACCTCTTTCTGTGGGCAGTAGTATAATTCTCAAGAACAGATTATTTATCTCCCATGTTCTTTCTTTCCTCAAATGTTATAATTGGTTTTTAAATTACTTATTTTACTTATGTTTTATGTGATGATTAGATCAGGATTTGCAGTGTAACATCATTGCTTTTTTTAAAAATTTCTTTTTCTCTTGTCTTCTTTTTCATATAGTTTTCTTGACATGACCCTGATTGCTATCTTTGTAGTACAATTTAGACACCAGTACTATCTTTGTTATACAAATGTGATTTTCTTTAAATAGGCAAACTTGTTGTTGGTGAAGCAATTGTAATTTACACTAGACCATGGCCCTTTGTCAATTTTCACTAATGTTTATATTTGTTTTATGGATATTTGGTATTTGGTGATGAAATTATGCTAATCTATGAAGTGATATTTAATAAATATTTTGCAGAGTGAATACATGATTAAATTTTTTTATTTTTATGCTACTAATTTAATTTTCTAATTCTAAAATGCAAAATTTTTACTAATACCTAATAACCAATTATGTTTTTGCCTATAACCCAAGTATATCTTGATGCTATCTTTCATATTTCTCAAGCATCTATTGCTGCATTTTGTTATTTTATCATTGCTATTTATGTATGCCATTTTTTCTTGGACTCTGAATTTCTTTGTTTTGAAGACTGTATCTTTCCTATTTTTGCATCTATAGACTTGACCTCAAAATAAGACACAGTGGATACTACATTAGTTAAATCAATGACAGGATCCTATTTTTAATGACTTTGTATTAGTACCAGAATAATGATTAATCAATATAATCTTTAGGGAGAAGAAGTAAACAATGTTTTTGTAAATTAATATATGCATTCCTTTTGTTTATTCAGGATTCTGTGGTAACTTGGTTGCCCTCATGACAGAGATTGGTATGGCCTGGCCACGAATATGTAGGATATGTATTGCCTTTGACATTAGAATGAAAAACAATTTTAGTGGTGTGTGCCTAATATAAAACAATTAAATTATTAATAAATAAATGCACAATTTTAAGAAGGTCAAAGATGAGTATGAGTTTGGTGAATGGTACATGATCAAATATTTTCTTCATTTGAAAACAATAGAGCTTATATGACAGAGATGCTAAAATTTTCCCTTTGAAATTTTAAGTCTGCACCCAGACATCTATGGTAAGATAAGAATACAACATTGAATAAAAAGAGTATTTATTTTTTCTCTTTCATAATTTTTATCTGAAAGTTAATAAAAGCAAGGAGAACCTTGAAATAGCAATAATTAAATTGCTCTTTGTGTTGACATTTTTATAGTGCTTTATTTGAGTGATCATATACTCTTAGGTGACTGGGATTTCTAGATTTTTTTTCCTCATTGCTCTCTGTTGCCTACAATTATCGTCAAAATAATTTTATTTGTGTCTGAGACAATACTTAGGTATCCTGTTCTGGGACTCCTGTCTTAACCAATTCTATATTATATCAATAAGGAATATTTTTAATAAAATGTCACGTATTTTTTGATAAGTCATTCGTTCATTTATTTTTTTTCTTTCTGAGAAATTTTTAATAAGTCTATTTATTAGAGGTCTTGCCAGAAATGTTACAATGAAAAATTTTACCTTAGCTATATTTGCCCTTGCAAACTACTGAAAAGTATTTTCTTGATTAATCACGTAAAACTTGTTTTTATAGCAACTCTGTGGTTAGCACAGGACCAAGATACTGAGGAGCCGCTGCAAGTAGCAACGTTAACAAGGCCAAGTGGACGCCACCTTGTGGTTGCATAGATCCAGTGCAGCCTAATTTGATTGACGGTTGTCTTCAGGGCGGTGGTTAATGACTCAAACGCCTAAAGCAGCCAAGCAGAAAATATAAATGGGAGAAGTGGGTGGAAGAAAAATCAATTATTGGCATATATTGCGCCTCTATGAATGCGTAATTTATAGTGTAATCATATAAGTGAAAGAAATAGGATCCAGAAAAATATGTTTAAAACTCAACTTGGTGTTTGGAGGTGGGCAGGGTGTATTAACATATATTTGAGGAAAAGGGAACTTGCGCATATGGGTTTATATTACTTTGTAAAGCAAAGCTGCTTCACTAAATATTTTCAAAAAATGAACTCAGCTTGGAAAGAAAAATGTGAAGCCTATGATGATTGGTCCCTGGAAATGGTGAGATCTCTGGCAGACCATCGGATTTACTTAACCTTCAAGAACACTAGTCCAGTATATTAGACCTTCTGGTTTTTCGGGAAATATGGATTTATATAGCAGACACCCTAAATTTGATAAGCTGACTCTCCTTATAAAGATGCAATATGACGCTAACTGAAACAGATACTGAGGCCACATTTAACTATTTTGAGATCTTCTTTTCAGAAAGATCTTGAATGTTTTTCGTGTTTTCTTAGAGGACAGAAAAGTTTTGGACATCTTCCAGTGACCTGTGAAGTGAGACTGGAATATAAATGAAATCAGTGTTAGAACGGGTCTTGGTTGAATATTACTGTTATTCAACCACGGACATTATTGACATATAGCCGTAAATAAGACAAACCCGCCGTGTTGGTCTCTCCCAGTGCTGGACTTAAAGGAATACCCATAACATGACCTCAGAGCACAACTGCTTTCTGCAGGGGTTGCACTCTAAGATGTTTGGATATAACTTTTCAGAGTTTATCTTGGTTTTTGAGCTCCATGTGGTACATGATTTATATTGCTTTGGTGTATCTTTCTGGTTGAGCAACTTGGAGTTCTTAAAAAATAGTATTAAATTATAACTTTCATTATAGGGGAGATTGAAACACTGAGATGGTTTTTTGTTACTTTCTAGATTTTGCCAGAACTCTTAAGTTTGGCCACATCTTTCACTATTTGGAGAGAAAGTGAATAGAGAGAAATGAAAGAATTGTAAGGATTCAGAATTCTTTGAACTTGTGCAAAAAGTAGGAGAAACAGTGAAACGGAAGGAATCGCAAATAGCCATGTGACTTAATTCCTTCTCCCAGGGCTCCTCTGTTCATTATCTTCAGCAGTCACCTTAAAGGCAAGCCACAGTCCTTCTGACTGCCCATCAAACTCCTACATGCCAGTTAGTTCTCTTCATTACTGGTCTTTGATCAGTGTGTCACTTGTTTTCTGTTCCAGCTCCCTTGGTCTCCTTACTATTCCTCTGTCACATCACATAGAAGCCACCTCTGTACTGCTGTTCTTTCCACCAGAAATAGTATATTCAGATATCCATTTATTCTTGACCTTCTACATCTTTGCTAAAATGCCACTTTGGTAGTGAAATCTACCTTAACTATTCTATTGAAAATTATATTCCCGGCATTCCCAGTCTTCTCTGCACTGCTCCCCACCTCCACACCCATACCTTTTAAAACAATGTACAATTTGCATGTTATATTTATTGTATTTCATGTATACAAAAGCATAGGAACTCTGAAGATAGAGATCTTTGTCTTGTTTTGTTTACTGATACATCAGAAAATAATATCTGGCAACAATTTTTAAGTAAAAAATAAAAAATGTTACCTTTCCTTTTTGCTAGTCTGGAAATACCTCCCAAAGTATGCTATAATTGCCCATGGAAAGGATTCTTTCAACAAATTGTATAATGTATGGGCCTATGAGCTATTTTTTCTCGATACTAGAAATTACAAGAACATATATTAAGAAGAAAAAGACCTTTGCATGTTTAGGCCCCAAAACATGTTGAAAGTTAAAAAGCAGTTTGTGCATTCAGCGCTGAATAGGGTTCCTGGATCCAATTCCAAAATGATTATGTGTAAAGACTTCGTCACACCAGCAAGAACAAGCAGGGTGTCCAGGAAACCAGCATAATTCTGTCGTGAGACTACCCAAAGTTAGCGTCAGATTCCACAGGTAAAGGTCTTGCCTCCACGTCAGATGCCAATTACAAGTCCAGCTTATTAACTATGCTTTTGACCAACTGGCTACACATTGGGGGTTCCCACAACCACCTCCTTAAACTTCCCTGTGAATTGGAAACCTGGGTTGTTACCTGTCCTGCTCAAATGTCTCTAAATCAGAGGTTACTAGGATGCCCTCCTTAGGTTTGATTAATTTGCCGGGGTGACTCAAATAAATTAGGAAACCCATTTGCTCACTAGATCACCTATTTATTGCAAATAATATTACCCAGGGACAGAAAGTTGAAAGAGATGCATAAGGTAAATTACCTTATATAGGGATATGGGATGGGGTGCCTATGCCCTCTGAAGAGTGAGTGCCATTCTCCCCCAAAGCTCCACATGTTCATCAACCTGGAAGATCTCCAAATCTTCTCCACTTGTATTTTAATAGAGGTTTAATTACTTAGGCATTATGGATTAATTCATTGGCCATTAGAAACTGAACTCCAAATGCAGCTCCCTCCCCTCCTTGTGGACTTCAGGTAGGAAGATCCAATATTCAAACCATATGGTTGGTTCTCCAAGCACCAGCTCCTGTTCTTACATATTTTCCCCAAAGATACTTATTTCACACAATAAAACACACCTTTATAATTCACAACACCTAAGAAATTCTAAGAATTGTGAACTGGGGACTAAGGATGAAGACCAACATATGAACAATATGCATTTGGTTATTCAAATGACCAAATAAATATATTTTATAAATCACAATATCACAGGTGCAAATATAGAAAGCAGTCCCATTGTAATAAGTATAAAAACTATAACGAAAAATAGTTGGTTTGAGACAATAGAAAAGGCATAAACATGAAATGAAAAGACTTGTGATGGTTTCCAGCTACATCATTTACTAGCTCTTTGACCTCAGGTTAGCTATTTCTCTCAGCCTCAGTTACATAACGTTTAAAAAAATAACAATGAAATCTGTCTTATTTGCCTCTTATGTGTATAATGATATGTTTTTCTAATATATGTTTCCTTCCATAGTTGACCCAACATATAAATATATAGGTATATATATATATATATATATTTTTTTTTTTTTTTTTCTGTTTAATTGACAGATTGGCCTTTTAGAATGATGACTCTACAGGGGACTTGTCTGTGTCTTTATTTTTCAGTCATATGCTCCCAACCCTGAACAAGTCTGGCAACCAATAGTTGATAATTAAATATGTTATTGAATGAATAATTAAGAAAATTTGAGCAATGAAGTTCAAAGGGCATAAACAATCAGCTGGTTCTTAGTCAATTGCTATCATGTAGGTGTCTGCTATTTTTGTTGTGATTATCATTGTCAGATATGTCTTATTCAAGCTTCTTTAATCCATTATAAAGTGGATGATCGCCTTTCATGCTATTGCTTTAATTTACAATGTTAGTGAAATAACCTACAGGAAAAATTCATTGATCTAATGACTTCCTTACAGGTGTCTAAACTGGCTGGTGTTTTGGTCAAGCATGGTGTCAAGAAAGGTGACACTGTGGTTATCTACATGCCCATGATCCCACAGGCCATGTATACTATGCTGGCATGTGCCAGGATAGGCGCCATTCACAGCCTCATATTTGGGGGATTTGCATCCAAAGAACTAAGTAGTCGCATTGATCATGCAAAGGTAAGTGTTATACTGGGGGGAAATAGTAACTGCTGTTGTACAGTCATGATTATTCATCCTTGACTGTCTCAGAATAAGCTATATTTTTCAGATCCTATTTCAAGTGGGATACTTTTTCTTCTGTATATATTTATTAAATAAGTATTTAATTTTGAGTCACTCTTAGGTAAATGACAACTTTCTAGATGTGCTGAGGAATATAGAATATAAAACAAGTTTCATACCTTGCAAGTTTAAATTGCTTTGTATTTGAGTATATGAAATATACAATAATTAATTAATATTTATTATTTCAGTAGTTCATTCATTCCACATATATTTATAGGGCTTTTACTATGTACTGGGTACTTTCCGTGGAACATGATAATAAATAATACTTATCAAGTGGATGGGACACAAATAATTTCATAATCAGTAGACATTCAGAGATGGTGGTACAGCACATGATTAAGATGGGATGTCCGGGCAGGGTGAGATCACATGTCGAAATGAGGGTATTAGAATAGCAAACTTGCTAAGGATATTGTAAAATGTCATTGACAATGACAATATTTGTCATTAGTATTCAATAAAAATAGCTAGCTATTAGTATTCTATGAATTCAGAGTAGGAATCCTCCATTTTTTTTTTCATCCTGTACATTGCCAGATATGGAATATTTGAGGGATTGCTGGCTACATGGTTTCTGCTGCTATTGCTGTGCTGACGTAGCACAAACCTGGCCTGAGACACTATGTAAATGAAGGGATGGTAGGGTTCTGACATCTTCAGAGAAACATGTTATGGGCCAGATTTGACTCTCAACCACGGTTTGTAGATGCCTCATTTAGAGGTAGGAGTGATTTCTATTCATTGGGGTGAATGGAGAAGAAGAGTAAGATCTTTGATAAGATTCACCTAGTTGAAAAGGCTAATCCCTGGAATCCAAAAGGAGAAAAGAAAGAATATGAGTTAAGTATTAGAAGGAAAAAATAGAGCAAAATTCATTTGGAAGGACAGTGAGTAGACTATTGTCACTGAAGAAGGTGAGAAGAAGAGCTTCCAAGAGTTATTTTTGTCTACACTGGACCCTGTAGACCTTGACCAGTGATAGTTTTGGAGCAGATGAGCACCATGTGTTAAGCAATATTAAGAGGAGACAAATCTGGTAACATCATATGAGTGTCAGAGAGACTAGAGTCTGGAATTAGAAATATTAGTAGGTGGTCTGTTTGTGAAGTAATAAGTAATATGTGGGAGAGTAATGGCTATGGGAAGATTAAGGCAGGCAGGTATTAAAGGAGGAAGAGACAGCTGACCTTCAGAATTTTACAACCTCCAGTGACAAGGTGTTATTAATGGAGAAGGAAACTAGGATATATTGAGGGTCTCCTGAGTGGTAGACATGGAATGAGGTTTTAAATGTCTGACATCATCTGATAATAGATCACTTATTAGAACTAAAAAACTGGATTGTAATTCATAAACTGTTTCTTTATTCTTTTTTTATTTTTAAAAAAGTTGAGTTAGTGCTTATGGAGGGAAGTCTAGGGGATAATGTTAGTCACTGACCTACAAATCAGTGGGTAGTTGGGAACTTCTCTGAGGAAACTATGGACTCCAGATTTTTGTACAGAATTCCTAAACATTATTTGGATAACAGCATGAGATATATTATTACTTTTTAAAAAAGATATAAAATGTGGAGAAATTCAAATATTTAGAATAAGGGTTTATAAATCTTCTGCTATATCACCTGAGGAGTCTTTATTCATAACAAATGCAAACACACACACACATACACACACAGATTTGTCAAGGAGTTTAGAATTTATTCTTACGGGCAAGACTATCCCCTGTAGGCCAAATAAAGGAGAGAAAATGGAACTTCAAATGCACATCTACTTGGATAAAATAATAGCTATAATTAGAAATGATTTTGATGTCATTATTTTCAAGTAAATAGGCTGACAAAAAATTACTTTAACAGAAAGAGATGGGAAGAATGTATTCTATTGAATCAAACTAGAGATCAAATAAAATCTCTAATAAAAGGCTTTTAAGAGAAATGTGAAAGGGATTTATTCTAAAGGGAAAATTAATTTTAATTTATTAAATTGTTCAAGTTTTCATAAAATCTATGTATAATTTTAATTTGAGATGTAATATATTTTCATTTATTCACAATTCTAATCTTAGGTTATATTTCTTATTTTATAATTATTGCAGTATTAAGATATGAATTATATTCAAATATCCAAACTTTAAAACTATAATAAAGAAAAACAAGATTTATTTTGCTCTGATTTCCTTTTTTTTATTTTTGAAAGGTAACTTGATAATAGAAGGAGAAAGCTTCTGTAATCGGCCAGAAATGGTTCTGACTCTACTGCTAGTAACCTGGGGCAAGCTATATAACTGTACTGAGCCTCAGCTCCATGCATATTAAGCAATATTCAGAAAGCAGAAAGTACTATATATTCATATATTTGACATAATAAAAAAACCTTTCATAGATGAGCTATATTGTAACCAGAAACCAGTATTCAGGAATAGATGCACTATCTTGAATTCTCTGTCTTGATTCTCTGTCTCCTGAATAATTTATTATCTGTCTCTTTTTCTTTGGATGTCTTTGTGAAGAAAGAGTATCCTTAAAAGAATAAAGATATGTCTACTTTTACAAATTAATGGGAGTGTTAGTGCAAGTCCACAGACATTTATTGAGAGGCAGAGGAGCTGCAATGAGATGCAGATTCGATCATGGAGACCTCCCTTTGCCCTGATGGGCACACTTCCTGACTGTGGTCAGACCTCTGAGGCAAGCCCAGAATGTACTGAAGAAGGGAGATTAACCCAGAGTTCTGCCCTCTACAGGCAGGCCTTTGAGCTACATCTGCTCATGTCTTGAAGAATGGCTTGCAAGTTGTCAGATAAAAAAGAGTGTCACGTGTGTTTTAGTGACAGGGACAAGTTCAGGCTTTGTGAGAAAAAACATTTGGATGTCCTTTTAAGAAAAGTAGACCAAAATTAAAATATAATATTTGGTGAAAATGAATATATATTGAGTGAAAAAAAGAACAAAAAATTATTGTAGTGATATCTTTTCTTCTGAGGTCTCCTTAGGCGCTTAGCAGAGATGTTTATATAGACATATACATATATATGTATATACATGTATATATATAAAAGAAAAAACTTTCATTGATTGGATTAAGAAGATGTGGCTTATATAGACAATGAAATACTATTCAGCTATAGAAAACAATGACTTCTTGCCATTTGTAACAACATGGATGGACCTGAGGTGATTATGCTAAATGAGAAGAGAAAGAGAAAGACAAACACAGTATGAATTTATTCCAATGTGGAAGATAAACAAAGCAAACAAACAAAACAAGCAAAACCTGTTAGACTCTGAAACAAAATAGGAGTCAGCAGAGAGGAAGAGAATTGGGCATAGGAAGAGTGGGTAGAAGGGACCAAATGGATATCAGTCAATGATAAACTAGAACTTTGTTGTCATTACCAAAGTACATGGTCATAAATATGTTTCTTGAGGTAAGAAGTTGTAATCCTGAAACTTACATAGTTTTGTCAATGAATGGTACCTCAAGAAAAAAAATCTTTTTGAAAATAAAATATTCCTGGGTGCAGTGCACCCTGGTGGCCTAGCGGTCTAGTATGACTCACATAGAGTCCATGGTTCAAGACCTGGGGCTGGGAAAATATCTAATGTGAACAACTAAATAAAAATAAAGTGTTTCCTTCTCCTCTCTTTCTGCTTGCCTACTTGTCTTCATTCCTACCTGTACCTTTCCTTAAAAAAAACAAACAAAAACAATGTTAGCTACAGGAAGTCAGATGACAATTTAAAAAAAAATTCCTAATAGTTACATTAAGAAAAACTAAACAAACCCAAAACACAACCCAATTCTAAAAAACGCTTCCTCTTAACTACTGGGCTGACCCTCCCCACCTAAGAAATTCTACACCTTCAGCCACAAGCAACTCTCATAGGGGCTTCTGCAAGTGAGGAATTCATAGAAAATCAACCCGGCTTACTTTTTGGAAATTTTTTTTTTTTGGTTAATGTTTCATTGGTTTACAATATAGAAGGTATTTCTAACATCTCATTCTATTAGCCAAAAGCATCATTGAGTGTCTAATTTTAAAAAGGTAAGTGAGATCTATGTGGGAATGATTAGGTAAATATTATATCTGTAACATTTATAAGCATTTTATTAGTTTTCAGGCCATTTATTCAGAAGAGAACAAAATCATTCAGACATTTTTCTAGAAATGTACAGTGGCCAATTCTCCCCTGAAACAGCGTGAATATCTTAATTATGATCTGAAGCTTTCTCAATTTTTTTTTTTTCATTATAGCCCAAGGTGGTTGTTACAGCATCATTTGGCATCGAACCTGGAAGGAAGGTTGAATACATTCCACTTCTAGAAGAAGCGCTGAAAATAGGACAACACAAACCAGACAGAGTTCTCATTTATAATCGTCCAAATATGGTAGTCTGAATATTGAATTGGTTTCCTGTTTATGGTGATAAGCTCGAGATAATTCCAGTTTTTATCATTTGAAAGAAGCAATTAATTTGTAAATCATTAAATATACTGCATGAATGTCATTATTTTCAGGGAAGAAAGATATGAAAGATATTTTCTGTCTATGAAAAGCCAGCTTAAAGCACAATGATTGAAACAGAAATAGCTATACTATTAATGAAATCTGTTATATGTGTAGTCTGTTGTGTCATTTATTAAATTAAGTTGCAATACTAATAAATACACAATGTTAGTATATGATTTTTAAGGCTTTCTGCTAATTAATAATTAAAAAACAATCATACAGATAGTTCTTTGAGCTAGCAACAACATTACGCTATTTTTAACAGGAGGAATTCAATGAACAGAAAGATAAAGTAACTTTTCCGGTAATAAGTGCCAAGGTCATTATTTTAACACATGGAATCAGATAGTATACTTAAGCCTTTTGCTCTCTGTCCTTGTTCAGAGCTGTAATTCATTTATCTTTTAAAAATTTTAGAACATGCATTTAGATTGAAAATAAAACCTATATTCAGGAAAACATATATGAATATTCTGTACAGATAAATTATTCTATGACCTATGAAGGAAGGAAAAGTAGTATGATACATCTTTGAGTACAATTTAAAATGCCATTTTTAGTAAATTTGACCTAATGATCACCTGTATTTCTTCACCTAAGCATGTCTAGAGCTAGTTATAGCGGGACCAACTTGGATGTCTAGCCGATTAAAATTTTTTTGCAGAGGAAATATTACAAGAGTTCAAGGAATCATTATAATTTTGTGTAACTCTTGAGAAGTTCTCTTCAAAAGTGTTTAAATGACAAGATTCAAGAACAGAGTGCCTTAAACTATGTCATTGATTACCACCTAGCAATTTCTATTACCACATTAAATTTTTGTGTAAAGTTTTGTAGTCTGTAGTTCATGAACTGCTGCACTCAATGATTTTAATATTCTTACTGTCTTGAAGAAGAATTTTATATTTCTTTCAAATGAGCTCAAACAAATTTTTTTTAAAGGCTTGTTGCTACTAAACTAGAGAATGCAAAGCCAGAAATAGAGAAGTTGTTGGGTAAGAGAGGGTTAGTGGAAAGGTAGGAATATGCACACAAAAAGTGTTTATATGAATTGTATATTCACATATATGTGAATGCATGTAGAATTTATAAAGAGCATATACTAAGTCCAGTATTAAGTACTTTCAAATATTTTTTCTTTTTTACTTCTCACACACCGTTGAAGTAGATGCTACTACTGTCCCCATTGTATATATGAAGAAACTGAGTCAAGGAGAGGCAAGAGCCCAGAGCCACAGCTAATAACTCATATAGCCAGGATTTGAATTTCAATTTCATGAAGTTTAATCACCAGGTAGATAGATATGCATGTATATTATTCTTCTCACTTTATAAGCACACTGGAGGATATCAATATTAATGTTTTCTGTTGATATTTTTCTAAATGAAATCTCTTCTTTCTTCTCTTAATAGGTAAAAACCTACTCTGCCCCCCTGCCTCCAATAACTGGCTCACATTCTCTCACCCTTTCTTTTTCTTGAGATTCTGCCTCTATTTTGACTTCTCTTTATTTTACATTAAGGTTTGGATGTCTCCTGTCCATATTAGAGCTGTTCAGGTGGTAATTAAGCTCAGTGGATTGGCTTTACTTTGAGATTAGATACAAATTATGAGGTTTGATGTTATGCCTCATTAACCAGGATTACATTTTTGCCAGAGGTAGTAAGAAATACTTGGATACCACTCTTAAGCCTCAGGCAAGCAGTGACAGAATCAAATGAAGATATTTCACTCAAAGGGTGATCTCCCAATACTGCTTTTCAATAATCCTAACTAGGAAAGGCGTGTCTATAGAAATAAATGAATATATGTGAAGAATCATGTTGATATTTCTTTCCCCTTTCTTCCTTCTCTCAAATATTCTTTTTATAGGCCTATATATTTTAGCCTGAAGAAAATTCATTCCAGTCTTCATTTCATTTAATCTGTATTTTTGATCACTTAATTGACAATATGCCTTGATTCTTCCCCCATAAATCTGTAAATATAATATAATATAATAGATAATTTGAAACTAGTCAATGAAAACATACAATTTGTTCAAAATTAACTATTTTTTATTTATGTAAATGGCGTAGCAAAGGCCTAGCAAAGACCGAAGAAGCCAATTGGACCTGAAGTTTCACTTTCTTGGAGGTCAATTCAGATTGTTATTTATCAGTGTGTTAATTCTTGTAGGCATCTTATTTTTGCTATTAATTGAAGTATCCATTTGTAAATGTACCCATTTAAAATATAAAACCCATTTTTTTTTGCAATACTGATTAATATATAAAGGAAACCGAAAATGGAAATGACCTGACTTTTCTAAATCTGTCATTGTCTCTGCGCTTAGTTCAGGGATCACCTTGATGAAATGAATGGCTACCTATACGCTCTAGGTGGCAGACCTTACTAATTTCTCACTGAGGAATGTATAGCTTTGTCTTGAGTCTACACTAACAAGTTAACCAACTGTAAACTTCTTGATGTGTCTTCTTGAGTTTAGTGAACATGTTATAAAACAGCTAGACATTTACTGGATTCAGCTCTACTTAAATTGTTGCTCCCTTGTGGCTCGGTTGACTGAGACGATTAGGATGTGGATCATGTAAAGTTCAAGGACCCAAGATTGCTCCCTGGGGCTGGATTAAAATAAAAATAAGCAACTAACTTAATAAAAATGCTTTGTTCTCCTTTCCTTCTCTGCTCCCTCCCTCCTTCCTTTTACCTCAAAAAATAAAATTGCTGTAATTCCCTATTAGAGTAATCTCCATAAATTTCTTTCCTTTCTACCAACCTCGGTGGTTTTATTAGGGTTATTTTTTTTGATGTGTCTGCTTATGACTCTATTATAATGTTTACAACTCATAACTTGGGTCTAGGAAAAGCCAAGAAACTAAACATTTCTATCATATTATTTAGTGATCTAGGTGGAGGAAAAGTTGCATAGTATTTTAGATATGTCACAGAATCCCATTAATTTCAAGTTTATTTTTGTTCTTGACAAAATGAAAGTAGACTTTACTACTACCACTGGGGATTAGTTAATATTTTATCATTTGGAAATATAGACACTGCATTACTCATAAATGATCTGTGTAAAAAGGGGAAATTTTAATGAGTAAAGTTGACATTTTATTATGAAGACAATAGTTCCAAAGTAAGAGCCACAGGTTATGTAAAATAGAAATAATTTTTGTGAAATTGATAGTGTAATTACATTTAAAAGAGCATGAACTCCTATTGGTTAAGCTCTTACTATTGCTGATAACACAGTTATATCAGATTGAATTTCTTAAGGGTATTCCTAGATTTAAATAAAACATTTTATCACCTGTTCAGTTGAATGCAACATCAAACTCTTGGACTTTTTATGAATTTTTAATTTATTTACTTATAAATCTATATTTAGCGCTATATAGGCCTAGATTTGTATTCAGATGCTCAGATTTATAGATTCAGCTATACTTGAATGTTCTGATTTAATATCCCTTGTTCAATGATTATTCCTCTATCCTTCCTGTGTAGGGGACAGTTCCTTTAGCCTCAGGTCGTGACCTTGACTGGGATGAAGAGATGTCAAAAGCACAGTCACATGACTGTGTTCCTGTTCTTTCAGAACATCCGCTGTATATTCTTTATACATCTGGAACAACGGGGTTGCCAAAGGTATTCTCTTTCTTAGGGATAGCTATCTATCTGTAATAATGTATATCTTTTGCACTGATAATATTAGATTACTGAGTGAACATGTTTGCAGAAATTTACCTTGAGGTTTAGACCTCGGTACTTTATATCTTAAAGAACTATTGTGTTTGAATATAGACTATAATAATTATATTGAATGTCTAATAGTTTGTCCCAATTTGTTCTAAGTTCTTTATATGTATCAGCAATATAGAAAGTTAATAGATATTTGATTGAATATTGGTTTATTTAATAAAATGTTATAAAGATATATTTTAAATGAAATATTTTTATTTTTGAAATTGTGTTAAAACTTTCATGCAGCATGGAATTGATTTTTTATCTAAGGGAATTCAATTCTTTATAATAAAAGCAAGTTTGAGAATTGGCATAGACAGTTTGAACAACAGGCAATTTATCTAACATATTGAACTATTTGATTTGCAGCGCTAAAAACAGTCAAGGATTTTAAAATCTGCTTACTATGAAAGGTGTTTTCACAAAACAGTGTTAAAAGCAGCAAAATTTATGAATGTATCAGACACCAAACAAATACTGCTTTTACCTGGTGACTCCAAATAATACTAGTTGTTCATACAGCTTCATAAAGGCTTTAAATATCATCTTTTTATTCATCTTTATTAAGGGGTTCAATATTCATTGAATCCTAGAATTTTAGTGAGGAGTACTTTCAAAATCATTTAATTCCTGGAGTACTGTAGCCTCTTTATTAATGATAGACCTCTATTACATCAGAGTTCTCAAAATATAATTTGTTCATAATCTTAAAATAGTATTCTATTAGATTAATTTTAAAAAGGAACATTAAGACTTTTCAAATGAAATTCATTTGCTTGTGAAAAATTTGGTAGGGAATCTATTTTTTCTGAGAATGGAGGCCATGTTTGACTACATTTTCGCAAACAGTTCAAACCCAATAATTTTCGCTGATGAATAAATAATGAATGTGTTAACATAAAGATATTTACATCATTGTAGAATCAAAACCTTTTGATTTTTTTTTTTACAACAGATTTGGTTCAAGGGCAGGGAGTAAAACAGGATGAGTTCAAGGGATTGTACCCGCAGACACTGGAGGATTGTTTTGAGTATTTACCGAAATAGGAACATTTCTAGGGCTGTAGAGCTGATGATCATCACTGTAGAGAGCTGGTGTTTAAATCATGGGAGTGAGGTTTGACAAAGCAGAACACGCAGCATGACAAGCTAGGGTTTCTCAGGGTTTTTCAGAACTACCTCTCAGTGAACTTTAGGAATTCAACTGCATTGAAATTATACATTGCTAACAAATCTTTATGCCACTTAGTTTATTCTACCTTGTGCATATTGGTTTTTGTTGTTGTTTTAAAGAAAAGGTGCAGGCAGGATTGAAGGGGAGCAGGCAGACAGGCAGGAAGAGAGAGGAGGAAGAAGCATTCCATTTTATTTGTTCTCCCCCACTCTCCTCCCCCAACCTTCCACCCCCAGACCCAGGACTCAAACCCAGGGGTATGTGGCCTGCATCCTTTGAGAGAGGGCTATGTGTCCTGTGTCCTTTGGAGGTGATTGAAGTAACCACTCTTCCGCCTGGGCATGCCACACGTTATTTTTTAATGTACTTATCTTCATAACAATGCACGTTCTCTGAGGTATAGAATATTTCATACATCCTTGAACCTGCTGTGACTCTAACCTCAAATGCAGAGCCTCAGAATATTTCTTCTCTAGTTAGTTTCCAGACTCTTCCTTATTCATAATTCTCACATCATCTTCGGTGGGTATAATCAATATTAACAGGATCTGAAATTTTAATCTTTGGATTCCCAGAATAGAAGCACCGGAAAGATGAGGACACACACATCTATGAAGTATTTCAGTATAAATTTTATGTCATCCTGTAGTTTTTTTTCCTCGATCTTTGATCTTCATGACATAAAATGTGAGACCATAAAAATATTCCAGATAAAATTGCTCCTTTCTTATGGGCACATATAAGGCACACACAGGCAGTTTATTCTGTGGTTAGTTTGCAGATATATTTAGGGTATATTTGCATCTCTGCATCTGCCAAGCCTGGAGTTGTCATTTTGCTGTATGACAGGTTAATCTGTTAACTGCTGCAAATATTCCAGCAACCACAGCTGAGTTTACAGCATAGATTTCTGTCTTGTGGCTTCTATTCTTTTTGGTTTTGGTGTCTATAGTCAAGATACTTCAGATCACTACACAGTAAAAGAATCCCTTATCTGGATGTGGTATAGGAGATTTAGTGATGGGTGATGGTCCTTGTCTTCTTTCAGCTGGATATCGTGGTCGGGGAGGGGATACTGATAACAAGAAAAAAAAGATCAAGAGAAGAAGACACACACACACACACACACACACACACAAACACACATCAAAAGAGATGGGGAAAGAAAGCAAAAGTAAAGGACTGGATGTAAGTCATGAATGGAGGTGATAGATAAAGCTGTTTGTCTTGATGTGCATTTATTCAATTTACGCAACAATTCCTACATGTTAGGTGACTTATTGATATTTCCTACTCTAGGGGAGAAAAAGAAATACAATGAAAAAGCAGAACTTGTATTTATCTGTGGTAAAATTCTTGCAGTTAAAATGCTGACCTTGCTACATACACCTTTGCCCCTTGTCTCACAGTTGTTCAGATCAATAAAAAATTATATGCTGCTAAAACGTCCTCTATAGAGGCATCTTCAGAGCCAAAGTCCTGCAGCAAGAGGTTTTTGATGAAATATCCCAAATGAAACCATTCCATTTTTACTAATATTATTCATTAATTTATACATCGTTCTCCAGACTAAAGAAGAGTATTTTCAAAAACAGCTGGATTTTTCTATATGTGTTTCTTCATCCAGCTGTTCAGTCAACCTGTTTTATGCCAGACACTGTGCTGAAGGCACAAAGGTATTCTCACAAGACTCTTAAGTGATGGTGGAGACACAGCACTAGGCTGAGGTTGCTGTGGGGCCAGGAAACAGGACTAGAGAGACATTTAACTCAAGAAGTGACATTTTCATAATGTCTTACAGTACTTGTGTGATGAAGTTGAAGCTAATCAGGGTCAGAAAAGGAGTAGGAACTCATCGTAGAAAGAGAGAGTATCTTCTGTAAACTCACTTCAACAAGATCTGTTGGATTTTTAAAATAATCCAAACCATACATGCTCTTTCTTAACCCACTGACTCAAACCATAATGTGATGATGATTTTTTTTTCAAGTATTTCTTTCCCTTCATGTTTTGGTTTTTCTCAAGTTGTCAGACTCAGTTTAAATGTACGTATATGTCTATATCTGTCTGTATCTCTATATTTATCTCTATATTGTATATGCCTATTTGCTTATGTATATATGCATATGATGTGTAAGTAAGTACATGGACATAAATGCATACATACCTAGGCATATACTTATATAGACACATCCATTTATATTTAGATGTTTACATGTGAATAATATGCATTTTATTTATATAAATGTGCATATTTGACTTTCATAACATAAGTCTTTAATACAAAGTAAGAAGGTAGAGGCTCTCAACTTTCCCTTTCATATCTTTATTTGGGAACAGAGTGTTATTTCCACCTGGATGTCTTGCAAGGTCTCCAGAAAACTTTAAAGATCATGGATGATCCTAAAAAAAACTAGAGCTGTATATTGGTAGCTTAGAGGTTTTTTGAGAATTTATTCATTCATCTAATGTCTTTTCTCTTAAGGTAAATAGAGTGTAAGTGCATAAAAAAAGTGATATGTAAAAAAGTAATAGCGATTCTAAAAAGTACACTGTAGTATGTTTGCTTATGATTTAGCAGTAAGTATTGATACTGAATAAGTTTATTTTCCCTCATGCTCAATATTTAAAATATACGTAAAATGCCATGTAAGTTTCTAATTGATTTTTATTAATCAGAAAACAATAATCTGCTCTTTTTAGCATGATTTTTGTGTTTGTAAAGGCAGAAGGAAGCTTTTCTTCTGCATTTTAATTGTCATTAGCTAGAAAATATTGCACACAAATAAAAACTACTTTATCTCCTTATTTTAGTTGCAAATTAATATTCTAAAAAATAAAAATCTTTTAGAACCTAATCTAATTTTTAATCTCAAACTTCTTATAACAGGTCTATATGGAGAACATGAAATTATGATGTTCTTTATTTGTATACCATATCAAATACTCAGAAAATTTAAAATTATTGTCTGAATATTTTGGAGGCAAGAGCGAATTTCAGGTCTAAAGTTTAGATTAATGAATAATAAAGTGATGCTTGATATAAATGCTAATATTCAGCCTTTAAAAAATATGTGGGAGTCAAGAGCATGAAAATCAGACATGGTTTTTCTCTCTCCTTTAGCTCCATTTTAATTGTTTTTAATGAGAATCTTTAATGAAAACCACTAATTATTTTGATATTTCTGCCATTTGGGTGGTATGAGCACCATGGAAAATAAAAAAGCAGTAATTGCTAGAACTAAGGGTATTCTTTAGTTAATAAGATACTAAATTTTGGTCTATAATTTTAAATGCATTTTCATGCATGGTCTCATTTTTAAGTTTCACTTTTTTTGTTTGGTTAAATGGAATTAAATATCCACTATTTTACAGGAAAAGTAAGATTGGTGAATATTCTTAAAGAAGTGTCCACTTGAGATGATTATGAAAATTGATAGCTTACCCTTCAAATTATCTCTAAATTTTACAAATCAATTGCTATTCTCTGTATGTTCTCCCTAACCTTTTCTTCCTTTTTATGTCTTCCAGTTGATACATCTTTTCTTGGTGCCATGTAGTAAAAAATTAGAATAATATTAAAATCATAGATTAAAATGAGCTTTAACTGCAGGGACAGGTAATGGAGAGAAGATTCTGAAAAATCTTAAGAAAAAGCATTACTGACAGTAATGATCACAGTCTAAAATGATATGTGGGTAGCATAGTATCTTCATGTTTTCTCTGAAAAATTTTTAGAAGAGTTTTCAGATTGAGTACTATGAAACTCATCAAGGTATTGAACCAAGAGAAAGACCTTCTCAGTAGGACAGACTAATTAGCAAAGTGCATGGAAGACTGTACATAATATAGTGGAGAAAGAGCTGCTTTGTTTACATGGGAAAATGCATGTGTGAAATCTCCTGACAGGAGGATTAGGATTTCTAATATTCCCATGGTGATCAAGAGAGCCAACTGCATGCTAACCATGTCATACAACCTAGAAAGTAGCTGTCAAATGCCAACAAAGCTGCATGTGATATTTGCCAGGAGGCCAGGTGTTACCTTTGGTAGAGAAAATGTGTCCCACAGCTTGATACGTATGTTTTATTAGCAGTGACTGAGGAAAGCAGCAATTTAAAAACTAACAAAATGTCATATTTTTTATTTCCTGGATTCATATATGTGTGATAAAGCTGCATAGCTATGCCAAAATATATGATTAGTAGCACATTTGTTAATTAGGGTATGCTTCCTTTTTTAAGAAGAAGTAATTATTTTCTGCATACAGCATTTATAATTGCTGTACTGGATGTTGCTTTAAAATATGAATGAAATACACCTTGTTTTTCTTAGCAAGCATTGACCTGTTCGTTCTGAATATTCACATGGTTAAGTCTTCTTGAGTCAATGATGATTGATGTTTATAGCGAAACAATAAACAATATTGATTATTAAGTTTGCCATCAGTTCTTAATTATGGTGATTTTTGTGCCAAGTTTTACAATATTAATCTTGCTTTAAAGTTGAATATATTCATTGTCAAAGATAGTTGCTAGAAAATGATTGATGAGAGCAATAGTACTATGAAGTAACAATCTCTGTTTTGCCCAAAATGTAATACATGCCAAATCTATTGACCTCAAATCCAACTCATCAGCATTGATTGTCAGAGTTTCCGAATTTATTGAAGAATTGATGTGTTCATCAACTCTGATACTATGGTAGGATGATCCCCAGGATAAAATTCTAAGAAGGATCCAGTTAGAACATGACATTGCTTCTTCTAAGAATCCTATTTTTATTTAGCAACTTAAGGAATAGGCATCCTTATGTTAGTCTGTATTTTAGGCACATAACTACCTTTGCCCTTTCTGTTGCACTTAATTTTGAGCATTTCAGTTTTTGTTCTAGAAAGATGCCTAAAAATGTAATGCTAATCTTTGATGTTATGCCTGGAAAATGTTATTGTGAAATCATGTTTTGTTTTGTTTTTTTTCAGAAGGGGAAAATGTCTATACTGGACTGATAGACATATATGGACTGATATGGAAATATTAAACTGTTTATTACTGGATAAACCACAGAAATAATGATTCAAATACAATTATGTGAAAGTCAAAGTGATTTGGAGTTTATAGAAAATAAAATACTTTAACCAGGAACTTCTTCAGGGGGTAGCATGAAGACAGAGGGTCTTTTAACATATTGTTTATTGATTTTCTTCTTCCTTAGGGTGTGGTTAGGCCCACTGGGGGATATGCTGTGATGCTAAACTGGACGATGTCTTCTGTATATGGGCTTAAACCTGGAGAGGTAAGCATGGTTTTAAATTCACATCACATGAAATTTTTCTAACATATATGCATTTCATTATCTCTTTATTTTTTAGGTGTGGTGGGCAGCTTCTGACTTAGGCTGGGTTGTTGGACATTCCTATATCTGTTATGGACCTCTTCTACATGGGAACACAACAGTTTTATATGAGGTAATAAAGTTATTACCACTATTAGTATTTATATTACTGAAAATTTGGAGAAGCAATCCTAAGTAGGAAAAGAAAAAATTGAATAAGGGCAGTGGATATTTTTACATATTCTTTCAGTTAAATATATGATTTCCAAAGAAGTAGGGCTACAATAGGTAGACTACAATAGCAAGCTAAGTAAATTATATGGAAAAACCCAGAAAAAATTATATTCTGAAAAACCATAAATTAACAAACTTGAGGTCAGTCCTTAACAAATTTCTAGAAAGGATTATCAAACATGGGTTTTAGAATGCTAGAAAAGAAAAAATTATCAAAGTAAGCACAGAGATTCACCTGTTTATGATCCTATAGGATTAATGGATTACTAAAGTACATTGTCTGATTTTAGTTAGATCCTTTGAGTGGTTTATGATCATTGGTTTATGTATAAGAGAATTAGAGACTGATTATATTCATGCTGAATAAATAACTGGTTTAAGTTGCTAATGCATGGATTAATGTTACCCAGGGATGAGAAAGTTATTACATGCAAATAGGGAGATTGTGTAATTATGAAAGTTCCCAACCACCAAGAAGGTGAGCGTTCTAAAAGTGTTTGTGCCAAATAACCAAGTAACATTAAAAATATGTGAAGCAAAAACTTATAAAACTGGGAGGTGACATAGAGTAATCCACAATCATAATTCTAGACTTCAATATCCTTTGTCAATAATTATTAGAACAATGGATAGAAAATCAGCAAATATATAGAAAAATGATACAATACCATCAATCAACAGAATCTAATTGACATTTATAGAACATTCCACCCAACAAAATCAAGATGCCTATTATTTGTAAGTGCCTACAGATCACATATCAAGATAGAACAAATTCTAAGCTACATGCAGATTTTATCAACTTTAAAGTAATGAAAATCCTGCAGCATGGGTTGCTTGACCACAGTGGATTCACACTATAAATCACTAACAGAAAGATAATAAGAAAATGTCCAAATAGTTAGAAGCTAATCACTATTTGAAAATAAAAAATATTGATCACAATGAAAAAGTTTATCATATCAAAACATGTGAGACAAAATGAAGAATGTTAAGAAGGAAATATATGGTACATTAGAAAGGAAGAAAGTCTCAAATCCAAACATTCATCTCAAGAGACTAGGAAAAAGAAGAGCAAAGTAATTCCTAAAAAGCAGTAAAGGAAAGGAATTTTGAAGAGCAGAAGTCAATGAAATTGAAAAAAAAAAAGAAAAAGGAAAAATCAGTGAAACAAAGTTGATTCTTTGAAATGACAAATAAAATTGACAGTCTGTAAAAAGAAAGAAAACACAAATGACCAATATCATATATGAAACAGGAACTGTCATTAAAGACACTGCAGACATCAAAAATCTAAGGGAAAACTTGAAGCAACTCTCTGTACATAAGTTTGATGACTTAGATGCTGCCAAAAAACCCCACAAATTACTATAACTAATTGAATATGAAATTGACTAGGGTGTAAGCCAGGTGAAGCCCAAGGACCCAGGTTTGAAGGAGATGGGGGAAAAACCAAAACAAATAAGTAAAGCTGCTTCATCTCTCTTCCTTATGAAAAAAATGTTTAATTAAAAAATAAAGAACTCCTTTAAAGAACTCCTTTGAAGAACTCGTGTCTCTTAAAGAACACAATTCAAACTTATTTCCATGGTACAAACTGACCCATTGTCATCTTTTCTTAGCCTACATTAAAAGTTTTGTCTTTGATTCCTGGCCTCTGATTCTGTTTCCCACCCACCATTCCAGCCATATTGGCACTTAATGGAACAAAACTACCTGTGATTATGTTCCCACTACTAAAGTTCCACTTCTGTTTTGATAAGGTAGCAGAGTGATCTTTTTTCTTAAAGGGTGAACTTTAATATTACCTCTTTATGATATTTTTTTTGATTTCCTCAGCCTGATTGAAGTATTCTTTGCTCTATACCTCCATCTAGATTTCTCTGATCTTGCAAATACAGGACTGTGATAATGTAAACTCTTGAGGGCAGGAGATGTTTGTCATTTGGGTACTCCATAGTTCTTGGCACAATGCCTTCCAAGAGGCAGGTAAAATTTGTTGTGTAAATGAACTGTTTCTAAGAGGAATAATTAATGAGCATACAAAATACAGGAAAAAGTCTTTCTTGATTAAAACTAAACTAAACAAAAGAGTCCTGACTTAGCACTATCCCAGCAGATGAAGTAAAATTTATTAACTTCCAAACAATAATTATTCCAGTTGTGGCCAATTTTAGGTGAACTACCAACTTAATATCTAGTAATATTACTAATTTTTCAGGAAACTGAAATCTTCAAGTAAATAGTAAAAACACATTATTCATGTAAATGTCATAGGATTATCTTTTCTAAAAGAAAAAATCATATACAGCTCATATGAGATACAATTTTTGTTTCTATTTTTAATAAATTATAGAGTTTCAAAGCTATAATGTAAGGTAGATAATTGGTGTCTGCAATGATGTTTTCCCTTAAGGATGAATTTTAGTTTAACAAAAATTGATATTCTGAGGTACTAAGATTTTAAGTTCATTGCGTGTCAGCATGATCTAGAGTGCAACAATCAGTTCATTAAACATACCTCTTTAATGCAAATATCTCATGATATTTTATGAAAAAGTAATGAATGAGTTACGTTTTCTCAACAAAGATAAAATATTACATTCTGGAATGTAATATAAACCTATAGCTACATAGCTAATAAAAAGCTTAAGATGGTTCTAACTGAATTTAATATTCACTTCACTGAATATGAAGACACTCTTGCTTGAAACAACCTATATTTAAACATACAGGTCTATACAATGAGTATTTAAATAAGGTTTTCCTTTTCTGGCATAAGTAGACATAGAGTTATACATATTTGGGTTAAAACATTGGAAATCCTGATTATTTGCTTCAGTTTTAGCTTCCTAATTGATACATTTTTAAATGCATTCCTATTTCATTCAAACCAGCAAACAGCATCAAAACATACAAAACTTTTGATTCCCTTATCTCCTTGCAGCTATTACATATGCTCGTCATTGAAGGTTGCTTGCATTCAATATCTCCTTTTTCTAACCAGGAACTTACTCTGAAACCCTCACTAGCTATCTATCACCATCACTCCATAATAACAGCATTTGCTAATGTCTTTTAGTGATCTATATTTTAAAAATTCGGTGTATATTTTCAGTTCTCATGTTACACTGCTTCTCAGCATTTGAAAGTAATCATCATTCGCTCTCTTAAACACTCTCTTACCTTTTAAAACATAGCATATTCCTGATGTCCTGAGGTTACTGTTTGCTCATCCCTGCTACGTGAAGTTGTCTGACATGACCCCCTCATTTTTAGATTTTAGTTAAAGTGTCATTTCCTCAGGGAAGTGTCCTTGACCTCCTTATTAGTCCAATCTCCTTATCATAGTTTTTCTGAAGCACTCTTGTTTTTCCATCATGGCTTGTGTCACAGTTGCAACGTCACATTAGTTTATAGGCTGTTTGATTTCTTTTCCTCTGTGCTCTCAGCTTTCTGAGGGAAGGAATCATCTTAGTCTTTACTTACTGTCAGGTTTCAGCATCTAGTCTTGTTCTTGATCTGTATTCAGTTCTCAGTAAATACTTATCAAATAAACGCCTGAATGAAGATGTCTGGGAAAAAAAATTACCTGATTTGTAGGTACAAGTTTTTGCCCTGAAGTAGGAAAAGTAATACTAATTTTCTCTTTATTAGATACTTTCACAAGCCTCTCAATAGTTTTTTTAATAAACGAAGATTCATTTTTATAAATTGAGGTAGACCTATTTGAAGTCATCAATTTTAGAAGCAAAATTGAACTGAATGGTTAAAATATACAAACCAATTCTGAATAATTCAGTCTTTATTTTTTTGGGGGAAGAAGCCTTTTCAGAAGTCTATCAATAGAGTACAGATTTCAACAGACATAATCCCCAAAATATGCAGATTTAATGTATAGCAATGTGACTATATTAACAACACTTTACTGTGTACTTCTAATTTGCTAAGAAGTAGATTGTAAATTTTCTCACTGAAAAATGAAAAAGAAAAAAGTAAATATTAACTATATGAAGCATGTAACTATATTAACTATATGTTAATTGACTTGACTGTGGTGATTATTTCATGATTTAGATACATACCAAAGCATCAAGTCATACATTTAAATATATAAATTTTTTGTCCAATATGCTTCAATAAAGCTGGGGGGATACACTGTAAAGCTGCATGTATATAAAAATAACAAAAATGAAATATATGTTAATCAAAAAAAGAAATCAAACTATTATCTCTTGGCTAAGTTATGACATAGTCATACAACATAATGTTAGTCAAGAGTCACCTTAAATCTAGTTGGTATTATCATAAATTGGTTGATATACTTAATCTTGATTTGGCAATTGTCTTCTTTATGAAATACAACAGTCTCTGTGAAAATCCTCAAGGAATACAAGTTGTTTTCATTCTAGAGTTGTTTGCATTTTAAAAACTGCATACTTTAGAGTAGCAATTAATTTCAGTAAACTCTTTGGTATGCTCAATGAATTAACCAGGAAGGATAGTTAATCTATTAGTAATTCAAAAATAAGTTTTGAAGATATATACTATATTTTGCCTTCTCAGGCAATAAATTGGTTAGGGGAAGTAGAAGATGTTCTATTCTGAATTGTTAGTGTAGAAACATGGTTACAGGACTGAAAATGTGACTATGTTATTGAAATTGTTCTGCTTTAATCTATATGTATGACTGGTAACAAATTAATTCAACCTCTTCAGTAATCTCCTTCATCTCTTAATAACACCTTTCTTATGTAACATTTAATGGATTAAATCACAAAAACCCTTAGAATAGTTGTTAATATATAATAGTATGGTAAATGCTGGGCATTATGAACTACTGTAGTATTGCAAGAAATATGAATTTACTCTTTCCTGAAAAAAGTTCTACAATATAAACAAAACCATTGATTCCCAAACACTTCTGTCATTATAATGCTTTCATTTTCAAATGTTCCACATTTCTTCTTTCAAAGTCTGTTTGTCCTCACAACTCTGAAGCAGTCACTGGAGGCAGCTCCGTTTGGAGCCCATTAATTTTCTTCTAAGCACCAGGCAAAGGTTTCAGCACTCAGGGCTGTGTTGATCCGCTACTGCTAACTTTGAAGAAAGAGCAGCAGATGTGGAAAACAGTTGAGTGGTCTCTCCCCTCAGGGGTTTGTCCTTTCATAACAGGACTTGCAAGTGAAATAAGAATGGCCTTAAACCTTTCATCTGCTAGAGTACATTTCAAGGTTCACCATTATGCAAACATTTTATAACCGTTCACTTGTATTTTTGTTGGACTTTATAATTACTATTTTTTAAACAGAGTAGATAATATTCTAAGACTTCAGAATCTTCCTTAATAATTTCATATCAAATGCTCTTTTCTTGAAGTCAGAGGATGAAGGGTTTTGATACCCTTTTCTTTATAAAATAAGTAGTGTGAAAATGTGCTATACACTTTGTGTGGAAATCAAAGAAGATAATGCATGTGATATTAAGTGAAAATTTCAAAGAAACATGATATATATGCATACATAGTAACATGGGACATATATACATACACATGTATGTTATAATAGGACAAATGCATATGTGTGTATACATAAAAATGACATATGTGCATATAAAATGACAATGTAAACACATATGTAAGATGCTAATAATTTATTATCACTTCATATACATGGATCAAAATTTAGGCAATTCTAAATATGTAAGCCTTCATGTTTGACTATTGAGGAATACTTACTTTCAAATAATTTTTATATTGAAATTATTATTAAATCATCATCAATGTATCTTTATTTTAATTCTTTTTTCTAAAGGACCAAAGTAGTCCTTTATTAAATTTTTTTTTTTTTTTGAAGGAAAAGTGTAGGTAGAAATGAAGGCAAGCAGAGGTAGGCAGGCAGGAAGCCAGAGGAAGAAGCTTTTTATTTATTTCTATTTAGGTTTTCATCTTGTCTGTTCCCTTCAGTCCCAGGACGTGAACCCATGACCTTAGGATGCATGTGGACTGTGCCCAAATGCTATTCCACTAAGGCATGCCCTCACTGTATCTTTAATGTATGTCATGTGTCATATACTTTGGTGGATACTTTGAGAGATACTGCAATGGATCTATAAATCTTCATGAAGTCATCCTGTGATGTATTTTATGCATATGAACCTTCTTAATTCTTAGCTCCTCCCTGGCTTTATTTTGATAATGCAGTTAATTACTAGTTGCATGTATGTAGTTATCTTTTTTATTGCAAGAAATTTGCCTTTGCATCTGTGTTAATCTGTTCTCTGTAATCTGAGTTTTTCCTTTTGAAGGACATGGATTTGCTTCTTTAAGCAAATGCTTGAAGTGCTACTTCCTTCGAAGACTAGTCACCACATTGTTGCTAAATAATTCACTCAATAGGCATGCATGAATCTTTTTCTCCTTCAAAACAATTTTGTTTCTTTTTAAAAATCTAGCAATGTTTGTTTCTGTATGTGGGGAATGAGAAAATGATGACTCAGTTATTACTCTGATTCAGGGAATAAACATATAATTTGATCTCAGTTGGAAAAATTGTACAGCTGATGTCAGCATCTTTGAATAGTTGTTGAAAGATAACTATTTTTTATTTATTTTTCTCTACGTGTACTTGTGTTTTATGTTGAAGCAAGCACGTGCACTATTGTCACAGCTCCATCAGCAATATTTATAGGTGTCTATTGTAAACAACATCTTTCTAGGGGCTGATGGGGCAACAAAATAAGTATCAGATATACTCCTTGTACCAAAGAGTTGACAGTATGGTCACAAAGTTAATATAACATGAGATCAAATCAGTATCTTACTGAGATATCTTTTATGTTGTATAGAAAATATGAAATTTATTTTGGGGGAAATACTTTAAGCCTATGAAAAATATATTTAAAACTTGCATCTGTTTTGATGTAATTTTCTGATGATAGAAGTAGATGAGAAGAAAAGAAATAATTTCCATAGACCACATAACTTGTTAAACTGTGGAATGAAAGTCTACTCCAGCTTGAAAATCTGCCCACTAGTCCTTCAAGGGAAATTTAGGACTAGAGTAGACAGGGTAAGCTTTGTGGATGAAATAGTACAAATAACAATAGTTACTATTGTTTGAGTGCTGAGTGAGCTACTATTGTTTGAGTGCTGTGATAAGACCTCTTTTAAAAAATTATATAAATGGTTTTAATCAATTCTACCTACAAACCCATGTGACACATCTTTTGAGTCCCTACTTAGAGCTCTGGAAACTGAACCTCAATGACATTAAGTAATTTATTAGTGGCATGAGAGTAATAGGACTGGGGTTTGAAACAAGGTTCTCAAGCTCAAAAGGCAGAGCTCTCTAGACATAATTTGAGAAGAATTTTGGGGCACTATTTCATAGTCAGAGATCTGATCTATATGGGCAGAACCAGGGTATCAATGTTCTGAGCATTCATATCAATTGCGAATGAGAAATTGGAGAAGCAATGGAAGAATCAGGAAAGCAAAGTCCACCATGTAAAGCCCAGGGATCCAGGTTCTCAACCTGAGGTCCAGGTGGGGAGGAAACCAAAACAAACAATTAAATTAAAAAAAGATGTTCTTGCCCTTCTTCCTGCCTCCCTTCCTTTCTCCCTTAAAGAAAAAATAAACATATAAAAAATTGGATTGGTTGCCAATATTAAAAAACAAACAAATTTCTTGCCTTTTAAAGATATAATTGACAATCTCATAGGGTAAAGTCTACATTGCAATAATTGGTATACGTATACACTGGGAAAATGTTCCTCATACACAGTCAGCACAACTATCACTTTATTATTTTCTTATTAATTTTAGGTAGAACATTTGATTTCTATTCTCTTAACAAACTCCATTTATGCAACACATATTGCAAACTGAAGTCACTATTTTATACATTACATTGTCAGAACTTATTAATCTGTAGCTGAACATTTGTACAAAAAGGGTATAGCTAGAAGAGTTATAGATAAACATGTACATCTTCAGTGTATATGAAAGGATCTCTGGGGGTAAAACCATGGAAAAGTCTTACCTTCTCTGACCTGGTAGACTGAGTATAGCCTTAATTTAGGAAAGGGAAGGACTCAAACCTGAGGAATTGCAATTCTACGTTATTTACCACAAGAGAGAGTGAGAGACATTGCCAAATTAGCAAGAGTATAGAAAGCATTACTTTGAAACATGCAGTATTGCTGATATTCAAGTGCTTTGTTTTGTTTTGTTTTTAGAAAATGTGTAGGCAAGAATGAAGGCAAGCAGGTAGGCAGGCAGCAAGAGAGAGGAGGAAGAATTTATTTTATGTTGTTCATTCGGGTTGTTCCCCCCACTCCTCACCATCCCCGCACCATCCCGGGTTTCGAACCCAGGTTCTTGGGATGTATGTGGATTATGCTGGCTGGAGACTGCAAACTTAACTGCCAAGCCACCAGGGTGTACCTCAACTTAACAAAATGCAAATTTCATATAATCAAAGTAATGCAGAGAATAATAAAGAGGTTAATTAGAGACATCAGATTGGCCAGTAAATTTTTGTTTTCGAGATTATTTATAATACTTTTATAGAAGTTTTGGTAGTTCTAAGGAGACTTATCTATCTTGCAAATAAGTAAAGGCATAGGTGTTACAGTATCCACCTATCCATCTGTACTGTAGCTTCACCCAAGCTCTTTCTCAAAGCTAAACAGAAAATACTTGAAGAGATTTCTGTGCGGAGCCTTTCATATACCTACACAACTTCTGCATGCATATTTCCTTTCAGACTCTGCTAAAAGGTACTAACTTGTCTCACTAAGAAAATGACCATATGCACATTTTTTAAAAAAACAGAATATTCATGAATTCCCATGAAATTCAGTTGAGGAAACTATCTAAAAGATTAAAGCATTATTCTCTTTAGTGGTGATACAATCAAACTAAAATTCTCTAAGGGAATAACTTTCAAAGTTCTCTGAGCAATACAGCAAGAGCTCCTGGGATGGGGTTAAGTCCTCCATCTTTGTAGAAATGGCAGTCATATTCAGAGTGCTAGGTCCTATAAGCCACATTTATGTTCCGTGGATGTATTTTACACTGGCAGGAGGCTGCAAATCTAACTGCTAAGCCACCAGGGCGTACCACAACTGATTTTGATTTACAAAAATGGAAATTTCTTATAATCAAAGTAACAGGATGTAGATGGATAAACAGGTTGATTGGATACTTTAGAAATAATTTGGAACAATGAGACACTTCTTAAGAGTTTTTTTTTTTTTTTTTTTAGTATATCACCACTTTAATCAGATTTCTGTTATCAGTATATTCTTTTATCATTATTTAGATTGGTTCAGTTATTTATAACAGAAAGAGAAAACCAGCAGTTTCGTGTTAAAATCTAGACGTATCTACTAGCGCAAATATGTGGGTATTGGAAAACAGTTCAGCCTTGAGTAGTGCGTTGTTTCTAAGGACTATGATTTCTTTGGCTCTCAATTCTGGGTGCAGATTAGAATCACTTAGAGGACACACAAAATGTAACAATGCCCATCCCCACTTCAAATCCAATTAAGTCAGAATATTTGGGAGTGGGAAACCACACATTAGACCTTTCAAAATCATCCCCAGAAATCCTAGTATACATTTAGGGCTAACAATCGCTAGGTTAGAGGATAATTAGATGATGGGTATGAATAAATGAAGGAAGGCAAGATGTTTGCATATCCTCACAAGTGAGGCCTATGGGATAATAGGAAATCTCTAGCAAATGCTCATGGAAATATTCATCAGATTGTATTTATATATAAATATTCACTGCATGAGAGGATATTGGGTTTGAAGGTCTTGAGGTACAGGGTAATTATTCCACTTAGCCTTAAAGCAGCAGAAATGTTTTCAAAATTGATAAGATAATGGGAGTATTGAGAAAGAAGGACTTTGGGAAAGAAAAGTCCATATTCAAAAGAGTTATGCATTCATTATATGACTCATAAAAGGATATGGAGTTCAAATATCACTGTCCGCTATTCTGAGCTGTTCAGTTTCTCGTCTACTTAAGTGTCGTCAATCTTAATGTGTATGATAGTTTGTTCCTGTAAAGCAATGTCTCCCCCCTCCCCTTTTTATGCAAAGGACGTTGAGCAAATGGCACACACACTATTCTGCCGTTTGCTTTCCTGTCTTAAGTAGTATACCTCAGAGAATCGCTTCAGTTTTAACAAATCTCAGTTTTAAATGTTACATGTAGAAGCTCTCATCCCTTGTTAAAGCCAGGAGGCAACAGGAACTCGACAAGTGCTAATACCAATTTCATCATTCTTTTGAAATAAACAAGCCAATGCTGCTGCACCTGTCAGCTGAAAGGAAATTCAGGGCTAGCCCATAAGGGATGTAGCTGTCTTCGCCTTAGATCTGCAGCAGAAGCTTGTCTTCAGTGATATTCTCAGAAGTAGTGTCCTGAAAGAGACAAGATGTAATCCTGCCACACAAGCAGCATACACGCCAACGGATTTAAAAAAAAAAAATTATGTCAAAGCCCAAAAGTCACAATAGTGTTGAACCCAATCCTTGGATAAACTGAAATTATACTAAAAAATAAAGCAAAGAGATTTTTTAAAAGATATAATCTAGTGTTTAGTTACACCAATGTTCTGTTTAGTTATTCTAGCTCAGTATTTTTCAGTTTTGAAATCTTAGGGAGACAGGTTGGGAAAATCAGGTAAAAGGGATCAATTATATGGTGAAGGATAGAAATAGATTGCTGGTGATAATGTATTATATACAGAAGTTGAGTTATGATGAACATCTTAAACCTATATAATGTTATGATGCATTGGTTTCTCAATAACTTTATATCTGTGCGCGTATATACATATACACAGACACATGTATATCTATACATATAAATCTTAATTAAATCTTAACATCAGTAGAAATTATGTGAGAAGTGACATTTCCGCGTTTCCTAACTCAAGATTTGTCATCTCTGGTTCATCAGTATTAACACATTGATATACCGGTGGTAGGAAACTATACATTCAAGTTAATTTAAGGCAATTGGTAACTATCTTGGTTTCTTGTAACATTGCTAACCACATTATAAATATTAGAAGTTGATATTTTGCAAATCTCTGATGTCAGAAATTCATGACTTTATAGTAGTTAAGTGCTTAGAATTTCTGCTTCAGCATTGTTTGGATTACTTTCTGTCTTTGTCTTCTGGGCAGCAACCAGCTGCATAGATGTAAATTTGGAGGAAGAGAAGAAAAGCAAGTGGTTAACACAATGGATTTGAATTTTAAAGAGTTTTAAAGTTACTGTTTCCCTTTAATTGCATTACTGCTTTGGCATGTGCATTGTTTGTTGAAAAATCCCTGTAGTCTTAGAATCTCCTTATCTTTAAATTGAATGTTGTTTAGCATAATATAAGCTCTGGAATCAGTGTCATTTTCTCCAGCAGCTCAGCCTGGTTAGTGTGGCACGAGTTTCATTTTAAAAAGAACTGTAAAGGGATCCCATGCTTATGTGTGCATACATCTGTTTGTGCACAGGAGCCTGTGTCTTTGCAGGAGGTCAGGAGAGAAGAGTGTTCGATTAAGTCACTAAGCCATTGAGCCACTTTTATTAAGAGTTCAGAATGAAAGAAGCTTACAGGCTTTGCTTCAATTTTCTACTAGTTTTCTTACCAGTGGTAAGAGGTGTTGAGAACATATGGGTTCTCTGCTGATTACTGTATTCTTTTTTTTTATTGCACACAAATAGCTTACAGCATCTGGTGTGCAATTTTTAATATTGTTACACACACATACACACATCCATAATTACTAGAATATAAATGCCATTAGAGCAAGACCTTTCCTGGCTTGTTCACAACATTATTCCTATAATTGAGAACAGTATTTTACCCACAGTGGACGCTCAATACATATTTATTGAATGAATGACTGTCTTAGTACTACCACATTTATCATGACATGTTTGTGTGTGTGAACAATGGTTTCTGATGAAAGATTTTATTCTGTGCTGTACTATAAAGTATCATTCAGATCTTTATGTTTATGGTAATCAGTAGACTGTTTTGGGGAACAGTAATTTTTTGATAAATCATAGCTTATGTTTTAATTAAGACTTGAGATCAAGCAGAATTTCTTAAGAAAAAAGTGAAATATATGAATATCAAAGTAATTCTAAAATAGGAAAACATTATAAACAGCATTGAACACTCTTGTGGGAATGGACAATAAAATGCAAAACAACGGAAGCTTTCTGAATTCAGATGACTTAGAAAGAACATTGAGAAATTTCATGCATCGCTTCCTTAATTGTCCCATTAGCAATGCTATGTTAACTTGATTTCTATGCTTAATAAATATAATATTAATATACATTTTTGGTACAAAGTAAGAATTGCAACAGTAGTTATAATTTTCATTATTTATGAAAAGTTTGGTCCATTTTAAACTGATATTTACATCATTAGATGTAATTAACTGAAGGAGTTGGAAAATATGTCAAATTTTGTCCTCTGTGTAGGTAGTCATTGTGGTATAACATTTTCATCATGACACTAATACCACCCTTTAGTAAGTGTGTGATTATCCTTTGACACTAACATTGTCATGGAATTCAACTGCAATTGGCTATCAAATATCTTCAGTAGAGGTCAAACTTCTGTACATTATTATCTCAGTGTTTTTAGCTTATCAAGCAAATATTGGGAAAGTGATCTATTCTTATTTAGCAGGCAGGAAAAATGGAAGCATAGACAGGAAAAGTCAATTGCATAAGGTCAGTTAACAAATCATTTTTATGTGGGTGAAATTGTTTCCCAAGTCACAATCTGGTGCACCAAGAACAGATTAGTGCTTAAAAATAAATTAAAGAAGTAAAAGACTAATGCTTGCCTTGTTTGATGCGAAAGAATAAAGTTGCTGATTCATTTTGGAATGATGGACTCAAGACTTCACACTTTGTAAATCAAATTTGTACATGAGTTGCCCAGTTATATCTGGTCAGTTTTTATACTTTATCAATGTGTTGACCTATATGGCGTGATAATGAGATAAATTAAAAATTAAGTGTTTTGAGATAGTTACGATGATAAAATGAGTTTCCAGTTGAAACAAATACTTTCAATGGTATTAAAACATAATAGAAAAATGATAGAATATAAGAAAGAACTGAGGAAGTTATTTTTTAATGAAAGTATAGTAACATTACAGACATTTGTGGACAAGTACAAAGAATCAAAAATGTAAAATGAAATAGTGCCTTTTTGAAGATCCATTAGAAGTGGATAGTGAATCTAAATTATTGGTCATTGATTGTCTCATATTATCCACTCATTTATTATTCTTTTGGGGAAATCTCTATGTTTACTATTAGCAAATAGTTTCTTCTTTCTACCTTATTTCAATGTTTCCCAGGTATGTGTTCCAGAGCAGAAGATCTATGGGATATCAGATGAGATATGTAGACAGACATTTAGGGAATATTCATAAAACTACCAATCTTTTTTTTTGACATTTCTTATGTGCATTAATATTTTTAAGGTTTTAAGAAATACCCAACTAAAAGAAATATTCCAAGCTAAAAAACCTGTGCTCTTATGTTTATTCTAAGCTCTTCATAACGATTTGAATGTATATATCTAACTATGCATAAATATATATGGATATATATGAATCTGTAGATATTTCACAGGGCATATGTCAGCATTCCAAGAGCATTACTTTAGAAACACAGGGAGAAATAGTGATGAGAATGGATTAAGGAGAGTAGATTTTCTGGGTCACTTCAGATTTTTACAGAATTACTGATTTGTTTAAATGCCATTTCCACTTTTCAGAAATATACATTTAAGATACTTTGTGTCCTTTTGAACTTTAGAGTGTCAAAATTGTTAGATTTTTAAGCATTGATCAAGTTTAATGTCACTTTGAGCCTGTGGAAAACATGCACTTGGGATAGATCTTAGTTTTCAATTACAGACAATGCTTTCCTTGGAGTGAGACATTTTATTGAAAAGGTCATTGCTCAGAAGTCACTGTGACTGCAGATGTTCTTTCTTCTCAAATATTTTGAGAAGTGCTATCATCATTTTTACTAGTGTTATGAAAAAAAAGATAGACATTCATAGCAACCGTATTTTTTAACTTACCGCACAGCACAATATATTTAACATCCCAACAACTGCGATACTGCTTTTTTATGCTGTTCACTTGAATGTGCTACGTACATTTCTGTCCTTTGTCTCAAAATCAAAGAAAGGAAAACTTGCCATCTGAAAAACTTTTAGGATGCTGTAACAGCGTGATTAGCCCTTCTTTCTGGTAGTTGAACACTTGGTTTGTTGTGCTGAGGATAGGGGGGTATTTTAAAACTAAGATTTGCTAAGAATTCTGCCTTATTAATAGTGCTCTGTTAAACGTGTAAGTATTGAACTGTCAATGAAATATGAGACATTTACCCAGTGACATTATAAACGAATCTCATTGTAGGGGAAGCCTGTGGGAACACCAGATGCTGGCGCTTATTTCCGTGTGCTCGCTGAGCATGGAGTAGCTGCCTTGTTTACAGCGCCGACTGCAATTAGAGCCATCCGTCAACAGGACCCTGGGGCGGCCTTGGGGAAGCAGTACTCTCTGACAAGGTGAACTGGGATGCACGGGGCAAATTACATTAAGAACTGCAATCAGAATGAATAACTGGGCCTTCTATTTTATTTTCTGGCATTGGGATCCCTCTATTCAAAGAGCCAAAAGATTCTGAATTGTTAGTAAGGATGACTGTTCTAAACATATCTTTGAAATATTAATAATTTTTAAGTGGGAAGTTTAAATGCCATATCATGTTTATTTTAGTTCAAAGTGTACCAGAATATTTTTTAGAAATCACCCTGCTTATATTTTCCTTAAATTAAAATGCTTAATAAGTAGGTATGTATATAGCTATGATCTATATATATGTATTTATATTAAATTTAATAGCTTTATTATTCATTTTGTTTATAAAATCATACTTGTTTAAAGATTCAACTCGCTTCTCAGCCTGTGGGTATTACATCCCACACCCACCACCAGAGTTCCAGAGTCCTTTACCACCACTTGTTCTCTCTCTCCTTCCACCCCGCATCCCAAAAAACTCCCCCTGACAGCCATCAGCTTGTGTCCTGTGAATTTTTAATGGTGTTTTATATTTGTTTCATTTCATTATATTCCACATATGAATGAAACCATCCTATATTTCTCTTTTACTTTCTGACTTATTTTGCTTAACAGGATGCCCTTCATTCAGTTCCATCCACATTGTTGCAAAGGGCACAATATTTTCTTTTTCTTCTTTTTAGTAACTGCATAGAATTCCATTGACTATCTCCCTCCCCCCTCTCTTCATTTATATATATATATATACTCTATTTCTATAAATACAGATAGATATAGATAGATAGATATAGATATATACTGCTGCTTCTTTATCAGGTCATCGGTTATTGATGGATATGGGCATTTAGGTGTTTCCTTGTCTTAGCTATTGTGAATTGTGATGTTATAAACATAGGGGTGCGGATAATTTTCCTGACTAAAGATTTTGTATTCTTTGGCTGTATGTCCAGGAGTGGAATTGCTGGATCAAATGGTAGTTACATCTTTAGTTTTTTTAGGAATCTCCATACTATTTTCCAGAGAGTTGCACTAATTTACATTGTCACCAACAGTGAAGAAGGGTTCCTTTTATTCACACCCATTGCTATACATTTTAAGTCATAGTCAGCATTTATATATTTATATACATATGCATCTATATAGATATCATTACTCTAGTTTTATATATAGTATATAATATATTAGCATCTAACTGCTTTTGAAAATAAAAGTATGAGGTAATGGAGAGATGTTATGAAATATTTTATGTTGCTATGTTCTAAAGAAGGAGTTAAGGTAGTTATTGTACATCAACTATACATGTAAGTAAGAAGTTTTCAATCTAGGTAAAATAAGCTTTTCCCTTCCTATTTTTTATTTTGTAGAAGAAAAATGGATATGTATATACATAAAATTTTTTCTGTAAAGAATGTGTTTTTAAAAAGTATTTATAAAATTCACTAAATAAATCTTCCATCATAATATTTCTATTCGCCTTCTGTTTGTTCCTTCATCTGCTACATTTCAATTTAGCTTCCATATCTGAGCTTCACAATATCTTAAGACCATTCCAGGGATTTTGAAAACTAGTGATTGTAGTCTTTGTAGTATCTCTTTTCTGATAAACGCATTCTGATCACAGTGGTGTGACTAGCAAGCTAAGTTCTGTCTTTTGCTATGTCATCTTCTTTTCCCATGTGAGCAAGAATTTTAGATGTTATCCTTAACTTTGCATGCAGGAAGCCTTTTGTATTTGCCTAATGTTTAAAGCCTCAAACAATACCGAATGCCTAGTAAGTCTTCACCTTTTCTAACTAATAACTGTAGACACGAGTAGGAAATATTAGCATAAGAGACATTTAGTAAGTTCCCCTATCTTGCCATTCTCTTTTAGCACCTGTTAAGGTAACATAGGAATATACACTCTACAGACATCCTCATTTATATAAATTACTCCCATTAATAAATGCAAATACTTCATTTTCTATATGCCAGGGACAAACAATTTGTTTGTTATATCATTTAGTCATTATGATGAATAGAATTTGTGATTATCCTCATTTTACAAATGTGTAAAGTTAGGATCAGAGAGTTTAAGTAACTTCAGAAAGAAACTAACTGACGCTTTCCATACAGTTAACTAAATACCAGAGACCTACTCTTCAAATGACAGATAAATTAGGAATCTGACATGACCCAGGAATTTTTATCATTCAGGTGATTTTTATATCTTTTATTCTATGCAAAAACCTTCTTGAATAGAGTCTCACTTCTTTAGATATAGATGGGACCTCAGAAGTCCAACTATAAATTTTAAAAACAAGAAAACAGAGGTTCAAGAAAATTGAGTTTGGTCAGAGCCAGAACAAAGATCAGAACTCAGATGTTCTCATGCAACTGTATATTTAGTTTATGTTTAAGACATACTGTGTTGACATTTACTAGATAATATAATTAGAGACTCATGATTTATTTGCTGAATCTGCCTTTTTATATCTCATTAGATTATTTTAAAATATGTTTGGAGAATTTAAAAAATTTCAGCTTCTAAAACAAATGTAAAAGGGAGAACTAGGCAGAACTATAAATTTTTCATCCTAGATGACCAGAATTTGGAGAAGTAGATTAGAACTCATCTAGTGTCAGCATCTCATTTTACAGTTGAGGAAACTTTGTCACCAAAAGGAAAAATAACACTCTCAGTATTACAAAGCTCTTTTGGGACGAATCTGGGATTCGTGTCTTACAGATTTTAAGATTTTTCTATTGAGTTAGACTCACTAGATTCAGCAGAAGATAAAATTATATAGTTTCTCTGCTCTCTTCTCCTTCCCTCCTTCCCCTTTATTCTCATTGTTTTTCTTCTTCAACGTAAATGGAATAATAATATATGAATATAATGAATATAAAAGGTACATAATCCAAGCAAATCCCTTGGAACAGTTATTACCATACATTGTTTTAGTTATTATATTCTGCTTTGTTATTCACTGCTTTTTTTAAACCACATCATAGTTGTTTATCTTCATATTATCCTCTAGTTCAATTTTATTTAAGTTAGAAAAAATTCAGTGCTGTGAGAATGTCTATTATTTAAAAGAGTGGAAATAAGTGTTGGTGAGAATACAGTGGAAAGGGAATTCTTATAACCTGTTGAGAGTGTAAAATGGTCCAACCATTATAGAAAGCAGTACTGCGTTTCCTCGGGAAATCAAGAATGGAAATACCATGTGATCCAATTATTCTTCAGCTGGATATTTACCCTAAAAACACAGTAACAATAGTTTGCAGAGACATGTGCAGCACGATATTCATTGAAGCATTATTTACAATAGCCAAGAGATGGAAACAATAAAAGTACCGATCGATAGGTGAGTGTATATAAATGGTGAGATATATATACATATTCAATGGAATATACTGAGATATCAAAAAGATGAAATCTTGTCATTTGAAGTAACATGAATGGATGTAGAGGGAAATATGTTTATGTGAGATAAGTTGAGGAAGAAATACATCAAATGAAATATCTCATTTTTGATAAATAGAGAAACGTAGCAAACAACCAAATAAAACAAAAACAGGACTGTTAGCTGATAAAAGCAAGTTAATGGTTGTAGGAAGATGGTAGAAGTAAATAGGGTAGAAGGGATCAATTGTATAGTGAAGGACAAGCTGAAAATGTGGTGAACTTAATTTACTATATATGGATGTGATTTACTATGATGCACAGTTTAAACCTATCGGATACACTGTTCCTTCAATAAAATCAACTTAATTAAAATATATATCAATGATACTTGCTGCAAGGATATGAAGCATCAATTTAAAAGTACTGAACCAATTCCCACTTGTGGGAGTAGAACTATTCACTGTGGTTTTAGGGAAAACACTCCCTCACTCTAACTGACAGCAATGGCGTGAATGGAGCCATGGCATAGAACCAAAAGGTAGACAGTGCCATACTGAGTACATAGCTTGTTTGTTTTTTTAATTATACACTAGAACAAATTTTATCATGGATGAATCATACCTGAGTCTCACCCATATTTGATTTAGAAGAGATTTTGGAATTTAGACTTTTGAATTAACAATGGGAGCTGTTAGTGTGGAATGAATGAATTTTACACGAGAACATGAATTTTTTTTACGGGTGGGTTAGAGGTAGGATTCTATAGACTGAATATTTGTTTCCCCTCCAGATTCATATATTGAAATTTTAACTCCCAATGTGGTGTTATTTAGAAATGGGACCTTTGGAGATGTTCAGGTCATGAGATCTCATGAATGGAATTATTGTATCTGTTAGTGAGATTCCATAGAGATCCTTCACCTCTTCTAACATATGAGGACACAGTGAGATTCCTCAATGAACCGGGAGGTGGGTACTCATAAGACACCAAATCTGCTGGACTTTGATCTTGAACTCCTAGTTCCTACAACTGCGAGAAATGAATTTCTGCTTTTTATAAGTCACCCAGCCTATGACAGCAGCCCAAATGAATGAAGATTTTTTTTGTAATGATGAACATATTTATACAACATTATCATCCAAAGTCTATAATTTATGTTATGGTTCATTCTCAGCTTTAAAAACATTCTATGGGCTTTGACAAATACATACTGATGCGTGTCCACCGTAGTTTTATTGCCCTAAAAATCCTCCTTAATCCAACTTTATTCCTTTTAAACTCCTTATGTTGAGGATCATTGAAGTTTATATTCATAGCTATGATTGACCTCAAATTTTTCTTTCTTGTAGTATCATATATTTTGGTTTCAAATTTATGCTAACCTCATACAATGAGTTTGGAGGTGTTCTTTTATTCTTTCCTATTAGCTGGAAGAATTTGGGTTAAGATTTCTATTTAATTTTTTTTTAAGTATTTATATGTAAAACTATCTAGGCCTAGTGTTTACTTCATCTGAAAGTTTTAAATTATGGACTTGCTTATGGATCAAACTGCTACTTAAATTTGTGGCCAGATAGCATTCATTAATTTTAGAAAACTTTTTGTAACTGTTATCTCTTCAAATGTTGCATTTACGTTTTCTTCCTTCTTAAGCTTTGACAACTTAATGTCATGGGTGTTTTTATATCAGATCATCTGTATCTCAGATCTCTACTTTGTGTTTTTCTCCTTTATTCTTTCCAGTTGCACTTTGATTGTTCTAACCTATGTTTTGGGTTTTTAATCTTCTCTTCAGTTGTATCTAACCTTTCAATTTTTATGTAGTTTTTTTTTTTTTTTTCATTTGATCATTACAGTTCCTAATTCTCTGCAATATCATACATATATTTAATGAAAATGTTCTTTAAAGTTATTTTGAAGTCTATGTGTAATAAAAAGAATACCTTACTTTCTGTGATGTATTTTCTAATTGTGTGTGTGTGTGTGTGTGTGTGTGTGTGTGTGTGTGTGTGTGGTCATCTGGACTTGTCTCCCACTCTGCCACTATGCATGAAAATTTGTAAAATTATTTTGAGATTATAGATGTTGTTGTGGTCCCACAGAGTAATTCTTAATTGGCTGATATGAAATCATGTTTCTCCAGTTAGAAATTTGACTGTTTTGAAGTTAGATTCAGTCAGAAGATTGGTTTCTTTCCAGTTTACCTCTGTTGTTAGGATGTACGGCTTTTTCAGAGGAAAACTGGGTATTTTGCCCCTTTTTTATATTGTGGGTCTTGAACTTCAGTTTTGCTTTCCCAAGAAACTGTGATGGCTGGAATTACTGTTCAATTTCAGAATCTCTCAAGCAACACAATTTTATTTCAGTTTCTTAGCTTTCCGACCACATTTTGTCCAGGCAAATATCCCAAATGGGCAAAATAGCAAGTTAGTGTTAGACTTACTTCTGTGTACATTTTCCTCTTTGAGATCTTAATGCCTCAAGTGCTCATTGCTTTCTTAAATTCTCTGATGTCTTCAAGACATGTTTTGTTTTCATTTAGTTCAGTTTTTCTAATTATCCTTGAGAGAGAAACTGGTATATTCTAGATAAAATACTAATTGCTATTGACAGAGGTGACAAATGCACATGTAATATTTACACTGGTGTGTTTACATTTTGAAAGTGAATTTATTTAGGAGCAAGTAAAAGAAAAGAGCATGAAGAAAAAATGGAGGGAACCACGGAGATATTGATGGCGAAAAATAATGATGTTCCGTCATGTGAACTACAAGTTGATGAGGCATCACTGAAATAATTGATTTTTATTTAACTTCTGTTGGCACAGAGAAGAGTAATTGTTGCTTGTTTAGTAGTTTATGAGCCTTGAAAGAAATATTCATTTTAGTTTTTTCTACCCCTACTTTATTACCTAAAAATTTTTCATGAGAACTTGGTAGTTTTTTATCCATTTTCTGTGCTTCTTTCTATCTATTTTGAACTAAAGCTAATTTGACAACATTACCATTTTTCTATTTCCCTTTTTCAGCTCCATTTGATTCTTGAATTGTGCTCAATTTTATATAGATATGGGGAAATGAATATAGGTCTTTTCTCATTAATCCTCCTGCCCTTTTTTCCACTCTGGATATTGCATATTGTTATTTTATATTTTTAGTATTGTACATTTAAAAGTAGATTCATCTTACCTTCAGAATATTGCCCGTGTATTTAAGTAATCTATAATAATCTAAAGCAGCACTAGCTAATAAATCTGAGTCCTACAATATGGTAGGTACTAGCCTCATGTGTCTACAGAATTCTTGACTAGGGGTTGATACTATTAAAAATTTGATTTTTACTATCATTTCAATGTTAAATAGTTGAAAATTTAAATAACTGCATGTCATTGGTAGCTATCATATTGCATAGTGCAGATATGGGCATATGTAATTAATGTAGATGTTTTCCCCCTTGAAAGACCCAATTACTGTAAAACAATAGCTAATTTAAATTTTCATAAAATAAATTTTTAAGCAGAGCTATGTATTTGAATTTGCTGAAATTTGACATTTATTTCAGTATTATTAATGAAATAATGGCAAGGCCATTAATGAGAAATTTAACAACTGAAAAAGTTTTCATTAGTTTTGATTTTTTGCAAGTCACTAAACGTTCTTTAAAAAATGAGACAGTTCATGCCTTTAGGCATTAGTTTAATCTATTACTTTTAGATTCATACTAAGATTTTTTTCTTTCAATAGTCACAGTGATTATAAAAGTACTAAACTGCCTACCTTGGTTTTGTTTACTATGAACAATTAATTACTTAATAATAATTGAATATTATAAGATTTAAAATGGTTTTATTAGTTATGTGTTGCTCCTAAATCTTATCTATATTTACAATATGTGTATATACATCCATATTATATAATTAGGAATCTCTAGTTGATAAAAACAGTTTGTGGGCAGCTTCAGAAACTGTAATACAAAAATAGATCAATAATTTTAGTGTCTTTAGTGTATTTAGTGGAATCATCTTTACTATTTTGACATTTTTCAATGATCTAAACATTTTCTTTTATTATTAGTAAATAGGAAAGTGATTCTGATGCAAATGGAGAGAATTTTCTTGACTGGCAGAGAAACCAGATATCACTGCTCTCATTCCTTATGGAATGCCACACCTTTCTATTTTGCTTTTCAGTGTCAGACTGAAATTTGCAACCATAATATGCTAATGAATTTAAAATTGAAGAAAAAATTCAATGTAGTCCTAATGCAAAAAACATGATAGTAAATACTAACATTTAAAAGATGCAGTGCTGAAATATGCCATCAGATAAGAATCAAATGCTAATGCATGACTTACTATAATCAGACTAGACTAGCAATAGTTTTCTTGGCTGAGAGAAAGATCAAAAGCACTCATTAAAATGAAAAAAAATGCTCATAATAACAAGGCATTTGTTGTCCCTTTATTAGTCAAAAATTATTTGTATTGTGTGCTAATATTTTTAATCGATATTATTTTACATCATGTTTTCAATGATAAATATTTTTAAAATTCTAGATCTTCAGTTTATGTATAAACTCACTACAAGGCCATTTGGACTGTATAGACCCCTTTGAAGTAAACTTTGACCTGGTGTGATAGAAATGTGATCTGTGATTTCTATAAAACTCTGCTTTTTATTTGTTCTTTGCCTACACAATCAACTAAATGTATTGTTTTATAAATTATAATGTAAATTTTTAAATACAGTGTAATTTTGACATAGTAATATTTTTGTTATTTGGTTTAATAATAACAGTTAAATGATAATTTTTAACTTGTTTTATGTTTTTGAATATATCTACTAAAAAGTTTTAAACTACTCGTGTTAATTGCATTTGTATTTGACATTAGATGTCAATTGGGCAATTCATGGAAATGTTTAGCCTTCATGAATCTCATTATATCAATCCAATAGATAAGATACTGCAGTAAGGTAATTATTTTCCATGAATATATTTATATTAGCTGGTGGTTATCCTTTTTTTCTCAATCATGTTGAGTATTTACCATTTTTTAAATTTACCAAGACCTCTTATTGTTAGATGGCCTCTACAATGGTGAATATTATCAGTATAGCTTCAGGTGATAGAAATTCAAAAGATGATATTATTCATCAGTGGTTCATTTATACTTGAAATTAATTGATATGTGTTTCAACAGCTTGTTTGCAACCAGAATTTTCCATAGGAGGATTAAACTCTCATTATTTCCCCCTGACTATTAAGGCTAAACCACCTTTGAGGTCATGATTATCTGTAAAAATTAGTAGTTAAAGTTGATTCCCTGAGAATTGGGTCATTCTGTGCATTTAATAGCTCATCATTGTATTGAAGTTCATGACATCTCCTTGTAAAATCTCTTCCTTTTCACAGTTAACTGTCTTTATCAACTTTAGTCAATTTTCTTTCTACTCTCTACTACTACCCTCCTGGAATGATTTTTAATATCTTGAGCATAATCTCTCTATTAATACATTCTTATTTTTTCCAGTATCTTTCAATGTTAGATTCTCTCTAGTTATCAAAATCCTATTATCCCTCAAAACAGACATTTTCAAGATCACAAAATTTGAAATTCCCCTTTTCACAACTATATTCTCATGTTTTCCTGATTTTTCAATGCCTTTACTTTCAGCGTTGTTTTTCTTTTTAATACTTTTATCTGACTTCTAGTCACATATTCCACTCTTTTTCTGACATTTTTCTTCCATCATGCTTATCTTGCTTCCTCATTTCTCTTGCCTGTCCAGGTTCTGGGAGAGCTATTTCAGTATTGATTTGCCTTCCCTTCTTTTCTGTACTATACTCAAACTCTTCTATTCCTACTTAGGTTCCCAACCAACTTATTGAGTCTATAGAAGCCAAGTGACTGCTCTTTAGTTCTTGCACTTTTATGTTATGCACTTAAAATTTCCTAAATTTTAAGAGACTTTTCTCTTTTCAAGTGACTGATTCTTTGTCAATTTTCCTACTTTAACAAAATATTCTCTCTTTTCTTTTAAGTAGAAGAATGACTCAAAGTTACACAAATTCTGCTGGCTCTTCACCTCTGTACTTCAACTTTTTAGGTTTCTAGAAGCATTTAAATATGCAAAAAAAAAAAAATATTTTGACTGGTATTCAGGTATTGCTGCCAAGGAGTTCACATTCACTGTGAGAACTAGACAATAAACAAAGAATTGTAAAAGGAAATACACGTTTATAGCAGAGACAGGAACTCCATGCTGTTGGAGCATAGAGGTCAAAATATGAGTCTCCAAATCTTTACAAGATACAGTAAATTAAGGAAATGTTAAAAAGTCTGTGACATTATTGTTATTGCATTGCTTAGGATTATTGGGCAAGCTTTTATTTTTATACTTTGCTGATGACTAAGTCTTTATACATGGACAGGTCCATGGGGGCATTGAGAATGGAAGAGAAATAGTCTTTCAATGAATCACCAGTGCTATCAGATGAATTCCATTTATGTACATCTTTCTTTCTATTTTGTGGCATGCTGCCCCATGCCAAGGAGTGTTCTTATCTAAAAATCTCAAATTTCTTTTGATAACAGTCTTGTAATCTGGAAATCTACAATTACATTTACTTTTCAAGCACCTGTCTTTCCTACATGTGCCATAGGAATTGGGGAAAGATGTGCTTGAAATTAGAGTAATCTTTACCAAAGGAACCTATAAGAAGGAGGAAGTACTCATATTTATGAGCATACTTGCTGCCTTAGCTGATAATTTTGAGTGTTTTTCTGTGTAGCCTTAAGTAGACATGGCAATCAAACTTGGAGCTAAAATTAGCAGAAATAATGTCAAGGAGGGAAAAGTTTTTACAACTTTGATGCTTAGATGAATATGATGGCCGTAAAGATAAACTCAAGTGCTCTTCTCAAAACCGAAAAGCAGTAACTCTGAATTCTACTTTTGAAGCATCTCATGCCAGTACTGTGATGTACATTTGGGTCAAAATAAATTGCTTATCCTCATTGTACAGTCTGATAGATTGGTAATATGTCTGTTTTCCTCTGATGTCATTAATATGATTAGATTCCACAATGTTAAAAAATGTAGATCAAATTGCTTAAATGTATTTGTAGGCAGCAATTTGAATATGCTCTTCCTCTTATATTCAGGTTCAAAACATTATTTGTGGCTGGAGAACGATGTGATGTGGAGACCCTGGAATGGTCCAAAAAGATCTTCAGAGTTCCTGTCCTGGACCACTGGTGGCAAACTGGTGAGCATTCCAAACATTAACCATGTACGTATTGTAGTAGTTACCAAAAACACTGCAAGGATTAGAGCAAATAGTGAACTATTATAATCAGGTGCAAACTCATTGTTCAGGTGATTTTGGTGTCAGTATTTTTAAGCAATTCTTTGTCCCATTGTCAAAATGTCTGAGTCAATGACAGTGATGTCACAAATCTCTTGATTCCTATGTATAAGGCACTGAGACGTCTCTCTTTTGCTTCTCTTCCTCTTTGTTTCTATAACCAGTAAGTCACTAACTCTCATTTTCCTTAGAAGTGTTTGCCGAATTCATCCCACCTTAATACCCCCATAGCCTTTGAACTGTAGCAGGGTATTAATATCAACCTTTATTGAAATTATCCTCACCTCTCACCTTTGTTCTCTCTGCTTTCCTGTACACCCTGCACAATGCTCCCTGAGTATTTGTTTCAGGCACTGTTCTTTCATTGGCTTTCCTGTGGTTCTCTGGCTGCCTTTATGTGCTCTATAAAATCAAATCTCTCTGCCTAGTATTCAAGGCAGAACTTCATTTTTGCTCAAAACATGTATCATTATATATGTAATTTACTTATTTGCTAACATTGTTTATTCTCTATTTTCCTTGCACTGATACTTGGGAAACACATTTCCATATTAAGTGAATAGAATATATGCTTTGGTAGTATTTTAAAAAAAGTCCTTTCTGCTGCTTCTGAGGGATGAGTGAGTGTGTGTGTGTGTATGTGTGTGTGTGTGTGTGTGTGTGTGTGTGTAGATTATCAAATCTGTTTTCCTTCTCATTGACTGTAGAGATTTTGTTAGGTTTTTCCATCTTCACTGAAAATAGCTTTGGGCCATGAGAGCCTTTTAGCCTCCCTGTGTACCCATTTCAGTTCCATCCTGTTTAATTCAATAAATTAGATCAATCCTTTTATATTAGTGTTTTTGGAATATCTGTCTTCTGAGCAATGGGGGCAGAGTATCAATTTTGGAATTTAAAAAATATTAATAAAGTTCCTTGCCAACAGTAGGTATGATTTTTTTTGAATGATTAGTGTTTAGAAGACCAAATGAGTGACTAAAACTAAAGTTCAGTGTGATATTTTAGAATTCTTTGATTCTGACAAATTATACTTTTATATGGTCTTCTTTTATTGCTCATTGGAAAATGTGTTTTCATATCCTTTGTTATATGATGTTTAAAGTGAAAGATAAGAGGATAATACATGTCCTTAAGGTGAAATTCTAAAAGTTTTTATTGTTCTTATTTGCTTTATATGGGAGAAATGTCCTATCTAAGGTCAGAGTTGTAACTATTTAGAAAATCAAAAGCCAAGACTGAATTTGAAGAGCAAGCCTATCTGTAGAAATACATAGAAACAAGTGAGGAATTAATGAGTATTTGTAGAATTCACATTTCCTCTGTTTACCAGAACAGTTTTAATAGTTATTTTCCTGGACATGAAGAGGTAAATACCTTAACACCCATAAAATCGTTTTCCTAGCCTGGTCAAAACAGAGAGGTGGTTTTCCCCACACAAGTGACCTTATGCACATTCTTGCAGGAGAGTTTTGTTTTTCCTTTCTTTAAAGGTGACTATGACAAGGTGTGCTGAAGGAAATCAACACATTAATAAATAAAATTATGCATCTTTTACTTTTTCTGTTGATATCCTTGCACATAATAGCTTGTGCAAATATGTATCGTTAGTGCATCCAGGCTTACAAAAAAGCTCACTGAAGCCTGAGAAACAAGCATATGAGGTCCCTGGTGGATACTGAGTTTCATGTGAATTTGCGATTTTTCTTTAATGTATCGTTCAAAAGGAATTAATATCCACATTATGTCACTGTGCTGTCACTTTAATCAGCTTTGAATGGCTGCTCATTACTGTGGAAAGAATAATGGATATATACTAGAAATGAATGATTATTTTGCCCATCCTCCCCATTCAGTTTTATGGCGTTTGATATTGTACCCTATTTATGTACATGTGTGTATTTGTATATACATACATGCATGTATATGATATACACATGGCATATATGTATAATGAATAGGTATGTAGGTAGCTAGCTAGCTTGCAAGAAAGGTAGTTTCATATTTTATATGAAATTCATCCAACGTGATGCAGATGTCAACTACTAAGAGAAAATTTAGTTAGAATATTTATTGATTTGCACAAAAGAAATTGATTCATTATTCTCAGAGTTGTTTGTTGTGGTAATTACAAAATGATATTGAAGCTCAACATATACAGTTGTTTACTTTCCTTAAGGTTATATCAAATTTATCTTGACTTTTAGTCAACAATAATCAAAATAGTGATTACAAGAAGGGAAGGGGGAGGGATGTGGGCTGTTTGGGTAGATGGAATCTACCACATGTTGAAGAAAGAATTGAAATGGTAGTGGTGAGCTTAATGTGTTATATATACAGTTGTTGACTTGCAATGATGTACATCTTAAGTCTATATAACGTAATGACCAGTTAAATTAATTAAATGAAAAAAAAATATACTAAGGTGATATGAAAGTATTTTTACATCACCTGGGGAAAAGATGATGTAATTTAAGAAGTATTATTAACTCTCATAAAATATAAAAAAGAATTATTTCTAGCACATTAACAAATATCCTAATATTTATGTATCTAATGCTTGGTGCTGAACTTTGCCAAGAGTTACTCTAGTTAACCTGATTGAGAGATGGTTTAAATTTGACCAAGGGATTTAAGAGGTTAGAATTTGACCAAAGAAATACTTCAAATTTCAAGTTTACTATCAGGTCCCTCTTTCTTTTTGTTGACTTAGAAGTGGATTTTTTTAATACAATCACTTTCATGAGCCTTTCATACAATGTATAATTTATGAATTTGCTCCTGATTACTTCAATATATGTGTGCAAATGAGCACTTTAGAAACCATGGTGAATAATTTGGAATTAATAATGGATATGGTAAGTACCTAAAATATTGAATAAAAATTGATTAGTTCCTGTGACTTGGGTTTAAGAAGGTCCTCTATAATCAATTTATATTATCTTGTTGTTTTTGTTAAACAAGTGAAATTTGTATCAGAAACAACAGATTTCTGGTAACTAACATACTCTTTTGGGTCATGAATATCAATACTCTTTGATGTCCGATTTGTATAATAACTAAGATTCCAAATTGAGAGCTAGTTGGTAGAAAATCCAAGAACTAATTCATTCCTCATAGGAGGATTGCCATTGTTCAATACCACTGAGGCATTTAGCCCTTGTTTTGGACTGTAATAATGTAAACATTCGATTCTCTTATGAAGGTAATTGGTCTTGCAAACTTTAGATTAGATAGCTGTACCTAATTGATTCATAAAACTGGATAAAAGATAGGTTGTCATTCACCCAGATGTTTTCCTTCACAGTAATTTCTCCAAAGATAATTGAAAACATCTGGATTATGGGCTGATTTTTTTTCTTCTTTACATAGAGAAAATAGGTGCTACAATCATAATTTTAAAAGGGAAAATTAAGAGAATAGATCATTGTTCCATTAAGATATGCTAATTCAGGTACGAAAAAAAAACAAAAAACAAATGAAACAAAACAGGAAGAACTTCATTATTTTCAGTCGTATAGTCACCAGATGAACCATTGTACTGCTTCACTCGTTTTTTAGTACTAAGAGATTTCCCAGACATAGACAAGGAAGCCCAACTTTTAAAAGAATGGTTAGTGCTGCTCATGGTGTCCTGTGCAAGAATTATTTTCCTCATTTAAGATGGCAATAAATTTTGTTTTCCTCATGAGAGAATGACCCAGTGCAAAATAAAAAGATTCCTTAAATTTCAGAGAGTAACTGCTAAAAGCCAAAATGTAGTAAGCCTTATTCCCTTTTGAGGTTTCCTTCCTTCTATCTTCCCTTTTTCCTTCCTTTTTTTCTCTCTCCCCTCCTCCCTCTCCCTTTCTTCTCTTTCATTTCTCTCCTCTTCCCATCCTTCTTATTTGCTGTAAGATTTGGTAGTGGTTTAGAAATGATTATAACAAAACAACTTGAGTTTTAAATCATTTTCATGTTATTTAATCCTAATAGAAATACATTATTCTTTCACTTCTTATAGTTAGGTAATTAAAGACAACTGGAAAGTAAGAGTACTTAGTTCTATAATGACTTTTATAAGGTACAGGTGGGTAAAGGGTTAAGATCAAAAGATCATGGTTCTTTCCTGCACTGACAGAGCATATTTGTGGGACTCACTTCAGAAAACTCAGAGCATGTGTTGTTGAAATTGTTTCAAGTGTCTCGTGACTGAGTGCTGACGTAGTGGTGATGAATCATTTGAAACAAGATATGTCCACCAACTTGAGTGCCACTCAATGATGTTGTGTGTTTTTGTCAGTTTAATGTAGTATACAATTCTTTATAGAATTAAAAAAAAAACCTAAAGAGAGATTTCAGTGAGAAATCTGGTAGCCACCAAATAGATTGAGACATTGCTGATGATTGAAGTTATTGATCTTACTTTATCTGCTTGAGCTATCTTTGCTGAGTTCTTATATCTTGGAGTAATCACAGGATTTCTCTCCCTGTATGATTGAACTACTGTGGTTTTAATTGCAGTTACTGGTTCCGAAGTAACAATATTCTATATATAGCCTAAATCCTCCTCCTTTGAGGCAGCATCTGATCATTCTGGATTTTATTAAAGTGAGCCCAAAGGCTCCCGCAAACTTCAGTCACGTCAGTTCTTAAATCAAGATTATTAACCGTAAAGACGCACCCTCCTTAATACCATGTTATTAAAATTTGTCAAGGCTGCTTCACACAATAATCTTTATTCTTGCAGTTCGTTAAGATATGCTTCCTGAGAACGAGCAACCGGGACAAGAGTTTTAAGTACTAAAATCTGTTAGACTGACCAAATTCAGGTCTTAGTCTTAGAAATACCTGGAAAAACTCCATTAGGCCAGAATTTTTTAAAGACAGGAACACTCTTTGTTTTAAAAAATTAAAATCGCACTGTGGAATAACTAATTGTAGTTTAATAACAATTATCCTAAATAGTGATCTCTAATTGAAAAACACATAACTAGGAATTGAGATTTGACCAGTAGAGAAACAAAGTTTAAGACGCTCTTTTCTGGATCATATATTTTCTTTGGTACCTTTGCATTCTCGAACACTCCATGTTTATGTATCTTAGTTCCTATATCAGAGATAGTTTAAACTGATTACCTGTTGTTCTAAATTTAATCCACAATAAAGAATTTTCTTCATCCCTGGAATTCAACATCGAAGGCTTTATCAGTCTTCTTATTTCTTCCTTAAAATCTTTTTTTATAACTATGTGCTAGATGTGTGATGTCTTTTGAACTTAAGGATAACTTGTGACCCACTCAAAATCCTGAATTTTCCTGCAAATCTTCTTCCTAAGGTAATGTATAAAAGACTCATTATGGCTGACATATTAGTGAGGAAATTACCTTCTTGGTGACATTACCTGAAGTCTAACTCTAATTATTTAAAAATCTCTTCTCTGTGATTTAGGTGACAATAGCTACTAACAAATGTTCCTCTGATTTCAGAGCTGAGTAAAATATTTTTATGTATACGCAAATGCTACTCACTTAAGCTTTACTTTTTAATTCTTTGTCCTTTCCTGTCTCTGGATTTTACTAAACCAGGTCTGAGTCCATCAGATCTGGGCTATGGTGGTAAGGTTTCATTGAAGCATGGGCCTCACTTTTCAAGAACAATGGACTGAACTAGATTCCTGAAATTCACGCTGTGGAAATCAGAGGGCTGGGCTGGGCAGGACTGGACTGCCAGTGCTACAGCCTTCTAACCCTAGCCTTAATCTAACCCCATGTTTAGATGCCCAGAACTGGGTTTTCCAGGATCTATGTTATGCTACTGTCAAATAGTAGAATGCAGAACCATTAGTAAGATGATGAATCACTACTGTTTTTATTTTTCTCAGCGTAGTGGTCAAATATAAATTCACCTCTTTTTTTCATTCATGGAAATTAAGTTTTGTAGCTAGTTTGGCATGAGGAGCTGTGATTGGAGAAAAAAGTAATCATAGAGGCAAAATGTCATCGCTGCAAGGTTCAGCTCTCAGTGCTGTGACAGCATTCATCTGGTGAGAGAAAGAAAGTCCTGATATCATCCATGTTGCCTGGCAACAGCGTTTTCTTCTCATTTAGAGCAGTCTTCATTAGGCTAAAGTTGGTAATTTCTATTGATATCTTGAGAAGCAGGAGCTTAAGGGTAAGCTTTGTGAATTTGGTTTGTAAAAGGAATAATCTTTTGTCAAATGTAGGGCAGGCTTGATGAGGCTTTCTCTATTTGAAAGTGAATAACTGTTTACAAATTGTTAATCCGTCTGAAAATGAATTTCCCAAGTCAAACAGCAGTCATTGAAACACACATTTTCATCTTTATGACACTCTGTCGTAGAAAGAATGTCACATTGGGAATTTTTCAAATATGATTACTATACATGAAGTAGTTTGGATATGTGTAATTACTTTTTAAAATCTCTGGACTCATCATAAATAGCGATAATGTTTTTAGTAAGAGCCTAAGCACTGGGAAATCGATTAGTTAGTAATATTAAGTTGGTTTGTTCTTTGAAATATCATCTATTCTCCTCCTGTCTTTGGCAAGTCTCACATTTAATCCAATCACATTTAATCCACTACAGAGATGTGAAACTAAGTCACATTTTTTGTAGCTCTTTACAGGAAGAATTCTTTAAACCTCTCCTGACAAACCTTACTGTCCAGAAATTCGGTTGCGTGTAAACCCCTGCACTGTGGGCCCATTAGACCCACAAAATTGTTCCAAATACCTACTTTGCTGTCAGTTCTAATTTGGAAAACAAATGGTGACTATTCCCATTAGAAAAGCATTGTTTAATGTCCTAGAGTCACCTAGCTAGTTAAGATTAGAACTAAAAATCTTAAAGTTCTTATTGTGTTTTCCAGAGGTCCTCTCTTCATGTCATATTCTCTGCCTTCCTGATCTCAGCAAGCTTTTTAAAATGTTTTTATTGAATCACCCACAGTCAGAGGTGGTGTGCTGGTTAAGAGTGTAGGATAAGACCAGTGTCTTATAGCTTGAATTAATAGCCTGCTTCTAGTACAAAAAGTTAGGCTACTTTGAATTAAGTATTTTAAACTCTAATGGTACCATCTCATGAACACAAAGATTAAATTGATTTTCTTTCACCAGTGTACATCTCACTGTTTCTGCTTTCTTTCCGCTACCACCATTCATGTTATTTATAGCTCACTCTATAGATTCAGAGGTGGAGAGAATGGCTTTTTTTACAAATTGCCTGTATGCCCATCATGATGCTGTGATTAATGACTCAGCGGTACTAGTCTGTTGAATTGATTTGTTTCCAGGAGTTCAGCTCTCTGCAAGGACCACCAACTCCTGAATCTATATTGCTTAAGTGGAATATTTCTAGAACCACAGTGGAGACAGAACAGCAGATTTTCAGATGCAGCAGGAACTCTTATTTACAGAGCTGGACTTGTGAAGCTGCCCTCATGTCCTCTCTCTTAACCCTCACATATGTTGGCACTTCCTTCTGTGTCATCTGTTACTAGTAAGTGCAGTCCTGGATTTTCCCTTTCTCTTTCCCCATAACCAGTCACCAAGACCTTTCGATTTTGAGTATTGATAAAATAAGGGCCCCCTATAATTGCATAGATTCCATTATTTTGTATGTGGCATTTGTGGGGGTGGAGGATAGGGGATCACCATTGACTTTTTGTCTCTATGTTTCCTGGAGGCTGGGGAGGCAGGTCCTACACACTTTTCTCAATCTCTTCTGATAAGGATCCTCATGTTTTGACTAATGTCTGTGTTAACATCTTAATGAATTTCTAAATAGTCTCTTTGCCTCTGGGCTCTGAGTGAATGGCAACTGTGCCTGCCTTGAATCCTGCCTCTACACCTCCCACCCACCCTGTAAATGGCAGAGTCCTTGCTCCAGTGCTGGCTTACTCCTTTACTGACCCAGCCGGCTAGGAAGTTCCAAAATAGTCTTTCGGATATTCAAAGCGTTTCTCTGGGTCATTCCTTCTATACTCCCGAAATGAAATCCCAAATTCTCCAGATCTTTGGGGGAATCTAAAAAGTATAACTCAAATTTGACTTCATCTTCCGCGGCTACTCACCTGTGTCAGACCACCCTCTAATTGCTTGCTTTTGGGTTCGAATTCACTGTACTCATCTGTCATTGAGAAAGTCTTTCTAAAATGCAATTCTGAGCAAATTGCTTCTGCTAGCCTGCCTTTGCCTCCCATTGTTCCATGAATAATATAAAAATTCCTTAATGTAGACACACACAGAGGGCACTTTATAATGTGCCTCTGCTCCTCTCTCACTTTGTCTCTTAGTTCGCCCATCACTCCCAAGCTGTGCTCTGCTGAATAACGTGCAGTCAGTTCCTCTCAACCTTTACTCATACTGATATTTCTGTTTGGTATATCTTCCTACTCTTAACAATCCCTTCCCCCAATAGAAATGCCTTACAGTGAATAGAATACATTCAATAAATATTTATTGAAGGACTGACCTTTGAATATCATCTTGGAGTAAGAAAAAAATGCAACAGAATTACAGCAGTAACCTACAGCTTTTCTCTTCCCTGAGACCTATTTCTCCCACTCTTTTGTTCATTTGGGGATTGCATTCTGTAATTTACTATTTATTTTTTAAGAACCCTGATCTCAGTAATGGGAACAGGAGTGAAAATCATGTACAACTGTGTATTTACTAGTCAGTAAGCATTTCCTTAGCACAAAATGTCAGGGACTGGACTGTTTTTGGTCCTGCACATATAAGTGATTTGCAAACACACAGGAAAAATGAATTTCAACTGCAGGCGAGGAGAGTGCTTTCATATGTAATTACATGTGTGTGGGTATTCGGGTAGCTCAAAGAACCTATGGCCTAAGGCAGAGTTAGGCGAGGGAGCAAGCAGAGGTTTAATCAGAGAGTAAAGGGATGGAGCTGACCAAGGGAGGTCAGACTCCGTGGCTTCAGTGTCGCTCCACATACTAGACAGGTGCTGCGAGTAAGCAAGTTGGGGGTCCATTAGTGGGGAGCAGAGAGACAGAGAGGGAGCCAGCCAAGGGAGACTGACCCTCATTAGTGGGGAACAGAGGGAGAGAAAGGATGGCGCCAGCCAGGAGGCCAAGACTCCATTAGTGCGGAGGCTGACTCTAGGCCTTGCTGGAGGCCTGAGTTTTTAAGGGAAAATCCCTCATGGTGAGGAAGGGGGATGGAGAGAGGAGATCTGCAGACCAGGTTTCAGTTCCCGATTGGACAAGATGACATTGTCCTTTGAAGTCATTGGTGGTCTTCATTCCTTTGTTTCTTGGTGAGGGTCTGTGCTGGTCACATACTACATGTCTCACATGTCTAACTTGTCCATCAGCCTTGCCCATCAATCTGGATGAATCCACGACTGGGTGCTGCAGCCAGAGGCAGTTCACTGTCCTGAGAGTTAAACTCCAATCCCTGGTCTAAGGCCCATTCCTGCGGGGGCCCTGACAACACGCACAATTATTTTTTCAGAATTGCACTACTACTGCTATTTTGAAAGAGTTCGTGATACTTTTGATGGCAAGTGTGTCAAGTATTTATTGTTCTGTAAATAAATTACTCCCAAACCCAGACATTTGAAACAATAACCCTATCTTGCAATTTTGTGGATGTGGGATTTGGGCAGATGTTAACCAGGGATTTTGTGCTCCAGGTACTGCTGCTTGGGACAATTCAAGAAGTATTTAGTGATGACTGGGTCAGTCTGGAGGGTTCCAGATGGCTTTGCTGATGTACCTGGGGACGACTTGGAAGGCTGGACTCAGGCTGACTAGGACTGATAAACCGGTGTCCACAAGTGCCATTTTGAGCTTGGAGAATTCAGAGGAGTGGGATATCTTACTTGAAAGGTTCAGAGACAATATTCTAAGATTCTTAAAGGTTATGCCTGGAAACTGACAAAGCATCATACCCTCTTTCAGTCAATGTCATCAAAAAGTGGCCCCTATTCAAGTAGGAGGGACATAAAGCCAACCTGCAAATTGCAGGAGAAGCAAATCGTGATCACCTTTTTAATCTGTCAAGGGGGAAAGACTTCAAATCCTGAATGTAGTCTTTTGTGCTCTCTAGTATAATTTCTCTTCTGCTCACCATTCAGAAGTGATTTTTATAAATAGGTTAAGGTGTATCTTTCAGACATGTATATTTTGCTTGTATATTATTTTAAAAAATATTGACTCATAGTATGCATTCTGCTTTATAACTTTTATACTATTTTGTGAGAATTCTTTTTTATCACTAAACATTTTTCTATGATGTTTAAATGTCTTTGCATGTCTCCTTAATATGAAATGATCTCTGTATTTGTCCAGTTTTCTAAACTCTGATATAAACAATATTATGATAAATGTCCTAGATACATAATGTGTGTGAACTCCAATAAGTATTTTCTTGTATATATTCCTTATATTAAGACAACTGGGTTAAAGACTGTGCCTTTTAAGAGTTTTTGCAACTGCTAAATTGCCTTTTAAAATGTTATTTAGATGTATATATATATACAAAGGCACTTATAACAAAATTGGTTCTTTGACTTGTGTGTGCCTTCTAACTCCCATCTACCATCTAACTGGGCCCTCATCTTTCTGTCAAACAAGTGAATTCTCATATGAATTGGTTCTTCATTCTCATAAAACCACAGCTATCTCAGCTGTTAACCAACTATTCAAATATAGTTTTTGTCTGTCCGTGCTTTTCTTCCTACATGTCTCTCTTGAAATCCCAAATAAAATACACCTGCTCCTAGAACCTGAATGATATGTGGATATTTAAGTTAATTTTCATATGTATTTTCATATTGATTAAGTTCTTTGTTCAACAGTCCTCATTAGCTTGCAACACCATTCAGACTAAAAACTTCTCTAACTTTGAAGTGGTTTTAGGTGAACTGTCTTCTCACATATCCCTCCAAGCTTACTTTCTATTAAAACTTTTCTCACTCATTCTGCTTCAATCAAATAGTTCTTCAAATATTCTAGAAATAGATCTACATCAAGATATTTGCACTTTAAGTTCCTTCCAGGATTCTTTGTTCCTAGATAGTTAAGTGGTAATGTCCTTGCTTCTTACAGGTATTTATCTGATGTCATTTCTAAAGGAGAGTTTTCCTTACACCGAGACTAAAATTGCAATCCCTCACCATCATACCATAGATCCATCTCTGCTTTCTTCGTTTTTTCAGTGGTTGTCACTCTTTAACACGTCATATGTGTCACTTTGTATACTGTTTATTGTTTGTGATCTCACAATGTGATCTCATGAAGTTAGAAATTTTGATCATTTTTGCTTATTGCTCTATCTCTAGTACCAGTGACAGCCCCAGGCACATAATAGGTGCTCATAAATATTGGCTAATATGTGGTTGGTACCATCATTGCTTGCTTTTGCAATATGGAAGACTAGACTCACTCCAGTTTACTTTCCCTTAATGAGACACAGTATGGGTCATTTCTGTTCCTTTTTCATCCTCTGTATTCTATATGAAACACAATTGGTACCTATCTATTCCCATTATTTCCATTCTTTCAAAGAACTATGTCAACAAGTGGCTTAAATTTTATACATGAGGCCTCAATATTTTTTCATCTATAAAAAGAATATACTCTTTTCTCCGTATTGGTTTGTAGTGTCATTAAATGCAGTTGTATAAATAGGAGTACTTAGCACAGTACACAGCATAATTCATAGTCAAAAATAATTATGTATATTATCTTTCTTTTCTTCCATTAGTTAGATGTTTCAAGGAAAGTTCATTTAGATAACAACTCATTAAAACAATAAAATGGACTGAGTCAGTAGAGATAGAAAAAAAAAAATTGAAAACCCCTGCCAGTTGAGTAGCGGTTAGGAGAGCCATCTCTGAGGGGGCACAGTCCATGTACATCCCAGGACCAGGGTTTGTGTCCTGGGTCTGCGGGAACAACCAAAATGCACAACTAAATAAAAATAAAGTGTTTTTTCCTCCTCTCTCTTCCTGCCTGCCTGCCCACTTTCTTTCATTCCTACCTGCAACTTTCCTTAAAAAAAGAAAAAGGAAAAAAAGTCAGGTACTTGTGTGTCTGTATTAGCTTCTAGTGCAATATGAACATAAATGTACCAATGTAACTTTGACAGCCTTCAGTTCTCTGTCATTTTCTTCCTGGTTGTCTCATACCTGAGGAAATTATGATGATGAGTTACAGAGCATTATGTGTTTCTAAGGTTAGGTATCTTTGGGAATTATTTCTCCAAATGAAAGTATCTAATATTGTTCTTCAAAAAAGAGAATGTTATGGTTCCTTTAATGTGGTTATTTACCTATCACAATGTGATATCTGGGTTTCCTGTTACCCCAGATTACTGTTAGTAACTAAATTATAACTTGGGGTGGGGTGGGTTTTGTTGGTTTTGGTTGGAGTGTTAGCGTTCTTTGTGTATAAGTCTAGAAGTGAGATTACTGTATTGAATGGTAGATCCATTTTTAATCTTTTGTTTTTATTATTTATTTTTTGGGGGGAAATCGCCATAGTCTTTTACAAAGAGGCTGCACTAATCTACATTCTCATCACCAGTGTAGGAGGGTTCTTTTTCTCCACACCCCTTCCAACATTGCTGTTTCTAGTCTTCTTATAGGCCATACTTTTGGGTGTCAAATGATATCTCATTGTGGCTTTTATTTGCATTTCTCCAGTAAGTTTTGTGGAACGTTTTTTCTTGTGTCTGTTGGACATTTATATGTCTTCTTTAGAGAGAGGTCTTTTCAGCTTTTCCGTCAATTTTTTCAGTGGTTCATCTGCTTTCTTGTTGTTGAGGTATATGAATACTTTTATATATCTATATCTATCTATCTCTATATATATACATACATACACACACATATACACACATACATACTATATATATATAGTTGTTTTTTTTTTTCAAAGAAAAGGTTCAGGTAGGAATGAAAACGAGTAGGCAGGCAAGTAGGAAGGAATAGAGAGAAGGGAGAAGCATTTTTATTTTTATTTAGCTGTTAACACTGGTTGTCCCCCACCACCCCTGCTCCCAACAAGGGAATTCTAGGGGTATGTGGCTTGCTCCTTCAGAGGCAATTGGCCTAACCACTGCTCCACAAGGGCATGCCAAACACTGTTTTATGTTTTTGAATTAGCTCTCCTCAAATATCAAAATAAAGTGGTTGAACTACTCATGCTATTAAAGTTCAAAATACAAACATATTATCTAAGTAACCTGAATACTTTTTTCTACCTTAAAAATATAGTCAATTTAATCATACAGAAGAATATGTTAGACATGCCCTAGTGGCTCAAGGATTAAGTCAGCAACTGGATTGTGTATCATGCAAAGCTCAAGAACCCAGGCTTGTGATCTAGAGGTAGTGGGTACTGGTGGGAAGGGGAGGAACAACTAAAATAAATAAACAAGTAAGTTAGAGTGCTTCCTCTTTTTCTCCCTCCTTCCTTAAAATACTTCTTCCTGTTTGCATTTCTTCTCTTAATAAAAATAAAAGATAAAAGTATGCATTCTGTAGTGGTGTTTTGCATTATAAATAATAAAACAACTAAAGTATAAAATATGAAAAATATGTAATTGCTACGCAAAATATATAATTACTCTGCAAAAATGCTTAAGAATCTCCAAAACTGCTTATAATCTCATCTTACTTAGGTAGAAAATATTGACAATATTTCACTACTTCTTGCTTGGGTCATTATTTAAGAGGAGGTATTATTTTCACTTCCTTGAGCCCCTTTCTTTCAATAGAGTAGGAAGGACTGAGTGTTGACATCTTTTAGAAAAATTCACATGGACATGAATTGAAGCAGAGTTAGAGTTCTATTGATTTTAGGTTAGCAGCTTATACTAGGGCCAATGGTAGGTACATTTGAAAGTTCTAGAACGATCTGTTGACAAGTTGCTAATGCCTTAGGTTTTTAAGAATGTAGAGAGTTGTGATCCACACCTTAAACATGTTTTGATGCATTGTTAGTTTAAAATAAATTAAAAAGGAAGACTGTTTAGAGTTTGAAAGTCAGATAATTAGAGAATAGCATTCCTGACAAATTAAACTTTATAAAGTACAATTTTAAAAGAAGATATTTGTTGTAAAACAGCTGCTTCCCACAGGTAGTGGAAGCATCTGGAAGGGGCTATCTCTTTCCCTAATGTGTTCTAGAAGCTTCTGTCCCATGATCACCTCGTTCTGTGTACCTTTCCTTAAGCACCTCATTCTATAGGTTTGCGTCTTGCTATCACAACTGCTCTTGTCTCTCTTCAGTTTAGTAGTATAGCTAGGATGATAACCTAGATATTTTTTTAAGTAAAGGGGAAAATGCTGTTAAACCTTTCAAGCATGTGAATTTCCTCTCGGGCTTTGATTGTTTATCAAATGGACAGAAGTGTACATGACTAAGGGAATGCCATTTCATCAAACGCCACCTTATTTTTTGTCATGATATGAAAATAGTTGAGAACTCTGTTAAACATGAGAAAGGTTTGCTCTAGCTACTTGGTGTCTTACATCAGCTGTGACCATGTGACTTAGCTCTTTAAACACTGAACTGTGACTTAGGAGCTGTTTTTAATGTTCAAGAGTCCATCTTGTGTTATTAATGCTTGCTGAGCCACCATCCATAAAATGTGTATAGTAAACTGAACTGCAGTGGAAAGTGAGGAACAGTAATAAATTCTTCCCATCCTTCTAAAGTGATGTAAATGTATGATAAATTATGGTGGAGACCATAGTGGAAAGACCACATTGTGAGTCCTTAGGAAGATAGATGCTTTTAATATTTTAGATTACTTGGGGTCTGATAGACTTAGCAACTAATTTCTTATGTGTATGTTTGTTTGTCTGTATGATATAAGGTCTTTGGTTTCCAAAGATTTCACTGCCAATACCCTTTATCCAACCCCTAACAGTTGCAAATCTCAAATTCAAAATTTTATTCCATTAACTACAAGCTTATATTTATCAATAATAACAAATACATTCCTCCATAAAAAAATGACTTTTAGAACCTATGGTTTCATATAATGGTTGCTGTTAGTCTGATTGAGACAGCTTGAGCTACGTAAACAAATTTAACATTTTTGTTAATGTAAGCTAATTGTGGGTAAGTCTTTGGTCTTGCTCAAATGATCAGCATGCATTGTCATCTTCCTTCTTATGTACTGGGCCTTCTAGAAGTCCAGGAACAATAGATTGGGAACAACTCGATAAAGCATTGCTAAATTTAACTTTGAATGCAAGGTCTCTAGGCAAGTGTAGTTTAAAAAAATGGAATTTGATATTGTTCATATATTTGAAAACATCATTGGGTTACCTATTCCAGAGACTGGGCTATAAATAGCAAAAAAAATTTGTACATCACTGTTTTTTCAGGGATGAAATAAATTTAGATGAGTTGAGCTAAGACATCTTTTTTAGAAATTTTTTAGACTTTAGCATGTGTTGTAAACTCTGAGACTCATAACATTCTCCATTCCATGTGCTTATTGATATGCAACTGAAAACACTGGGAGATTTTTGTTTGTAAGCAAGCACTAACATATTAGTTGTTTTAAGTATGCGTCCTTACATTTTTTAAATATCCATAAGATATAAATTACTGGACTAAAGAATTATAATGCATTTACTCTGTGCATCTATTCCTAATGCAATTAAATACTATATAAATGTAGGAGGATAAGGGAAAGACACTACATTCACCGAAGAAATCGGATATCAATTGCAACATTAAATGTTAAATAATTTTTCTTTCTCCAGAGACTGGATCCCCAATTACAGCTTCATGCATTGGACTCGGCAATTCTAAGACACCTCCTCCAGGGCAAGCAGGAAAAAGTGTTCCAGGTTACAATGGTGAGAAATCACCCTGATTATTTAAATTATGTAATGTTAAGAAATTTGATGTTTTTCTATATTTAGTATAGTCATTGCATAAATTGAACTAGGCACTTAAATATTTTAATGTTTATCTTATATTAATAGCAAATTTTTTTTTGCCTGATAAAAATTAAAATAATAGACTTTCAAGGACATTTTCTAAATGACTGTATATCAAGAAAATAATATATTTTATGACTGGTTAAGAATATTTATGTGAAATATGTATGGAATGCCTACTAGATGCTAAGAACTTTGGAAGACATTCTTTCATATAATGTTAGAATGCATTTAATTCAGAGATAGTATCATCATTCTAGAGATTAGTTAACTAGTGTCTCGAAAGGCCAACTGACTTTCCTAAAGTAGCACAGCTGGCTATATCCTGAAGACAATAAAACCTCTTGTGTCTTATTTTGTTTGTTTGAAGACAATAAAACCTCTTGTGTCTTATTTTGTTTGTTTGCTTGTTTTTGTTACAAAATATGACGTTTTTCCATATAATAGGCTGCCCTTTAATTTAAGAGTGATGAAAAGATATTGAACCTTGTTAACTCAACGTGGAGTAAGGGTTCTAAGATAAAAAAATAATCTTATCCATGCTGGTGGTGTGTCAGAATGACATACACTGTGCTTTCAATATTTGTTTTTGCATTTTAATGTCTAAATTAAAATTTCAATAATTTTAATAATTTCTTTGGAATCTGCCCTAGATGTAAAATGTTTACAAGTCATCTAACTTCAAGCTCTCAGTTTTCTGTTTCTCAATAACTCTTATGCTTCATAAAGTTGCTGTGTAGTAATGTAAAACAATGATGCAAGGACTTGACATAGAAAAACTAAACTCAGTCTTAGCTAGTAGTGTTACTGATATTTCAGAGAAACAAGACAGGATTTAGACGTAAATATTCATTTTTCAGACAAGGATGGTGAAACACAGAAGTTCTGTTGTTTGCTTAATGTCACACAATTTAGCTTAATGGATTTATGAGGAAAACCCAACTTTGGGGGGCAGAGAAGGATTCCTACATATAGTTTCTATTTATTCGTAAATTATAAAACTTAGAGATCTGTGTTTTGGTTATTTGGATAATAACTAGTTAAAGAAAACACAGATCATTTGACTTAGCTTAGTAGATAAATTTATAAAAAGACAGTTTTTTTTAAGGCAAAAATAGATATTCTGTGAAGTCAGTGACTTCTCCAAGCATGGAAAGGTGAACCCAGATTTAGTGAAATCCTCCATTTGAACAGTTCTGTCATTCTTGATCCTTTTCCTGGGAAAAAATTGCTTTTGTGTTGAGATATTTTTAGGGGCTGATGATTGTGGGAGATGTTAAACACATTTCCTTTGAATATCTCAGTACCACGTTTTTATATATCCAGTTATAAGAAAGAGTTAAGCTTTGATGCTTCATGGAATTTCAGTACAAGTTTTTCATTGTCTGAAAGTCATTGACACAGACAGCACAGGTTAAAACATCATCACTGAAGTATTTATAGCCAAAGAATTAGTGACTTTATGAAACATGATTTCTATATGTTTGGTGATTATTTAGTGATTCAAAAGCATAATGCATATTTACTATTATAATTTAAAAAAAAAGCAGTATCCTTCTGGGAGTGAAAAGCAAATGTTTTGTGCAAAAAATATTCAGTGTAACATTGCATTTCACATTCAGTGAGTACTTTTATGCATGCTTGTCACTTCATTCTTTTTTTAAAGAAATTCTTGCAACAACACTATGAGAAAGGAATTACTCCTACTTTTTAGACAGGGAAATTGAAGTGGTAATAGAATGTGCTCAGAAATACATAGTAAATTGACCACTGTTTGGGGATTTGAAGAAACAAAGATGAATCAGACCTGGCCTTTACCCTAAAAGAACTGACGATCAAATGAGAAACATATCTGTACTGTTAATAATTCAGAATAGAATTTTAAACAACGTGCTCTGGGAACACAAGGGAATTTTTTTTTTTCCCGAATAAAGTGTCTTTGCTTTCTCATAGTTCCTTTCAGTTGGCTAACCTAGATGAATGAAACCACATAAAAGATCTGTTAATCCTTAAAAGACGATGATCTCTTCTCATTTTCACTTTGTACTAAAGGTTACTAAATGTGGATACAAGCTTTCATCTCTGAAAACTTTTTCTGAATTTTAGCTGTAAAGCACTGAACACATTGAAATAATATTTGGGAAGATTAAATTGAACTTTGAGGTTGATAAATGAATATTAAGTCTTGAATCAGTATAAGAGGTTTTTCTGGCTTTTAAATACTTTATTTGTATTGCCTAAAATATTTCTGGTGATTTTAATGTTTTATTTATTTCCTTTGATTTTTGAAAAGGTGAACATATTTTTCATGTTTTCGATAGAAAAATATCTTTGAATACATATTATTATACATACATATTCTTAAATTACTAGTATAGTTGAAATATAATGTTTTTTAAGGGTAATTCTGAAAAATATAACAAATGATCTTAGGGATCTTGATATTTTTTATGAGACATTTTAACATTTTATATGCCTTCATGGTCTCACAAAAATTAAAATACGCATTTTTTTCGCAAGCTAGTATTTTGAGGGTTGAATATAGAAAATATGGAAATGTTTAAGTTCCAAGGTTAAGCACTTTTATTCCAATATTCATTCATTTATTTGACTATATTTTGATTTGCAGTTGTGATTTTGGATGACAACATGCAAAAGCTGAAGGCTCGGAGTTTAGGAAATATTGTGGTAAAGTAAGTAAAATTATCAGCATTACCATTTAAAAGAGCAGGAGTTGTAATAATGATAATAATAAAAAGAACGATTGCAGTGATATTACTAGTGAGGAGGCTGCAAAATGAGCTTGTGCATTGTTTGAAAATACAGTGTTAACTCTTGTAATTTAAACATGGTAGAACACATTTAAATACAATTTTTGAAAAGATAAATATTGCATGTATTTTTTTTTAAATTGGGGGTGTACCCTGATGGAGTTGTGGTTTGGTCACATGCATCCCAAGGACCAGGGTGCATGTCTTAGACTTGGGGAGAACAACCAAGATGCACAACAAAATAAAAGTAAATAAAGTGTTTCTTCCACCTCTTTCTTCCTGCTTGCCTGTCTTTGATAGCCTTTATTCCTGCCTGAATCTTTCCTTTAAAAAAAAGAAACTGAAGTAACATTGCATATTAACATTGTATAGGACTTAGGTGTGCATCATTATAAATATGCGTCTGTATATTATACTTTATGTTCTGTACTAAAAGTCCAATTCAGTGTTTCACCATGTTTTTTCTGAGTAAGTATATGATAAAAGTAACCAAAATATAAAAAAATATAAACAAGCAAATATTCTGCATTCCACCCTTCAGTTATAGTGTTCGTTTTGTAGTATCGTTATGGCAAAGCCTCCAGATAGAGAGAAGACTGACAACTGGGCACTTGAAAGGTAGAGAAAACAGCACCTTATTGCAAGCACCAGTGCTGACCCAGGGGTATTGTTACCCAAAGCTCAGCAGCGGGGGTTCTAGGGGAGCTCCTCTTATACTCTTTGGTAAAGGTTCGTCTCCTTGGCTATGTGTGGTTTCTATTGGCAACTCTTATCAATTATGTGCAGCTGCAGGGTAGGGAGAATATGCTTGCTTGTCCTTGGTCACAATAACAGGATGTAGTGACAGTCTCCGTAGTATGATAACAGGAGGTAGCTAAAGTCTCCTTTGAAAATTACATTGCAAATTACATTTTCCATTGCAAATTACAATGGAAAATTTGCAGCAAACTTAACTTTTGCACAGGGGCCATGGGAAAAGGTCTTCTATCACATTTCCCCTCTTGATCCTCAAGCCCATTTACAGCCTTGGGGATTATACAGGAAACTCTAAACTGGAGGTGGGAACAGGGGTGACAAGTCTTTCTGGCTACTTCTTGCTGAACAGGGACATTGCAGGGTACAATAGTTTGAGTCTTCTTTGCCCAGGAGGTTGTAATGGCAGTTCAGTGACTTGGTCTGGAGTAACATCTGAAGCTTCAAGGCCTCCAGATGGGAGGAGATAAAATGGGTAAGTAGGTTCAGGGTAGGGACCAAACAAGAGTGCAAGTAACAATAGGGCTGGTATCCCGGTAGATACAAGTACTCATGGAGTACTTGGTGGCCTCCCCACTGGCACCTGAGGTAGCTGTAGAACAGTCTGTGGGTCTTGGCTCCAGTAGTCCCTGTGATAGTGGCTTCATGCTCTGAAAGGGGTGCTACCTTGTGACTAACAATGGAGTGTTCAGCCCCTGTATCGACCATAAAGTTCACAGTCTGGCCCCTAATTTTCGTTTTCACCATGGGCTCATCGGGGCCTACTTGAAAAGAGCCCAGTCTATCTTAATCAGAGTCTGTCTCTGCCAGTGCAATCAGGTCTGTCTCAGGTGGCTTGGACTGGTAGCAGCTAGGCGAGTAGGAAGAACCTGATTTCCCTCTCTGATGGTCTGGACATTCATTTTTCCAGTGCTCCATTTTCTTCCAGTATGTACACATCCTGACCTCATGGAGTCCTCCTCCCTAGTCCGCTGGCCTCTGTCTTGTAGCCTTCCTTTTCCATGGCAGGAGGGAGGTGTTTTAAGGTAGTTGCTAGAATGTTTACTTTCTTCCTCAGATGCTCGTCATCCTCCTTCCTCAGTGCTCAGTGCCAATTAATGAAGACCTTATTTGCTATCTCCAGAAGCTTGGTGGCATTCTTGCCTGAAAAGTCCTCCAGTTTCTGAAGTTTCCTTCTTAAATTGGACTGAGCCTGGCTGACAAAGGCAGTGTTAATTCTTTGATTCTCTGGGACCTCGGGATAAAAGGAGTATAGACCCTAAAAGCCTCACAGAGTCTCTCATAAAAGTCTGCTGGGATTTCCTCTGGTTTCCGGAGGACCTCTGAGGTCTTAGCCATGTTAGTGGGTTTCTTATCTCCTCCCTGGATCTCCTGGAAGAAGGCCTGGCAATATCTCTCCACCCTGTTTCTCCCGTCTCAGTGTTAGGGTCCCATGGGGCAGGGGTGTTATCTGGAAGGGCTTCATTTACCCAATTTTCTGTATTTACGGTGCCCACCGGGACCTAACTCTGAAACCACTTCCTAGCCTCTGTCATAATTTTCATTGATTCCTCAGTATTGAAGAGAGTGAGAAGGAGTTGGTGGTAGTCAACCCATGTTGGCCTCTGGGTCTGAAAGACTGATTCCAGGAGATCTATCATGGCCCGAGTCTTTTCATAGTAAGCTGGGACATGGTGCTTCCAATTGAGGAGATCAGTCATAGTGAAAAGCTGATAATAAAAGACTAAGCCCCCCTCTTGTAGGGTCCCATCTGGGGCCAGCCTTTGAGGACCCCTGGCCTCACAGAGAGGTATCTGCATCACTGCTGGTGGCTTGGGCCCTTGATCTGCTGATCTCAGGCATCTGTCCTCAGCTCCAGAGATTCCGACTGGGACTCATGGCTTTGTGGTGGCGGGACTGAGGGCCACAGCGTTTCTGGGCTTGGTGGAGGATTAGGAACAGCCCGAGGAGCATATGGAGGTGGCAAGTTCTGTGGAGGAAACTCCTCTGGATCTCTCTGGAAGACTGGACCTCTGTTTTCTTCTCAGGTGTCTGTTTCCTTTCCCGGCTCACTAAAACCCTAAACTGTCTTGACCACTAATGCAGAGCCCAACCCATGGAGGCTTAACTCGGGCAATTTCTAACCTACCTCCTATATATGGAAACTCATCAGGGTGGTCTGGGTCTCCTGTCACTACTTTGTAAACAGCCCTTACTACAGGAAGATCTAAGGTCCACTCTGATGGCCATCCTACCTCAAAGCCTGGTCACTCTAATTCACATAATTGGTACAATTTCCATGAGGCCAATTTGATACCATAGTCACTTGTAAATTCCTTCTTAAAGTTTTTTAGCATACATTCTAAAACAATGCATTTAGAAGGACTAGTCTATGATTGTGGACAATAGGTCCCTTCCATTGAATGGAGACGCAAGACAAGCACAGGGAAACTTTCACTTCATCCTTCTGGCTGCTCCCCTCATGGGGATTAGATGTCTCTTAGTTTCGAGGGTGCATCAGTATAAACTCCTGACCTGGATCAACACTGCAGGGAGGAACTGAATTTTTTCAGCTCCCAAGTGTTGACAGCACCTTAAGTCATATGAGGTCACCACAGAACTGCAGATTGAAACTCAAACAGACTCCATGGCATTCGCCGTGGAGCAGAACAGTCATTCACACTTTCACACACCAGTCAGTCTGAGTTTTACTTCTCCCCAGGAAAGTCCCTATTCTCAGAGGCAACAAAGTTGCTTAAGGGGTGAGTAATCCCTTCTTCTGCTATGAATGGTGAACTTGAACTCAGACTGGATCACTGGGAACACTTAACCAATCAGACGTCTCGTCCTAAAAGGCTTTTCTCTCCTTTGCTGAGTCTACCAGGGCGCAAAAGGGAATCTAATCCCACCAGGCTCAGTCCGATGCAGACTGGGACCCAGAAAATTAATGGTAACACTGTCGTTCTGCCTCGGGTCCGGGTGGGAGGACTCACCGTTGGTCTCCATCAGCAGTGGCAACAAAGGGCCAACACAGCTGATCGTCTTCCCAACCCATGCACCAAATGTTATGACGTAGCCTCCAGATGGTGAGAAGACTGACAACTGGGCACTCAAAATGTAGAGAAAAAACATTTTATTGCAAGCTCCGGTGCTGGCTCAGGGGTGTTGTTACACAAAGCTGAGCAGCAAGAGGTCTAGGGGGGCTCCTTTGATACTCTGAGGTAAAGCTTCATCTCCTTGGCTATGAGTGGTTTCTACTGGCAACTCTTAGCAGTTATGTACAGATGCTGCAGGGTAGGGAGGCTATGCTTGCTCATCCTTGGTCACTGTAACAGGACATAGCTACAATCTCTGTAGTATAGTGGAAAATTCTGGCAGATAACTTTTCCATTGGGGTCAGGGAAAAGGTCTTCTACAACTATGTTTATGGATTTTCTCTTCTTGTTTATTTTGTATTTTTCTGTTTTTCTTTTACCTTGTCTCAAGAGAACTACTGTTATTCTGCCTCTTAAAAATATTTATTCCCATTCTTAGTCTTTCTAAATATTTATGATTATAAATAATGCTACATTGAGCATGTTATTTTTATTTCTTTTCTCATAATTACTGCAGTATTGAATAGATATTTAAAACTGTAATTACAGGGCCAAAAAGAGAAATATTTTAAAGTCCCTGACCGTTAGTTGCCATAATTTCCTCCTAACACTGCCCATTAATAGGCAAAAGTGCTAAAATTTGAAGTGAATATATTTAAATCTAGTTTGATTAAAACAAACTTTGATATAATTATGCTAGTGGAAGCTGAAATGAAAGTTGATTAAGTTGGGAAACATTTTAATAATTGATATAGATTGCTGTTGCCTGTGATTAGCATAATATTGACATATTTACTGTTATGGTTTAAGAAGTAGAATTTACCAAAATGAGCTACTCTAAAGAGCATTGTACATCAAATCTTATAAAAGATTTGTTTATCATTTATTTAAAATAATTATTTTTCAGTAGTCTCAGATTGGTATAAAACTGTCTCAGGTTAATAAAATATTTCATATTATATGAAAGACAGTAATTAACTATGTGTTTCTTCAAGCATAGATACTATATAACCTGAACAGAAGTTTGTAGGTTAGGTGCCTCTTATGATACAATCTGAGATTCTTGTCATCAGCAAACATGTAAGCACTCTATTACATTATTGAAAAGTTTAAATTTTAACATAACTTGTTGGCAACATGAAGAAATTAAATATTAAATATGCTATTTGTATTCATATTTTTTCCTCAATCATCATCCATATTAACATAGAGCTGATGGAAATCTGACCTGTCCAAGAAAGAGTCGTGGGGGTAGGGAAGTGAGCTTGCTAAAGATATTAATAGTCTGAACATGATTGTGGGTGGATGTTTAGCTTGCTTAGGGTAAGCTCATGGTTTCTGAAAGCTTTTAAAAGGACTCTAGCAGCATAAATTTTTATTTCATCTCCTAGTTATAAGTGGGTTATCTATTTTATAAAGCAACTCTTGTGAGAACCCAGAGGCGGCATTTGATGCCAATGGTTTCACACTCCTCATGCATCCTGTGCCTTTAATTATTGGTAGCTTTGCCTTGTATCTTTCAAAAAATAACAAAATACGGCAATAGCATGCAGACATTATGTGTTTTTCTTATAGCGTTAGTGTAACTTCAAGTACTTTAAAGTAATACAGCTATTGCTTTAAAGTTTCTAGTTTACTTTGTCACCAATTCAGGGTGATTTCTTCTTTCTGTTTTCCTAAGCAGGGGGTTTATATTATTTTACAGATTGAGGATTCTGAGATTTCATTATAAATTATTTTAGGATGTAACATATTATGTCATGCAGTGGATTTTGATTTCTCCCATTTTCATATTTGAGAATATGAATTACTGTATTCAACAGGTTAAGCAGAAATAATCAGGAAAAGAGTTTGATGCTAAATCTCTTTTTTAAATAGAACAGTTCTTGAAAACTTATTTTAGAAACACCTTTTAATCTGTGAGAGCAAGGATTCCTTTTGAAACCCACATTTCCAGTAGTCATTCCCCTCTAACACATTAACTCTTGGATGTGAACTATTAATGTGTCCCATTGGCTGCCTGCAGTATGTAGAGAGTATTTTCATGCTTAATATCTATCAGGAGGATTTGTTGTGTCAGTTCACAGCTATTTGTGTGGCCTGAAGGGAAACGTATATCCAGAATGAAAAATTTCCAGTGAATGCTTTTCAAGAGCACGTGATACACATGTTTAATTGAATTAAGGGAAACTCCAAAGCATACTTTCTTGATTTAATACAATTTTTTTGTTTTTCATAATTTCAGAGATAATTATCTATGTGCAGACCCACACCTCATTCTAAAGAGGGTCTACCATCTGAAATCAAGGTCCTTTCCAGACACAGGCTAGATGAACCATTTGTTAATATGGTGTTTAGCAGCTATCAAATATTACAGATTCTGTATTTGAAGAAATGTACTGACCCCAAATTCAAGAAAATTATAATTAAAATAAGTCATGTTTAATGAAATACTCAACTTCATTGCTGTTTATTCTGCATAAATTTTTCATTTTATCTGTGAACATGTTTAAGTTTTTATTTTCTCATTTTCCTTGATTTCTGAATATGTGCAATGATAGCTAATAAATAATAACCAGCGATAAAGAAACATATGGCTTCTTTTGAAAGCATATCAAAGCAAAATGAAGATCTATTATGTTTCAAAAAGTTCTGGGTTATTTGGGATATTGCGATGTCCTATTATCTTTGAATGGCTGTGGGATGAAACCACCATTAATAAGACAGATTAAGGTATGTGAGGGACTTAAAATTGAACTGACATCAAAAACCACCACTGGGAGTGATCATTAGTCAAAAGATGAATGTCCATTCTTCTTAATTATTCGTGCCTGTGCTTTGATTACTTTGTGTAATAATTAAGTGAACAATCTTGAAAAGCAATATTCTCTAACACTGTGTTCACTAATTATACTTGTAATGATTATAAAGAATGGAGGGCTATTCTACATGGAATATTTGAGATATATGGGGCTCAAACTATTTTAAAATAAGTTAGTAAAAATGAGGACTCACTGTTTAATTCTAAATTTGTTTGCTTTATGTAAGTATAGCAATAGATTCTTGTTTTACTATAAAATCTTATGCATAATACAAATAAGACTGGAAATGATCTTTCTCTGGCAGTTTTTTAAAAATCTGATGTCATATTTCCATTCTTTACAAAGCATTAATTTTAATTAATCATTTTAGCATATTAAGATGACTCACCCAATATCAGAAATAGATGTATATGAAAATTATTTAAAAACAACAACAAAAACCCAAACCTCCTGATGTACTTCATTTTTTTCTACCTCCATTGCTAAGGTTTTCTGAAAATCACTTCTTTGCTCTCCTAGAAAACCTTAGCTAAAAGGTAGACATTTTAGTGATTCCTAAACTACTGTAGATGCTAGAATGTAATAAACATTAATCCTGCCATTTCCATAGATGACTTACATTCATTAAGATTTACCTCTCTAGAAGAGAAAGCTTCATGTCCTCATGGATATTAGAAAACTCCTTTGATTTTGAATCTTACTCCAGGCAGTTTATTTAGTTTGAAAGTTATGGCATCTGAATTGCTGTGAATACAAAATGATCATGAATTTCAGAATGTGCTTCTGAAATTGTATCCCAAGCTCCAGAGTGCAGAATTAAAACTATGAGTCAGTAATTTCCAGGCAACACAGAGAAGGCCATGAAAGAAAACATTAACTGCAATTGCCTTCGTTAGTGTCAGAGTGCTCAGTTATTAAAGCCATAGGTCTCTGGCTCTTCCTCTCTCCTGGGCATACATTTTTCTCTGAACAAATCCATTGTTGCTATTAAAAGTGTGACTTGTCTGCTTTCTGCTATGTTTAGCTGACCTGTGTGCCCCGCAGGCAGTGCTGGGGTTCAGGCGAACTGTATCATATTGTCTGAGTGGCTTTACTAGGGTGCTGCCAATTTCTTAGCCTCTAGATATTGAACTCTGTGTTTAATAATGTTTGTTCACATCTTTACGGCTTTACAGAATGATTCGATCAGTGTGTTGCTGTCTTGGGACAGGGTCAGGACTGCTTTCTTTTCATCAGTGTATCTTTTGAGTGAGTCCAAGGATGCCAGATAATTGTAATCCCACTCCTCTCTCAATCTCATATGCAGAGTTTAGCATGATTTCTTTGAGCCCTAGAATAACACAATGAGGTTGGCATGGGGATAGATAATATCCTTACTTTAGACATAGGAATTGAAACATTATTAATAATTATGCAGCTAGAACACACATGTTTTGCCCATTCTTTAGTCTTCCCTTAAAAAAGAAATTGTGTCTGAATCAGTCTCTTCTGGGGAGATTAGAAAATGGCTTCACGGCAATATCTCAGGGAAAGTCTAAAGAGCCTGTGGCAAATACTGGGAATGCTAAGTTGGAAACTTACTCTAGAATTCTCTAGGGAATAGGAGTTATATCTTCAATTTATTTTTCGTGCCTTTAGGATTCCCGATGGAGCAATGAATAAAGACCATCCTTAGTGTGAGGCTGGAAGCATCTAGGAGTATTATATTTTGAATTGGTCAGCAATGTGTGTCTTCCACAGTGATGGACCCTCTCTTTTTTCTGAACTAGTTAAGGATTTCTCAGGACTCTACAGTCAGACATATAAAGATCACTGTTGCCTAAATCATTTCTCTTCCTCCTTAAGACTCTTGGAAGTGTTTACATGTTTACTTTGTAGTAACACATTGGAAAAAGTTCTAAAAAATCAAATTTACTGATGTCAGTATACAGAGCAGTGTGAACAGACCACTGCCACTTAACTTTATCTCTGCTGTTGTATATTTAGTTTTCAGATTCTGCTGTTATAAAATAATATTAACATTTTTGTCAAAATGAAAAAAATGTCTTGGGAAGGTAGTCTCCGAAAGGAACTCCTGATTCACAATTGGATGTGCTATTTCAAAAATCCTTTCTTCACTCTGCTTGGGAGACAAGGGGAAAGTTTCACAAGATGGTAACTTTTTTGTAAAGGAAATGTGCAGGCAGGAATGAAGGTGAGTAGGCAGGCTGGCAGTAAGAGAGAGGTAGAAGAACCATTTTACTTTATTTTTATTTTGTGGTTCACACTGGTTGTTTTCCCCAGGTCCTGGGACTTAAACCCAGGGGTTTGTGGCCTGTGAGCTTTCGGAGGAGAGCGACCCAACCGCTGCTCCACCAGGGTGTGCTAGGATTGTAATTTTTGATCTTGGATTTGAAGAATGAGCATAGACATTACCTGGCATATTTCTTAATTTTTTCATATCTTTTCTTCCTTCTGCCAGTTCAACGTATTATTAAACTACAACGTGTATTATTAAACTACAGAATCAGATTTCTTTGTCTATAACTTCATAAAAAGAGCACCACTGTACCCACTATTCCAGAATTAACATCCATGTTTAATATAGAATCATTGTTAGGCTAACAACAACAACAAAATTCTTAGTTTGGAATGCTGCAAAAACAATACAAAAATCTACTCTTCTAGCTCATGTATACCCAATGTCTGTCTGGAGCTTATTGCTTCTCATCTCAGATAGGTAGATAATGATAGATGACAGAGAGATGATAAATAGATAGATACATACATATAGTTTATATGCGTGCATATACATACATACGTATATATATACACACACACACAAACACACACATATATATATATATATATACATATATATATATAAGCCTTACTTTAAGACACCTTCTGGAATTCCCTTTTTGGTGCCCTTTTTGAATATTTAAATAACACCATCTCAATTTTTAAAGCTATCAGACTGCTAGTGAAGAACAGATAATGTTTGCCTGTTTTATCCTGTGAATTGCCAATCATAATCCTGTGTCTTGTTTTCCAACCTGATCCTCAGGTAGATTTGAGAATAATGAAATATTTTTCTTGTGTGTGTGGGGGGCATCTCAAAATTGAGAGCTCAGACACATATACCTTTTCTAGCATTTCCATACTTTGGATAGGAATAAAAACTTCCCTTCCCAGAATCCTGGCAGTAGAGAGTTGAACCACTTGCTGCAAATGCCTGGCAAACATCTTGCATGTTTACATTTTGACATTATTTCATTAATTTCATGGGATAGGCATGATTCATGATAGTCTTTCTCCCTAATTTTGCTCTAAAGATACTAAACCTCTAGTACACAACATGCCAGGACATGCAACTGAGACCACAGTTTATATCTTTGTGTCATTAATGTCTAACACAGTAACTGAGGAATGCTAAGTACCCCCAAAATATTGATTGAATGAGGAAAATAAATGCATCAGTAAATGCATACATGAGTGAATACATAAACATACATGCAATTGCATTATTCCTTCGGTGATTTTTTTCTCTAACTTTCACGTCTTTCCACTGTCTAATTCTGTCTACTTCTACTCGAATCTTTCACATCCTAAATCATTCTAAATCTCTGCATTAATCCACTGACTTTTCTCTTTCCTTCCAGCCACCCACAGACTTTTAAAAGTTGGGCCCGATGTACTAACTCCAGTTAATTCCTGTGCACTCCTTAATCACTCTCGTTGTTTTCTGTTCCACTCCACTGAAATGGTAACCAAGCTACCCTGATTCCTAAATTCCATGACCTCTGTTGAATCCGTTTTCAAACAATATTTGCGTTGTATTTGATCCTGTTGACCATTTCTTCATTCTGAAAACTACTAGCTATTCTCGTGGCTCCTAAAATACTGCTTTCTCCTAGTCCTTCTACATCTCTGATTTTCTTTTTCTTTTTGTTCAGTGACCTTCTTCTTTTAGTCCTTTAACACTGGTGTTTTACCTTTGATTTTTCCTTTTTATTTTATAGTCTTTCCCTGGATGATATCCTTTGTATTTTTTAAAATTCCCCAGTCTATAGGTATCAATAAACTTATGCAGGCATTTCTCATAGAAATAAAAATTGAAATAAAAATTCATACAGTCTCTGTTCTTCAGAAAATGCATGCAGGTGTTTTGTGAGAAAACCTGTGCCCTAGAAGTTTCTTATTTACATGTGCTTTTAACCCTCGGAACTTTGATTATTGTAACAATATAATTGATCTGTTATTATTGTGATACCATATTTTCCTCAGGAACTAAGACCAAATACAGATTCTGAGTTTTTTTGAGGCTTAGTATGTACCTAAATCACTATGTGTACATGACAGCAAGAACTTAGTACTTTCTGGTGAAAAACTCAAAACATCACCCCTGGTGCAGCCTAGTGGCTCAGGTATTAAGCTGACTTCTGGGTACAGTCCCTATACAGCCTAAGGACTCAAGTTCTCAGCCTGGGACCAGGGGAACAAGTAAAATGATCAAATAAATAAATACATGTTTCCTTTCCTGCTTTCCTGCCTTTGTTTTTAAAAATCAAACACAACCAACATAAACAAACAAAAACAGATTGCCTCAAGATTCTGTAGAGACCTCACTCTGGCATGCAAATTATTTTGAATTGAAGGAAATGGCAACCTTGGAGAAATTTCAGCCTTCCTTCTAGCCTACTTGCTCTTCTCTTAATCAAAGAAACATCACCCCTCCCTTGAACCGCTACCCTTCTCCTAAGAGAGATAACTATTATTCCCTTAACAATTGAAGACTATAGTTTGGGATGGTCTTCAATCAGATCTAAGGAACCAATCTTTAGCTACAGGATAATGATATAACCATGTCTTTCCTGTTGCATGAAGCAGCCCCCTTTCTATTGTTGACATCCCAGCCCCTTTACCTCATTCATCAGTGTAAGATTTAAACCAAGTTTCCTGAGTAAAAGGGGGACCTACATAATCATTGTAGCTCTCCATAAACTTGTTATTAAATTGTTCTTTTTCCTCTGCCAATCCCTCTGATGCTACTTTGATCATTTTGACCAGTTCAAGAGGAACCAAGAGAGGGGTGAGGGAATTTTCCCTTTCACTCCTGCACAGGTTAAGACTGTCACTGGAGAGTTGACAATTCCCAGAAATTGGTTGTTTGCAAACTCTGATTTTTAAAAGATGTCTTGACAGACATCTGTCAAGCCACCATGTGACTCAGGTGGGTGAGTTTGCTGGGGTGCAGAACATATAAAGCCTGAGGACCAAGATGCGTGACCTGGTGCTCAGGATTAAAAACTATGAACATGCATACATATATTTACATATACACATACACACATATATGTGTGTATGTGTGTGTGTATATGTATATATATAATATCTTTGTATGAGTAATGTTGTATGTTTAGGTGTTTGTGTCAGGATTTCTGTATATCAGCAGTCAGGTTGAGCTAAGAAATAGCTGCTTTCATTGGACCTGGCATGTGCATTCTAAGTTACCCAAGGTCCCACTTCACTCTCTTGTCCTCAATTCAGCTTCAATCTCAGTTGCCATTTGTTTTGCTACTTTTCTTTTTTTTTTTTTTTTTTTAAAGAGTATTAGTAGGGAGATATTTTCTTATACCCATGTATCTGCCAGAAAATAAAAATTAAGTCCCCATGAAAGGCAAAAAATAAAAGACCATGTATTAGCTGAAACAGTAGATGAGAACAACTGAAAATTTCTTAAATAAGAATGCAACAGAACATATCTCCTGCAGGTATGTTGTTGCTGTATGTTGTTGCTAGTTGTGTATATATGGTCAGTTTCACACATTGATTTCAGTTCTTTTGCTCCATAATGACTTCTAATTTTCTCCTTCTTCTTAATGTCTACTTCACCTCTTTATTCTCAACATCCTGAAAATGTTGCTAAATTGAATGATTTCTAGTGGCTGCCATACTAATATTTTTCATTGTTTAATGATGAATAATTCTGTGCTGGCTTACAAAATTTAGCAATTAAAACAAACTGAAGTGAACTCATACCCATAGTGATTTAGAAGAGTTGACACAGGAACATCAGTTAGAAGGATCTGAAGGATTATCTGCCTCAGTGAAGGGAGTCATAACCTTTACACAGTCGAATAGCATAGCAACAGCAGCATAGCTGCTTTATAGATTGCTTTCTTTTTTGCAGATTACAAAGCACTTTCCCATGCATTTGTGTAATTATATAAGTTCCAGACATGCAGGTGCAGCAGTTTTGCTCCATTTTAAATGATATAAAAAGAAGACCTAGCAAGAGAGGACCTATGGAGGAATTGAGTAACTGCAGCTGAGATGCTGATGTCATGTCTCACAGCATTTTTTGACAATTGTGAGGATGCAGTTTGCTTCAGAGGTCTAATATTGAAGTATGGAGTTAGTGATATCTCCTCGAGTGGGAAGTAGCCATCGTGCCTTCTTTCCTTTCCTTTTTATTTTTTTTTAAAGGAAAATTTCATATAGGGATGAAGGTCGAGTAGGCAGACAGGCAGGAAGACAGATGAGAAAGCAGCATTTTATTTTATTTCCATTTTGATTTTCACACTAATTGTTTCCATCTGAGACCTGGGACTCAGACCCAGGAGCATATGGCCTGCATCCTTCGGAGGCATTGACCTAACTGCTGTTCTATCAGGGCAAGTTGGTGCCGTTTTTTCAATTTTATTCTCTACTATTACATCACTACTTCATTTATTTTAATTGTAGATACACCCTGGTGACTTAATGATTAATTTTGCCAGATGTAGTCTATATGTATATCCCAAGGATTCAGGTTCACTACCTGGGGCTAAGGGGACAACCAAGATGAACAACTAAATAAAATAAAGGAAGTTTCTTTTTCCTGTCTCTTCCTACCTTCCTGCTCATCGTCATTCTTGTCTACATTTTTCCTTTAAAAATATAATATTTTTATTATGTGAGTATTAAAGTGTAGATTTTTGAAAACTTCAGTTTTAGTGTCTAAATTTCCAAATTTTATGGCATCCAACATAGTTTGACATTGTATACAAAAAAGAATTTGAGTGGATGTTTTTGTTAGGTAACATTTCTTATAGGGAACTTATATGATAAATTTTTTATTTATATGTATGTATATGCATATATTCACATGCATGCATGCATATATATATCTATACAGATATATGGATATATATATATGAGAGAGAGAGGTGGAGGGAGAAAATAACAGGTAAATAATAAAGATTAGGTCTTCTCTGTGTGTATAACACCTGTTTGTTACCAGAGAAGAAAGAAGGAAAATAAAAGGAAATTGGTTGGAAAGACGGAATATATGCTGCCTTGTATTTTATTTGCCCATGGATCTTGATGTTGTCATCACAATGAAAAATTGCGTAGGTCAGGATGGTCCTGAAAATGAAGAATAGAAGTGGGAAAAGTGGGTAGAAATTCCCAGAGTGGGGAGGTTCACTGATTGCGAAAGTAAGATCATTCATGAGATGCTTAGTGAACATCCCATTGCACATAGAAATAGGCAGAGGTGGCACTTGGCATGTTGGTACTTAAAAAAAATGTATTAATTTGCCTATGGTGAAAGGATATTTCTCTTAAAATGTAATTCAATTATGTATTTTTGGTTCCTTTTGCAGGTTTTATTCTTATTAAAATGATGATTGCTACTGATAATTATTTGTCTGCTAAATGCCTGTGTCTTTGCGTACTTTCCAGAAATTGCAATCATTCTGCGGTGATTCTGTTATGTCCTAGTCAACTACTTTACCCTCAGTTAGACATGATCGGTCCAGTGCCTAGAGAGATTGCATTTAAATGTGGCATTTTAATTATAATTTTCTGTTGCACTAGAAAATTATTAATTCCAATAAATCTATTTTTATTAGCAATTTAATCGTACTTTGAACTGCTCTGTTTTTGTATAAGGTTGCCATTACCACCTGGGGCTTTTTCAGGACTCTGGAAGAATCAGGAGGCATTCAAGCATTTATACTTTGAGAAATTTCCTGTAAGATTTTTTATATATTGTTTATGTATTGTTTGTTTTTACCTTATGTACTTCTTATAGCTCTTGCTTATTAAATCAATCAACTTATGCCTAGAAGAAGAGATCATAAAGTAAATTTCAAAGGTCGTCTGAGCCAGTTTCCAAATCTCAGGGACAAGTGCTTAAACCACAATAGTCTAAATAAGTCATTTTGATATTTATTTTTATCAGTCTCTGCATGTAGAAATATCTGTTTCTCTTTACAGCATTTCCTGGGATTGTACAGCTTTTAACATGAGGAAATTTGGCATTAAATGAACATTTTCTTGGGCTTTCTATATTATTTTTACCACTGCATTCCTCTGCACAGACTGAAATTACCTATCAAAATTGTACACTATCATTAGAACTCCTAAACTTCCTCTGTTCCAGGTTACATAAGCAAAATTCATTGGTTTGCCTACAAGTATTTTTCTACCCCTCGGCCTATTATGACATTTATTCTTGAATGCTCTTGAAACTCTTTATTTTAGAACCCCATTTTAAAATACAGATACAGGATAGAAACAGTAATCTTTAAGTTCAACCTCCAGCACCGTGAATAACAAAGTAACTTCTATTTTCTGTTATGTCTTTTACTCTTCACTTTCTATCACAATCACATGTTCTGTGTTTATAACAACACTTTATTGATAATATGTGTCCACTTCATTGATAAGGCATGTCCGGTCCCACTATCATTTTTCTTCTGTCTTTTCACTTCTACTTCTTCATCTGAGAGCTATGCCTGGTCTTCATTATGCACTAGGTAAGAGAGAATGATGCTCATAATTGTACCTAAAAATTAATATTCAGCATTTTGTCTTTATTATTTGTAAGGACAGCTAACCTAATGAACTAGACAAATGACGAGAATAAAAATAGCTTCCTTTTGAAAGAAATCTCAGAGTTAAATAACCTCAGTATCCGAGATTAAACATGTCCTGGAGGAAGTGTGGCAGGGAAGATTTGTCAGGTTAGTTGATTCCAGTCAGCCTAATCTCTCTGCCTGATAGACCATAGTAAAATCATCAGAGTACTGATATGATTAATTATAGCCTGAAAATGGCAAATAATTTCTGCACGTGGTTTGAACATGATCACTTTCAACACAAAAAACTCCTTCAAAGACCCAGTTTCTGGTTAATTGATCTGGAGTGACTATACTATGCCCTGTTACCTATACCTCAGAACCTCACATCTAACAACATAATAGCAGCAAAGAAAGGTTGAGTAACTCGCCCATAGCTTTGAAGTGAGGAAGCTAAGCATTTCAAACTGTGTAGCTGGTTCCAGAGTCCATGATTTTGCTCTAGATTTTCACTCTAATAGTAATTGTAATACAATAATACAGAAAGAGCTTTCATTGATTTAAAAGCTCATGATGTGCTAGCGTCTTCCCTCTTTATTTTATATATACCATCGTTTATGCTTTACAATAACTTTATAAGGTATAGTTCATTACCTCATTTAGCAGATAAGCATACTCAGTATCAGAAAGATTAATGACTCACTCGAGTTTATCATAATGATTATGCTCATACACGTACATATCAAAATAATTCAGAAGTTTTAGGGGAATAGCAATATTTCTTTCTTTCTACTTTTTATTCTTCTCGAATCTATTGTAACTTCTGGACCTTGAAGATGCTCTGCTACTTTAAGTTGATTAAACATTAAATTTCACACTTACTATTATATTTTATTGAAGCTCTAGTTCACTTCATATTATTGTTAGTAAGCTAGTACTCTATTTTATAATTGCTCAAGCAGAGTTTTAAAACTTTAATGATACCATTAAAGAAGAAATCTGTCAAAGAATTACTTTGAAATATCAAACTATACTGGAAATATTGAGCTATTACTTCTTGAAAAGAAAGAAATCAGGTTCATAAACTTGACAGTTCTGAGTTCAAAAGTTTAATTGGAGCATATATATGTGTATATATATACATATATATACACTTTAATTTATTCCTGACCCTTAGAAGAACAAAGAGATTATAGTACTTTCAAAATCGAATGTAATTTAATTCCATAGTCTAGCTATAAAAAAAATTAAGAAAGTATATGATAAAGTCAAATTATACACTAAATCCATTTCTCTCACATTTCATGTTTTACCAAGTTTAAAAATAATTTTATTGTCTAATGCTACATACTGATTAGACATTATTTATTCTTAATTTCAGGGATACTATGACACCATGGATGCTGGTTACATGGATGAAGAAGGTTATTTGTATGTTATGTCTCGTGTTGATGATGTGATAAATGTTGCTGGTCACAGGATCTCTGCTGGGGCCATTGAAGAGGTATTGATGACTTTTGGTCTTTTCCTTCAGGTAGTATTTAGGAACAGAGATGAGGTGAAGTCCACATTGATATTAAGTCATTTCACCTAAAAATATCCATACTTTCATTCAAAGCAGAAATTATGTTACTCTACTAGCTCTCTTCCATCACTTTCCTTCATGTAGATATTCATATATTCATTCTCCTTTTCATCCCAACCCACTGTCATCCTGAGTAATTTTAAGCACTTCCATATATCTGCCATTTATAAGAGAGCCAATATATATTTGCTTCTTGCTATTTAATATTTGATTCTTTCTAACTTCTTCATTCGCTCTTGCCTCAGAATGAAGTTTATGTATAATCTTTAAAGGGTATGACATTTAAACACTGTCACGCTAAAAACACTGAGAATTTTCTTCCAACAGAGGTTACACAAAGTTACCAGAAGAGTTTTCTAAATAATTTGTATTTTTTCCATTGACATAGAATAAAATCCACTTTTATAGTTATGAAAACACTTGTTTTCATACTTGTAACCATTATGGCAGACAGGATATAGAAAAATTTCCACACTGCCACAGAATTCCCTCAGAACATTGCCTTTGTGTTCTGACCCTCTCCTTGATAATCACTGATTGCTCTCTGTTTCTGTTATTGCCTTCTCTAGAACATCATATAAATGGAATATTACAGTATACAAATTTTGAAATTGGGTTATTTCATCTAGGAAAGTATATTTAAGATCCCTCTACATTGTTTTGTGTATCAGTTATTTGTTTAAAATTGCTGTGTAACATTCTGTTGTGTGAATGTACTAACTAGTCTATGTATTCATTCACCGATTAAAGGTTATTTACATTCTAATTTGGATCTATTATAAATAAAGCTATTATATAGATTCATGTACTGGTTTTTGTGAAAAATTAGTTTTCAGTTCTTTAGGATCAACCTGTATTGAGTTTGCTGGGTTGTACACTAAGTATTTAGGCTGTAAGAAACTGCTAAAAATGTTTTTCAGGTGTCATTTTACATTCCCCGAGCAGTGTTTGAGGGTTCTTATTTCTTCTCATTCTCATTTGGAAATGTCATTATTCTTTATTTAAATCATTATATGTGTGTGCAATGGTATTTTATCATGCTTCTAATTTGTTATCTTGTAAGGACTAAAGATGCAGACATTTTTTCACATGCTAATTTACCATTCTTACATTTCCTTTGGTAAAAGATCTGTTAAAATCTTATGCCTATTTAACAAAATTGGTTTGTTTTCTCATAGTTCATTTTGAGAGTTCTTTAGATATTACAACTATTTTCTTCATTTTCAACTTATGAGTATTATAGTTTTACACTTTGTATCAGTTTCCACTTAAACTTTTACTTATTTCAATAAGGTATATGATCAAGCTGAGGATTATTTGTATTAATATGAATGCCAATTGTTTCAAGCAGTATTTGTTGAAAAGACTACTTATTTGCTGTCTAATTACTTCTGTACCTTTGTCAAGAATCAGATGACATAGCTGTGATATATTTTCTGTTTTATTGACCTGTGTGTGTATTTTTTGCAAATAACTAGTGTTATGATATAGCTTTGTAGAATTTCTTAAAGGTGAATGTTATCCACATTTGTTTTTTTTTCTCAAAATTATTTTGCTATTTTTTCTTTTTACTTTTCCATATTTTTTTTAGAATGAGCTTTTCTATTGTTACAATAAATCCTGCATATATTATGATTGAGAATATTTTAAATCTATCCATTGTTTTTGAAATAATTGATATCTGAACAATACTTAGTTTTCCAGTCTATCAACTTTGATTGCCTTTCCCTTTATTTAGTTTATTTTTTGATGTTTCATCATGATTTTTTGTTTTTCATAATCATCAAATATACATATTTTGTTAGATTTATATCTTAGCATTTATCTTTTTAGCTATTGTAAATAAAGTGTTTTTAAATTTTAGTTTCTAAATTTTCATTGGTAGTGTATGCAAATACTACTGATTTTTATGAACTGATGTATCCTGTGAGCTTATTAAATTCACTTTTTAATCCTAAGAGCTTATTTTTTGGTGAATTATTTGATTTCTTATGTTGTTGTCTATGAATGGAGATAGTTTTATTCTTTTCCTTCCAATCTTTTATTTATTTTTTTCTTGCTATATTGAATTGGCTAGATCTTCCAGTATAATATTGAATAAGAGTGGTAAGTACAGATACCTGTCTTGTTCCTGATGTTAGGATAAAAGCATACAGTACTTTGTCAGCAAGACTTATGTTACCTGTAGTTTCTGTAGATGACCTTTATCAAATGAAGACATTTTGTTTTTCTTAATTTGCTGCTGTTGTTTTTTTTAAATCATGAATGAGTATTGAATTTTATCAAATAATTTTTCTGTATTTACATGGTTGTGTGACTTTTCTTTTTAAAATATCTCAGTATGGTGCTTACTTCAGTAAATTTTCAGCTCTTCAGCCATGTATTGCTGAGATAAGCCTCTCTTGATTGCATGTATCATTGTTTTTTAAAAAAATCAACGGCAGTTTTCCTTATTCTGAAACTGACTTTGTGTGTTAAATCATAGCATCAGTTCATCTTTTTTTTTTTGTATAGTGTTTAAATCATTTATTTTTTCCATCTTTTCACTTTTAATCTATTTGAATTATTACTCTTCCTGTGAACTTCTTGCTGATAGCATATGACTCATTTTCAATTTTACTTTTAGTCAGTCTGATAGTCTTTAAATTGGTGATTTTAGATCATTAATACCTAAATTGATTATTGATCTATTTATATTAGGTCTACCAGTTTATTATCAGTTCTGTTTTTCATTCCCCTCTTTATCACTTTTTCTCCCTTCTTTTAAGTCAATTTATTTTTTATTTTTATTGCTTCTATTTCTTTGCTAAGAGCTTTAATATCTCCATTCATTTTAAGAGCATTTGCTCATACTTCCTAGGTCATGGTTACTGTGGGGTTTTTATTATTTAACTTGGTTCATTCTATCCTGAATGTGCAAATGAGGTGTTCTGGGTTAAAGGCAGGTTTTTTAATGAAATGTGTCATTGTTCTCTTACTGGGAGTCTTATCCCTAGGTGACCCAAGGTGAGTGAGAGTCAATAGAAAATTTTCCTACTTTAGAAGATAGACACTTCACAGATGATAGACAAGAGAAATTGATTTTACTCTGATTGTAAAGAAAGCTGCTTCTTTCACCCCTCTTATAAAAGGTTCTCCTGAGATACATAATGGCCTGAATCCAAATACCAACTCTTTGATATGTAAATAAAATCTGTCCAGGACCCAGATAGTCCTGTGCCATTCAACTTCTAAAAGGAAGAAATGGTTTCAAGTTGAGGCTTTATCTTTTTTTGACACTTTAATACTAGGAAGATAGTGAGGAGGTCTCCCTAACACCTCTAGAGTTTTGTTGAGCTATCTAGTGTAGGTTCAGTGGAATAAGAAGTTTTGTTATCCTGTCAAATCAAAATATTTAACTAAATAAATACCTAATATGTCTAATTCTCATGATATTGGACTATTCCAAGTAGGCTAGAGCTTTTTAAAGGCGTAATGAGAAATCCAGGAAAATTTTATTTCCCCCTCAGTTAAAACAGTTGCATTAAAATATACGTCTGAGAATTCTAATATCTGGATCGTCTTGCGTTTGGCACTTGTTGATTTCCTTTTTCTAAGTGGTGCTTTTGTTTTCCTAATTCTCTTTATATTCAGTAATTTCAGATTTTATCTTGAATATTTTGAATGCTGTGTTATGAGATTCTAGATTCTGTACAGATCATATGGATTAATGTTCTTGTGATTGCTTATTATAACCAGTGGTCAACCCATTTAAGAACAAACCACATGTCCTTATCTACTGTCTGTGGATCCACTTTTTGTAGTTCCAATATGAATTTAGTTTTCAAAGGTATTTGGGTGCTATTCTGGCCCAATGTACTTGTATCTCTCTGAGAAGCCAATCTGAAACTCCACTGAAGTGTTTGAAATCTCCCCTGTGCTGATTCTCTGGATTCATGCATGTACAATTTTAGAGTAGGCTTAGGACTTCTCACATGGATTCAAAGTATCCTTTTGTCTAGGTCCTTTCTCTTTGTGATCCTCTCCTCCACTTCTGATTCCCAAGACTCACCCTTCCTGCTCTTCTTCACAGAAAGTCAGAGATTTGTCCTCCCTGCATATTTACCAGGGTTCAATTCCATAAGGTCTTTCAATTCTGTAAGGTATTCTTGGAGAGAGGAAAGCAAAAGCATTTTGTCTCTTTGCTAGTCATCTCCTGGTGTAAGAGAGGCCAAGTCACCTGGGATCTCCTCACAGGGACTGGATGGCCACTGGTGAGGAAGGCAGATGGCAATGAATTTTTCTGGTCTTGGTGCAGTGCAGAGGAGTCCCAGGGCTCTCTCCACAAGTTCTACTGCACATAGTGGAGCAGGGAAGGAGCACTTGGCATGCACTTGGCATAAGAAGTGGAGAGTCAACAAGGTCCTTACAGCTCTGTAGGAAGGAGGAGAGGCACTGCTTCTTTGTTGGTGTTCATTTGGAATCGGGAGGATAAATAAACACACATGTATCTATGCACATACATATACATATATGCATCACACACATATGCATATATATACGTATACATACATGTGTGTATATATGTGTATATGTGTGTGTATATATATATATATATATATATACACATAACTTGTTTTTTGTTTTCTCCAGAGTTTTTTCTTGCAATTAGTGGATGTGATAAGGAAGAATGTAATTACTTCATTTTTTTCAAGAACCAAACTCAGAATGTTGTTTAAATGCAAGGGGGAAACTGCAGTTTAAATGAACAAAAATGCGTAAAGTAATAAAATGGTGCACAAAGTATGCAGAAACAAAGTTGAGTTCACCTTCCTCTCATTAAAAAGATGGTTGCCATCTTTAAACTTAACGGTTTAATGCTTCATGTCATGTTGGCCTTTTTTTAAAAAAAGTGACACTCAATGTGATTATTTTTGAGTAAAAGGAAATAATTTTATAAAACATTTTGAAACTTGTATGCCACTATAATATTATCTTGTTTTTAAGTGACTGAATTTTGTGATAATCTGAAATTAAAATTTATGCTTCATGTATTTTTGTGTGTTGGCAAAAGGTGGGTCTGGTTGCATTAACTTTTAATTCTTGCTTGTAGGAGATTACCTCCAATATCCACCTGCATTTCTAGCAGTCTTAGCTAATCAAAATGCAGAGATAAAATACACATAGCTTTTATTATCAGTCAAAAGTCTTAGTTCTCTCTTTTATTTTTATAATAAAAGAAGAAATGTCAACCTATTCAAATACATATTCTGATTTAATATGTTTTCACTGTCATTATTCTCACTATGTGTAGCAGCAGAGTGAAGCAGAAAAAAAAAATCAACAGTTAAAATGACAAATTAAAAAGAAAAAGTGTCAGAATCTCTGGCATCTAGTAGGATTTTTTTTCTTTTGCAAAGTCTGAGTATGATTTTCTAACCGTGAGGTTTTCCAAAACAGAACTTTGTCTATAGTAGGTTCTTTTTGCTGATTCTTTCATAAACTTAAGAAGGATTTTAAACAATTGGCATTTTGCCTCTTTCTGGTACTAGCATTTAGCTTGGTGCCTATGCGCCTCTATTTATGTCCTAAGACTGTGGTGATAAACGCATTCTTACACTCCCAGTCTATGCCTTTTTCAAGCTAGTCCTGAAACTTTCTCTTTCCATCATCAGTTATTTCCCAGATAGGATTGTGTGTCCTCAGGTTTCTCCAGTGGGCTTATTTAACTTATATACCATTTAAGTTAAAACTGAGGCAACTTTTATTTGTAAGACGGGGTAGCTGATTTGTAACAGTCTTGTCAAATACCCTCCACCTTGAAGACAGACTGTATTTGTCCTCTGGAGAATGCAAATTTGGTGGTGAGAGATTTGCACATATGATGTTTATTGGGGAGGGCTCTTGGGGCACCTGTGAGAGGTGAAGGAAGCAGGATTAGACAGAGAGAATTTCGTCTGTGATAAAGTCATAAAAAAATCTGAGTTGATCTCATCGGGATGATGCAATGAATTTATTCTTTACTGAGCTAGAGTACAAGCCTAATAACCTCACACTGAGCTAAGATTGGATTTATTGGATGTGGTTGCCACAGCAGGGGCATGCCACTTACTCCCAGCGGGAGCTGACCTAGGTCCTGAAAAGGGGATCTCGGGTGCGCATCACCCATTTACTGTGTGGGAGTCTAAAATCTGAATTGTTTCCTTGGAAACGAAGATGATAAGTATATTTTTCATCATTTCCCAATTTATTTACTGAATGGTTAAGAATTTAACAGCGGTAGATGATTACACAATACAAAGTTGCAAAATATCTTTGTCTATTTTCTTTGTGCCTCCTATTTCTTGTGGGTTGGACAGTTACTGCTTTCACTGTCTTGAACGTACACTTTATTTGTATTAATAGGAAAAGAGCTGAATTATTATTGTTTTTATTATTTGTTTAAAAAAAAGAAAAGTTATAATAAGAATTTTGTCACTGGGTCTTGGAGTCACTTTAATAGGACAGTTCTCAGTCCTTAAGCTTTTTGAAGTGAATGAAATGATTAACTTAGCTATACTATATCTAATAAGGAAATCAATATCTCAATTCATACCAGGTTTGTTTTTTTATATTGGAATCTATTAGCGGTATATAAACCATGATTTTTATACTGGCTTTTCCTAACTCCTAGCAAAACGACTTAAATTAGTAGTTAATATGTATGTACATTGCATGTTTATATTGATGACATAACTGACTTTATTATAGTGCCCAAAACTTAACTTTATATTTACATGCTTTTTCAGGATTCTCAATAGTGAATGCTGGATTTTCATTTTGACTTTTTGAAGTAGGTTTTAACATATTTTAATCCATTGGAAGCTTCATTTGTAGAAAATAAAAATAGACTGAATATTGTTTTCATATATAGTGAGAATACTTGTTCATTTCCAGTGTATCAAAGTAAGATTTCACAAGAATATTAGTTTGCATAAGACTAAATTAAGCAATTCTATAAAAATTGCTACAGTAAATATTAAAAAAACTGTGTTCTATTCATCTCTCATCATAGAAGAATAGAATCTACAATAATTTTTAAAAATTTAAAAGAACATTATCCTTGTAGATCCCAACATTTGTAACTATTAATAATCAAATCCACTTGAACAGTTAGTTGATTTATCTTTGAGAGCCTAGCACCAGTTAGACAACTGGGAAACTTGAGTGTGCTCAAGAAAATTGGGTCTGAAATCTGCTAGTTCAGGACTGATGAACCAAAATTACTAGTAACCAAGTTCTGTTTCTGTTTTGGGCAGGGCTTTTCATGCAAAGATAACTCCAGGGAACAAACTGGGCCTCCCGATTTCCTTTGCTCGCTTGTAGTTTAAGCTTCAATTTGTTAAATAATTTAATTAGTATTGTTGGAAATTTGGAACTCTTAAAAACTGCATTTAAAGCCTGGGGTAGGTTCACCTACAACATGACCTTTTGAAGGTTATTCTGACCAAAATGTCACTGTTTACCAAGTTAGCTATTTTGTTGATGATTTTAGGAATGATTTCTCCAACATTGAATATATTTTCTTACAGTGTATTTTCATTAAAAGCCTTGCAATTTTGGTTCCACCCAGCATTAAATGACACTTGGATTTAAATAGTTGTAAAATTGCTGAATATTTTCTGAATACTGATTTGAGTATTATTGGAGCTGTAGAATCTGACAGTTTTCTAGAAGATTCTAATAACAGAGGAAATGCAAAAGCATTCTTCCTACAACAGAGAAAATCACCCTCAGCAGTAGTTCTTTGCATTTTAAGAGTGTTTGATTTAAACTTAAATTTTTCTAAAATTAAAATGCTTAAAAATTTAATTGAGAAAGCTGTAATGCAGCCAACTTTTAAATTCACAAAAAATTTACACGAAAATGGCAGTAGTCCTGAAACATTGAATGAGGTGTTTGTCAGGCCTTTTATAACATTTAAAAACTCACTTTTGGTGAGACAATCAGCTTTTAAATTATATCTTTATTTTTTGATGTTTAAATGTTTTAATGTTTATATGGAGGGTCTATATGAATGTGGTTTTTAAAATACTTTTTCCTCTAAAGGACATTTGGTTGGGTTCTGTCCCTCAAATGTTGCCAGAACATATTTCATTGCTTTCTTTTTTTACCTATTCAGTTGTTGAAAAAATCATTTGGTTTGCAAATACTTTTTGTGGGGACAACTTAGAAAACCACCTCCAATCCATAATGCCATCTTTTTAACATTGATAAAGTAATATAATATTTTATCCACTATAATAATAAACTCCATTTAAAGAGTTCAGAGAATGATTACGTTTCTTTCAGATTTTTAAGAATTTATCCACACTGGTCAGAAACAGGAAACTTTGATGACATGGGGGAGGGTGAATAAGACACAGTGATGAGACCAGGGTTCCTACAGAAAGAATTCATGGAGAGTGCTGCCATTTGGTCAGGAGCACACAGCAAGTTTATTAAAAGCACTAACAGTGAGTTTAAACTCCCTGCCAGCCAGGCAAGTTACATCAGGGGAATGCACACATGAGTGTACGACCTGTGCTGCCTGCCTCTCATTTAGGCAAGACAGATTCTTGAATATATATGAGGGGTGAGGATTTCTTTCATTGTTGCAAATATCTAGGCTTGTGGCATAGACCCAAATCTAACATTGCCAAGGTGAGGTCCTTGATCTTCGGGTCTTTGCTCTTAGAAGTTTCAGATTTTGCCAGTTAATTATCCCCTCATACATTTGAGTACTCTTCTATAGATTCCAAGCTATGCTATTCTTGCATCATTTGATATTATACGTAATTGTACTGTGTATGACTTCTGGCTTTACTTCCTCCCCTTTTAGAAAAACAGTCAACAATATTCCATCCACTTCTAGAAAACACTAAGACTAAAAGTGGACACATAGTGAAATCTAAATAACAAGGTGAAATAATAGCAAACTAGACATTTGATGTTTAGTTTAGCTAAATTTGTAGACAGATTGGTTAGGTGACAAATATCTATAATTTTTTTTACAATAGTTTGAACAGATATCTTGCCATTTAAGAAACTCAAGTATAGAGACTTATGACACCAGTGGACATTTTAGTAAATATTTTTTGACAAATAAAACTCTAGTTAGTCAGGTAAAAAACACTTTTTATCTATATTTTGTCTCATTGAAGAAATACTAAATTGTATTCTATACTGTACCTTTAGTATATCTACTGTGCACTAAGTATTCTCCTCCATGGCATGCTCACTGACATTGACAAAACAAGTCTCTGGCAGTAAAACTTGTCTCTACTCTTAAGATATGGATCTAAATAGTTAAATAATACCTTAACAAATAAGAGAACTCAAGGAAGCATTTTGAGAATACAAGTGGAACCTGTGGGGAACATTGTGTGTGGTATGTATAGTGCTTTTTGCAGAAGCTTTTCAGTTAGGCCCAGCTAATGGAAGGAAGGTGTGAACATCTTTATCACAGTCAATGGAGTTGACAAAATATAGAGTGCAAAAAATCATTTATTTAACACGGAATACCTTTAGCACTGTAGGAACCAAAAACTAGGGGGATGGCAACCCTTACACCCCATTACTGACGAAATTCTAATAGAATAGAAAAAAAATGATGACTTGTATTTTTTAATTAGAGGCATTGTGAAGTAGTACACTGGTTTTGTACTGAAATTTCTAGTACTTCACTGAGTCTTCCAGGAGCTCAGAGAAGAGAAAGACCGTTTTCAAACTGGCTTAGTTAAAAGGAAAAAGCTCTTTATAAAAAATTTAGGACTTTAAAATGGCGTGCTTCATATTCTGTTGGTGTTCTTACTACCTCTAAAGGTTGTGTGGTTTTTGTTTAGTTTGCCAGTTTCTCTTTTCTTATATGGCCAATAAGATAGGAATTCCTTAAGGCCTTCACTCTTTACACTATTTATTCCAAAGTAATATCACCCATGTTCATAACCTTTATTTTTTCATGCTTGTCTCCAGTTAAGATTCTCCTCTGATCCAGCTTCTACTTGGATATCTAAAAAGCAATTTAATGAAGTATCTATAAAAATACATGATTTTTCCTCCCAAACCTAGTCCTCCTTAGCATTTTCTAGCTTAGAGAATGTATCACAGTCTATAGTTATTCAAGTTAAAAGACACAAGATCATCCTCAAACCCTCTGTAGGCTGATCATATTCCCTTGAGACAAAAACGGGACATAAGGATGGCAAATATGGGATGGGGTTATGAGCTGGTGATACAGGGAGGGGAGGAGATAAGAGCAATCTGAGCAGGAGCAGAGCAGCCAGACCCAGCAACAAGTAATACTGTGCAATGCCAGTCAGTGATCACATAGTCATGGCATGTGTTCTAATGGGACTTCATGCAAATGGCCAGGAACGGTGCAAGGAAATTTGGCACCTTAGGTGTAAATTAAATTTAGTGCTCCTGTAAACCCCGTTCTAAATATCCTGCCTAAAACACATGCTCCGTTAGCCATCCCAGTGCTAGAAAAACCCAGTAACCCCCACAGTGCCAGAGATAACCTCCATAGTGCGTAACTGTGACTGAACCTCACTGCTATGTTCGAAGAAAAAGGCATGTGCAGGGGTTGAAGGGTAGTCCGCTTCCTGTGAAACGCCTGCTTCCTCACAGGGCCAGGAACATAGGACCAACCATGCCCTACTGCAGTCAGCACCGACAGTCAACACCAGCAAGGGCCTTCTTTAAATCACAACAAAGGGGACAGCTGCTTGTGGGTCTGCTCAATAGACTGGGTCTGGAGCAACTTAACTGTCTTTTTTTTTTTTTTTTGCCCATGTTCATGATGGCCCTGGTTTATTAAACATGGGACAAAATTGGCTTTTATATTACAGTTTTTGGTTGGGAAATATGAATAAAATGGTGCCATCCTGTTTACAGCTGAACTATGGTCAGCTTACCCCTCTGCCTTCTTCTCACTCCATATCTAATTTATCACATTTTGTCCATCTTACTTCTCAAAAGCCTTTAGAATATGCATGCCCACTACCATGACCTTAGTTTACCACCGTCATGAACTTAGTCTAGTCTAGTAGCCACTCCAGTGGTTTGCTTGCATAAATTGTGACACCCACCTTCCACTGTCCTCTGTTTATTCTCCACAATGGAACTCCAAGGAATTTCATGTTTTTTAAGTCCACTCTGAATTCAAAGGAGCTAATCTGAAAAAAGGACTTTGGAGACAGTATAAAGAGCAGTGGCGCAGGGGTTAGCAGGAAGTGCAGGGCGAGCAGGCAGAATCTAGGGGGCTGTAAGACAGTCAAACCATTCTGTAAGATACTGTGTTGGTAGACATACGTTATAAACCCAGGAAATGTACATCGAGAATGAACTCTAAACTCTGAACTACAGTGATAATGGCGAGTCAGCGTTGGCTCATTAGCTGTAATAAATATATCACTGAAGAGGAATTTTGATAGTTGGGAAGCTGGCAGATGAGGGGACATGGAGTGTATGGGTACTTTGTACTTGCTGCTCAATTTTGCTATGAACCTAAAACTACTCTAAAAAAATGCTCTCTGATCGTGTATCTTCTTAAGTCTAGTGCTTGATAACTTCCCCAATGCAGCAAAAATAACAGAATCCTTAGCACTTCCTCTCTTCCTTTACAGCTTTTTTTCCTCCTGGACCACTCTTACTTGTTCTCATGCTTTCCAGTCACACTGGTCTCTTTTAGGTTGCAATGGTAGAGGCACTGTCCTTCCACGTGGTTTTTGTCTCATCGTTCCTACTTGACTAGCAATGTCTACTAATCCCTTAGCCCCGAGTTCACTGTCATGGTCTGAGAGACTTCTTGGAGATCTTTATTTGCCTACCAACTTGGCTACTTTTGCCATATCTCTTAGGAAATGGAATTTGTTTTCCCCAAAACCTTCTTACTTCTTTCAGACTTTCATTATAATTAAGTGTTCATGCTTATCTATTAACATCACTCTCTCCTACCAGACTATAAGCACCATGAGATAGTATCAACTCATTTTCACTCATCACTAAGCTGAGTGAAGTGGTTGGAACATAGGAAGTATTTAATAATATTTATTGAATGAATAACTAGAAGAAAGAATGAGGATTACCAAGTAAGCTGTCATTTACAAATTTGTTTACTGTTTTCTCCAGCTATGAGAGGTGTGGAGTCATTGAAATATCTATTCATCTTTCAGAAAAATAACTTTTCATTATTCATTTTTAAAAGTCTTATCATAGCAGAAATGTGTTTCATTAAACCCTAAGCTTTTGTATTTCATGTGGTTTCTCAGCTCTGTGCCCTTGTGATTCCAGATAGATAGCTGCTTTGCTCTTTGAGGCATTTAGAACTTAAGGTGAGCAAAATGAATATAGTTTCTCTGCTGTGGATTATCTGATGTTGCTGCTTCACTCCATGTCCTCTTCTTTCGAGTCTTGGAAAATCCTCTTTAGGCGGGTGGTCACTTGAATAAAAGAAGTGCTCTGTTTATTTCACAGTAACAGATGCAGAAATAAAATCACTATTTAGTCTTGGGGATGCCTTGGATTTCTCAGGAAAGTGTAGTTATAGTAGTTGACTGAAGTCAAATCATCATGAGGTTGTCTGTTTTCAGAGGCCCAGTGAAACTTGTTTGTATGTGGTATCCACTCCGCATTTTCCCTGACTTCACTAATAATCGATTGAGATGAAAAAACCATTCCTTTTCTTTCCAGGTAAGGTACATGATTTGTCTTAATTACTGTCAGCCTTTCATGAATGACTGTCATACGGAACCTAACTATTACCCCACTATTAATTATGTGAATTATGAATTAGTAGTTGATTTTGCATAGGTAGCTAGCTGTATACAGGTTTTTAAGTTCTCTGACATGTAGTTTCCCCCAATTGAAAAAATACATATGTATTTATTTCCTCTGCATATATTCTAAATGAATGCTTTTCTTGTTCCAGTCAGTTCTCTCTCACGGTGCTGTAGTTGACTGTGCTGTTGTCGGCAAAGAAGATCCTTTGAAAGGCCATGTCCCATTAGCACTCTGCGTGTTGAGAAAAGGTGAGAGATCTTTGCCCTCCCTGATTGCTGGGTCCTGAGTGGTTAACTAAGGTTAATTTGGAACTTTATATTGGAATCTTTTCTCTAGGTATAAATACCACAGAGGAACAAGTTTTGGAAGGAATTGTGAAACATGTTAGACAGAGCATTGGTCCTGTGGCTGCTTTTCGAAATGCAGTGTTTGTCAAACAGTTACCCAAAACCAGATCTGGAAAAATTCCCCGGTCCACACTCTCAGCCCTTGTCAATGGCAAGCCATACAAGGTAAATTAGTAAAGATTTCTAATGCAGCATTGTGAAATGTTTTTCCTATTCTTTGGCATCAACACAAATCTTAAAAATAAAGCCTGAATTGTGTCCCCCACCAAAAAACACATGTAATAGTACTTTTTTTTTTTAATATTAAGGGGGTAATTGCATTATTATTCTCTCTGTAAAAATAAAGGCTTTGGAGAGAAATGCAGATTAATTTCATATGCTTTGATTATGTAGTTCCAATATGTTCAGATAGGTTTTTTCTAAGATGTCTAAAGTAGACTTTTTTTAGTATGTGTCACTTTTGATGTTGAGTTAAGTTCAATCAAGACCTTGTTGGTCTCAAGAGTAACTGCTACCATTACTTTAAAGAACAAAGATTACATAGATATGGGTTTATAGGTATAGGAAATAACCTTTAATTGGAGAATCTTGTCTATGTCAGGGCAAACATCCAGAGTCAGGCTTTTGTTTTATGACGTGTGAGACTCTTCTCATGAGAGAAGAGTCTCACTCCTCACTCCTTGGTTTCCCAGGCCCCAATATTCCTTAGCTCCAATTATGAACTCTCAGTTTGTCTCATTTACTCTGGAATTTATAGTCATATGAATTCTCTATACATAATGCAATTATATTTAATCTTTTTCACCTGTTATTTTGTGTAATATTAATTTGTTTGCCCTGTTAGTCTAAGAAGGATGGGAGAAATTTTCCTGAGTCCGTACCGTTAGAAGTATCAGCATGTGGAGATATCTTTTTGACCATTTACACATGACAAAATTCTGCACATTTTTATACATTTATTCAAACAAACTTGTGGTAATTCAATTTTATTTAAGGTTTTTTTTTTTCATTGTAGTGATTAATGACTTATTGAAAGAGAAAGAAAACAATTGAGACTTATTGTAGATATTTAAAAATTCTGATTGATATATTCGATAGTTATTTCTTCTGTTCTGAGTGAAATTATTTTAGGAAACTTCAGGCTGATTCAAGCATATGTACTCTTTTGTATATACTTTAAAGATGTATAGAGATGTTTATTTTCATTACCCAAATCTAATAAAAGAGATCACAACAGTAAAGAGTAGTTGTATGAGCAAATGTAATATATAGGTATATATATGTATGTATTGACCAATAGTTTTGTTAATTGAACCATTTATTTATGAACATGTTTATACTCTGGAAGAGTATCGATACATTTCAACATATTAGATTAAAAGTTCTTTATTTTTGAACGTTTCCATAAGCATTGTAAGATAATGAGGAGTGCAACAGTGCATATACTTATTTCATTAAAGAAAAGTAAATAAAGTTTAAGGATGAGCACTCATCTGACTGTAATTTGCTTTCCAGGTAACACCTACAATTGAAGACCCGAGCATTTTTGGGCACATAGAAGAAGTGCTGAAGCAGGCAGCATGACATTTTTTTTTTCTTTGTTTGAGTCAGTTTTCTAATTGGATTCAAGTTTTTAAAAATATTTCCATAAATAAATATTTAAATAGAAATTACTTGCAACTGAAATGTGAATCGAAAGCTTGGCTGAAACAAAGTACTTGAACATCTGTGCCTTCTGTTTGAGAACATCCATTAACCACTGCCATCAATTACCTGTAATGGGATTTACTATAGATTGTCCAGTACTTTTAAGAAAAGGATCTGCAATGTATTATTAAAACAAAAAGTTGTTCTCTCCCCCAAAACATTTTAATTGAAAGTGAAACTATTATAGACAGACCTGTTGAAATTTGCGGCTTTGACCCAAAATCTAAAATTCAAACTGTAGTCAGAAAAATGTTTATTACAAAATTTCTGAATATTTTCCAATATCCTTGAGATGACCACATGCTGAATTTATTTTACATGAAATTAATGAATTGGGAAATTTTAGGTCACATCTGGACAGTGATTTTCTAGGTCAGAGGAACTGTACAGCAATTTGCTGAAGGGGAGTCTGGATACAGGATGCAGGTCATTTGTTACTTAGTCTCCAGAAGTCACCTGCCTTGAAGAAAGCCTGGAGGTCATTAATCCAATCTCTTTGTCGTGGAGATGAATTTTCTTTGGAGGCCCTCCTCTGTCTCAGGTTCTTAACTGACTGTATGATTCTTAATGATTCCATCTTTCCAGAGACCAGGAGATAAGGAAGTGATATTGAAATGGTGCTCTTAAGGAAGAAATGTAAATGTGTTTACATTATGCTGAAGATAAAGAATTTTTAAGAGAAAACAAATTCACTTTTTATGAGAAATCTCAAAAGTTTAAATAACTCACTAAAAAATACTGTGGTGTCCAAACATACCTTTCCATTTAAACTTATATAAAACTACTGAGCATTAAAAAAATTTTAAATGAGTCTGTTAATTAGCATGTAGCTATGTATCAATTAGAGTAAATAGATATAATTAAATATTTGATTCACTTGAGGTTCCACATGATGTTATCAAAGAATCCATTTAAACAAAAATGTATGTAGTTCATTGAGTCTTTGATGGTCTCAAGGTATTCAGTCTTTTATTCAAGAACAGATGTCTTAACATAATAGTTTGAGTACGTATAATATCTGTGAGATAATAGATAAGGGTTTACTTGTTTATTTCATAAAAATTACTTGAAATTGGTATGAAAACATGCTAAAAATGTTCTTTTTTTTGGAACCATAGGTTATAAAATAAATGGCTTCTCGCAGTAAATCCCTATTTGTTTAAATTGAATTATTGACTGTAATATATGAATATTTATCTAATTGTTAGCATGAGAGTTCCCAAGGAGATTGGAACTTGAATCCAGGTTCTTATAGCCCATGTGTAAAATTAGCATGCAAGACACAGCAAACAAAAGATTAAGTGGGAATATTTATTGAAGCAAGAGAGATAATACACTTCTCAAGGTAACAAGAAGTGGGTTGGGTTTGAGAGGACAACAACTCTGTTTCACTTGGGGTGCACAATTTTATAAAGGGGATACTTTTGCTGTCCATCCTCGCTCCTGTCCACTGGGCATTCTTTGGTGTTCCCAGACAGGGATTTCCAGAAAAGGGTAGAACCTTCTAGGATTAGGCATTCCCTTTACGGCACATGCTTCTTACACATAATTCACTGTTATAATGAGCTTAATGTATGGGGCCATATACAATTTTATGTTAAGCGGATTATAACGAGGCAAAGGTTACTCCAAGGTGGCTATGGCAGTCAGTGGCCCTGTGCAGACAATCAGTTTGAACTGGCTCAGTGAGGCTGCCTTTTTGGTTCCATTTCTTGGCCTCAGGAATATACGTGTGGCTCTCCCATTGGTCAGAATTTTATCTGACCAGTTCAAGATCTGGTCTGTTGAGGTCTCCCCACCACCTCCACCTTTTCCCTGTTCCAGCCCCTCCCTAGGCTAACCTACCCAACATAGTTATTTCCTTTAATTATTTCAGTAGACTGAATTAAACTAACTACATAGCTATTCAATTTATAATGTGAAGTTGTTGGGTTCCTCAAGCTGTTATTTCTTTTGGGTACATTTTAGCTATTACCACTACAACTGTCATTTTAACAGTTAATCCATTTTAATGTTTTAGCATTTGAATTTTTTTTAATATAGGATTCAATTTATTTAGAATGACAAATTCTTTAGCTGAAAGGATATCATTTGCTAGGTATAAACAAATTCTTTAGCTGAAAGGATATCATTTGCTAGGTATAAACTTGGCAGCTCCAAGAACTGTGTAAAGGTTATATCTCTGGTCCTCTTTCACATTTTTTCTGGTAATCAAATCTGAAGGGATACTTCAGCAAGCAGGCTTGAGTTATTTTCTGGTTGAGTGAGATTGGAAAACAGGGCATGAGACTGGGGAAGTGGCGTTTTCTTGTATAAGGTTGAGGAAATTTCTTTCTTTTGCAGGGTCAGAGAAAGTATTATTATGTTCATATGACTGAATGTGGGTCAGGAAAGATACTCTCGATTGCTAAAATTTTCAAAGGAATAATAGTTTTCTATTTTAATACACACTACAAAGCACTTTTACTACATAGTACCTAACATTCTGAATTAAATGTATACTTAAAAATGACAATAAAATGTTGCTTAAAATGTAATGTTAAATTTAATTAAATAAATCCTACAACTTACTGCTTTTGGTACTTCCGTAGAATTTTTTTTGTACTGCAAAATATGGAAAAATTAGAACTAAATTTTTCTTTAATCTATAGAAAAATGTTTTCCAATTAATTTATTGAGTTCGCTCATGAAAATTATATTTAATACATACAAATGAGACCTGTTTCACTTTTAAAAAGCAGTTTTATTCAGATAAAGTTGGTCTTGTAAATGTTCGGATCATTAAAAATGTGAAAATTCATAATATTGGAGAGTTGGTCAAAAGAAAGAACATTGAGTTATTGGGATTAACCTTTAAATGAATTTTAATATCTAGAAGAAATTATTTTATACATGAAGAAAATTTTATACTTTTTTGAGGCACGTAGCTGGATCTTTTTTTTAATCTCAAATGTGAGATTCAATTATAAATTACTAATATTTCTTACTGAGTCATCATTAAAGAGGAGCTGCTGATTATATGGTTGTAAGAATACACAAAATACATGTGTAGTTTATATTTTTATAATATTATAGTTTCTATATTGTAAAATTGCTGTAACTCAAGATCCCTAGACTCTTAATGAGCTTAAAAAGCTCTTTCCCATTGTTTCTGCTCAGGCAGCATTTTTAGAAAATTTAAAATCACTCTCATAAGCAAGTTTAGTACTCCCTCTTGTGGCAGCCTCCTTTTTGAACACAAATATTAGAATGACAGTCACTAAAAGAACATTTTTGTTATAGTTTAAGTTGTGAAACTTCATGTGTCTAGAAAACAAAGCCTAAACAAAGAACTGGAAGCATTTTTTTTTTTTTTTTATTGACAGTGGAGAGGGTTTCTGTTACCATTACCTTTTGACTGAATCTGTTAAACAAAAATAGACATCAAAACAAATGTAATGTACGTGCAAACATAGCAAATTAAATACAAAAAAAGAAATTACTAATGACAGGTTTGCGCTTAATAAGATCACGCAGCAGAAAATCAGCAGTTATATAAATGGCATTAGTAAATAGTTTTTACTTTGAAATCTCCCATAGAAACAAAAACAACAGTAACACCACCAAATAAAGCCACAGGGAAGAGATAACTCTTCTATACTTTTATACACTATATATGTTAATCATTCTGTCTTTCATTTAGTTCCTCTGATGAGACTGACTTCAGGGAAGTCGCAACAAGGCCATCTCGGCTAAAAAGCATATTAGATATGAGTCTGGCTAATGCCCTGTTACACTGACAAAAGGGAAAGGTTTCTGGGTTTTGTTTTGTTTTTTTTCCAGTGGAAATGAGCCTCGGACTGCAGTGGTTGATAGTCGTCACTGAACAGTGCTAGCTGGCATTCAAGTTATTTGAATGAATATGTGGTTCTTAGTAAAGAAGTTTTTTGTTTTTGTTTTCCTCCCTTGGTCCACAAGTAACAAGAAAAGATAATGCAGTTTTGTTATAAATTTGTTTTAAAATAATTGCTTTTGACTCTTGTAAACAGTTTGGCTTTGTTTTGTATTGAAAAGGAGATCGAGCCATCACAGTGCTATTTCTAAAGATATAGGACATCCCTGATTACCTTGATAGGTCTATTTTTGGCTCCAGTTCCAGGTTAAATCATTCTTTTTTTTTCATTTTTTACATGATCAGAGGCAGGTTTTCAGCTTTAAGTATTGACAGACTTGAAGGAGAAACATGTAGAAGCATGAAACATGCTTCCAGGAAACATACCGATTTGACGGTTACAATTCAAAAACTGTAAAAATGGTGGAATGGTAAAATACAAACAGTACTTGGAATTGTCAAATGTTTGCACTCAAGACTCCATGAACCATATATTTTATTTTTTAGAAAATCATATTTATATCCATTTACATAAGACTTACACCGTTAAAAAGAAATACATACACAGGAATACAGAAATGCCTAGTATATTACAATAAAACATGAAAAAACAAGTGGCTCCATTTCATAAAAGTATCTTGTACAGAATTTATGATGTGGATGATGCTTATTATTCAAATGACTGAAGCATTTTCTTACAATGGTAGTAAACTAGTCAAACTTCAAACAGGACTCCTCTCAGTATCACATTTTCAGCTTCATAAGCCACTATACTTGTGGTTATTTCTTCAGAATTCAGTCTTCATAACTTTTCACTGCTCCTTTTCTTTGATGGTAGTGCAGTTTAGGTAGAGTAGACTGAAAAGACGACATCTAAAATATATAATGAACAATGTTAGTTCACAGGAAAGTTCCAGACTATAGATCCCCCTCTGCTATTGATGCACGTTTATGGAGCCTACCTACTTTGTCTTAAGAGACGGTAACTAGAATATCAGGTAACCAACAGTTGTATGTAATTAACATTTGTTTTTCTCTAATTTTGTGCCGGTGAGATAATTAACTTTGTGGAAAGTCTTCCAGTCATATAAACAAAGGTATTCTCACAAGAAAATGTCAGCAGCAATTTTGAAAAATGTATAAACTTCTCATTAATAAATTGAGCTAAGTTGACCTATTCCATGGATTTGTGTTCTAGCTCATATCTTGAGTGCTCTTAAGATGATAATTCTGTTTGATTATGACAATAATGATAATAACTTATTTTACAGGCTGAGTCAGTGATGTAGCATCATTGATTCTTTTTAGTCAGAATATACTCAGGAAAAGTTCACAATGTCTATTCCTGACACAAAAGAAATAGCAAATGATATGTTCTGAATTACTTTTTTTTTAAAGTATTAATATTTTATCAAATATTTTAAATGTATTGTCCTTGATTAACGTATTGTAAAAAAACACTTTTATCCCATTTAATAGTAAAAATTAAGAAATATGAACTAGAATGCCATGCACAAAATGCAGATTGCAAATAGTTAAAGAGTAATTCTACCCATCCGTCAAGAGCTAGGAAGCAAGCACTACTCAACATATTCAAGAGTCATTTATAAATCAATGAAGTGTTCAGTTCCTGGGGAAATTATCTTGTTTTGTGTAGAAGCTATTACAAACAGTATTTTGGAAAGACTCTTATTTAGTCAAATTATTATATACTTTAGATCATGCCTAATTAGATGCCAAATTGTATACCATAATTACATTTTTAATGTTAGGGTTTTACATTCTGAAATCAAATCTCTTTATCTGAAAGCTTTTTGTTTTATCATCAGCAGATTCGAATGGTAACCTAAATAAGGCAACATACCAGTTCCCTATTAGGCTCTGAAGACCAACACTACATTGCATGGAACTTAGTTTAAGGCAATGAATAAACAGCACAAGATGAACTTTTTCTCCACCTATAACTACTTCCTCTTTCCATCAATGTACATACATTGCATGCATGTGCATACACGCATAAATATTGTTCTAAAATATTTTTCACAAATACTAATTCATGGTAAATGGCAAATACTTTGGTAAAGCAGTTTTAGGTCAAAAAATTATGTACGTTTGACACCTGTAATCTAGGAAAACACAATTTTACTAACAAGACTTTTTCAATAAATTCTATTATCATATGACTTTGAAAGTATAGTCCATCAACTAGTATTTCTTTAAATATAAATGCCTTATATTTTATGGTTCTGTATTAAGATTTACTACCACTCTTATTCACTTTGATCCAATGCAATAAATTCCATATAATTAAAATTCATATTTGTTTTCTGAAAATAGGAATCTCATTGATGAAAAACAATATACTAGAGTTCAAATTTTTCAGTTTACACTTTTGTTTTTAATATGAAGCCACCTCACTGTTTGATTCGGTGTACCTACTAAAATCACTATCTGTCCACTTTAGCTTCCCCTGTAGAAAATAGTCACTTCAAAGTGTGTTATTCTATAAGACTAAGCTCTTTTAAAAAATGCTCCGTGCGTCAGTATAAAATGCTACTAGAAAGTAGATGACAGTGTGATAGCACCCACTGATGTGTAACAAGATGACGAAAGGCCTCGAACAGACAGACCTTAAACCAGAGCAGGCAGATGGTGATGGGAATTCCTAGACTAAGAATTCCAACACGAAGAATCCTCCACCTACTAACAATTCAAAGGACTTATCTCACTTCTGTATTGCTAGGCTATCGTGTAGGTTTAATAGTCTATGTAGATTCCATTTTCTCGTGGTTTGGTTTTGTCAGCCAAGGAAAACTACTCACAGCAAGTCAGTGCTGCCTCCTTTGAGTGGCTTGTCAACATGAGTATGTGCGAACAGTGGAGTTGTCTAACCTCTGCAGTCTTGATGAAGCAACTGCAAATGGAGAAAAGGGCTTTAGAGGAACTTGGATGATCGAGTACAAAATTTCAGATGCGAAAGATTGTTTTCCCTGCCTGAAGGGATCCTGAACATATTAGCAGACCTTTCAGATATAAGCCCCTCACATTCTTTCTCTCTAGACCAAGATACTAACGAAAATTTAGTCCAGTGTTAATTCACTGAGACTTTGAGTTGCTGTGTCCGGAAACCTGTAACAAAAGCAGCTCACCAGGATTCTTCTATGTTTGAAGCAAAGTTTGCCTTCAGAGAATTTAATATGGCGGATTTTTCCCCTGCAAGTATTGAAGAGTCTCTGTACTAATAATGCACGTTAAATTCCTTATGAATTTTGCTAGCGTGTCCCATAATGTTCACAGGTTAAAAGAGATGTAGATCAAAACTCAATGTCAATGTTGGGGCTAAATGTAAGAGCCATAATAACTATAACCTATACAAGAAATAATTATAACCTATAAAAGAAATGATTCTAGGTGACTGTCTTAATAAAGAGAGTTGGGTTATTTTGTTTTAAATTCCTACCAGATAGAAATAAATTTGTAACTCCTATTTCAAAGTTGCCTCTCCTTTACGATGGCTGGTTTCATTTGTGAAGTTTTATAACACAGCCTAATGTCCACAGAAGGAAATACTAATTGGGAAATGACAGTTTTGTGTTTGTTTATTCTCTTCTCATTGTTTTGCTTGTTTATTTAAAAACCTTTTGCCTTGGTCAGAGGTGAAAATATTTGATGAATCAGTTTCTAATATTGAAATATGTAGGGTGACAGTGGAGTTAATTTCCATTTTACTAAGGACCTTTAGTTCAAATCCAACTTTTAACTGAGCAAATTATTTACTTTGGAAGCAGAAGAGTAAAGAAACACAATTCATGCAGATGTTTATTGTTTTTCCTAGATGTAGACATTAGCCAAAGTTGTCCTTTTTAGGATCAATTCTTTTTAAAGCAGGAATTAAGTGCCATGAGTTCATGCAATAGCAGTTTATAAAAGAATCTGGGTTTTGATGAGAGCAAAGTAAACTCAAGAAAAGCAAACCAACTGAAGAAAAGAATCATTTCAGTGAAGCTGTGCATTTGCTAAACAAGCTTTTTTTACTTCATAAGCAGAAATGCAAAACTACTGTACCATCTGTTGTCATTTTCCTTGACTGCCCAGAGGTTGTAGTTAATCTGAATCCAGCCGGTAATGTTTCTGAGGAACCAGGCATCATGCTGATCCCATGTACTTCCCGAGGAGGAAACTGCCTTCTCCAGGTAGACCCACGCCTGAAATTCTTGTCATCACTCTGCCAGTACAGAGTTATAAGTTGATGTAATGAAAACAAGTCAATGAGTACAGGTCTTTACAACTGTGTACTTGGAAATACTGATTAATTTGCAGGTCAAGGCACATATGGAATATCATGCTCTGTTTCAAGAGTTCTATTGAGCACACAATGAGAATGCTGGAGTCTGAAACAATGGTTTTATAAAAAATTTCATAGAAAAACAGTCTTTCTACAAAGCATCTTTGAAAACCTAAAATAAAACATAATTTTTTCAAAAGGAATATTGGATATACTTTAATATATTTTATGCCAACTGGTTTTATGGTATGAGAGGATCTACATAGTTGAACAAGTTGGATAAATTGCATTTACTCACACACTTGACTACACATTTTAAATAGCATGAATTTCACTTATGTATACAAACGATATCTATGATTGACATAGCCTGACTCCAGGGATTCTATGACATATTATCATGTAAGAAACAGTAAAGTTGTCATATGTTAGATTTCAGCTAATAGAGGATTAACCTATAATTTGTTGAAAAAATTTTGCAGCCTTTGAATAAATTGTCCTTTGAATAAATACTTTTGCTCTTTAGATGCCATGAAAACCATACTGTAACTATTTGCTGTTTTATAATGTAATCTGGTTGCTAATTCTTTCATATTTTAATTATATAATAATTATATACTGTATAAACACAAGGTGTTGCTCAGACAATTGCTTTCTTTGAACTGGTAACCTACAGTATGTAATTTAGTATTTAATATTTTTTGTTTCTAATTCTAAGGAAAATTAATCATTCCACATAGATCTTATCTTCTGATATCACCAAGTTTCTCATCTAAGGAAGGTCTAGCTATCCCCTGAAGTTATCATATGTGTGGTTGACCTATTAACTTATGTGACTTCATCTTTCCATACAGAATAAGACTGCTATTCTGTTCAAATTATCATTATTATAAATGAGTAACACTATAAGGTATTCATCACAGAACACAAATTTGAATAAGTGACATTTAAAGTCAATCCGTGAAAAACAAAATCATTTATGTAATTATATATATCCACTCTTTTATTAAAATCTCTATTATCAAGATCTAAATTTTGTTTAGATTGGGTAGCCATTTTACAGTTCAAGAGATGTCTACTACTCCTCTCATCAGCTATTAGGCTCTTCACTGCCCCAGATCTCCAAATGTTTTTAAATGTGAAAAAGAAAACGAACCTCACATTTGTTCCCTCTTTGACTTCTGAATTTCGTTTAAACATAAATGTTCTTTAATTCTACAAACTACATAACATTGTAGGAGTATATAATCCCTATATTGTATAACATAATAAACCAGCAAGTGAAGGGGTTAAATCATAATTCATGATGTTTGCTCTTTCAACATACTATTATTGCAGAAAGCTAATAGCATCTATAAGCAACTTCATGGGGGAAGCTTCTTGAGATGAAGTTAAAAGGTATCTCTTAATTGCAAGTCAAGTCTGTAGAAATAAGTTGCTGCTTCTTAAATTATTTCTGTAGAATCTGAATGTGACCAACAAAGTTACAGAAACAAGTTCACTCTAGTTTGGACAACTTGTTAAGATAGTTGCATTCACATTAAAAAAATAATCACAGCAAAGATGCAACAACAAAATGAGCACTCATTTGTCTGAGTGATAGTAGAATCACAAGCTGTGCTTATAATAATAAGGGGGAAAAAGACAGTCACATCCCATTTAGGCCTTTCTGCTTGCTGCTTTCAGAAAACAACACTACCATCCACATAGGCTAGTGTACACATGAACAGCTTCACATTTTAGAATGTTGACCTAAGATAGATCTTTAATGATATTTATTAACATTTCTTTTGCATCTTTCAAGCAATGAGAATGCTGTGTCTACAAGTGTGTATGAGTTTTATGCAGGTTATCTTTTTAATTTAATAATTACAAATGAAGTTTTAAAAGATTATTGAGCTAGAGCCATTTGTAAGATTAAAGGACTAATCATTACTGTGAATGAACAGAAGTATGAATTTATAGGAAGTTAGCTCAGGTCAAAACTTTAAAGCTTATCTTTCTCTAATCTGTCTATAAAAGAAAACTTGGGTTTTATAATACCAAGATCATGTGACTGCTAATGATATAGGAAATTATGGCCTCATTTTAAAATTTGCAGTTTCAGCCACAAAAATTTTTAAATGTTTTATAACCAAGACACATCAGTATTTTGCAACACAGAATTATGCATTTCCGGATTTTTCACCTTATACTCAGATTTCCTTCCCACTTCTTCCAGAAAGACACTTTAAAATTCTCACAGACTATTTAAGGCTATAATGTCTGTCAAATGTTTGTAGTTTGCAAATGTTGCTTGCATTCTTTCATCTGAAGAGGTTACTTGCATATTTGTTATTTCCAAAGCCTTTAAACATGTATATATCAAAATTATACACTCAATAAAGCTTTCAAATCTTATAATTGTTAAAACGTTATTCATCTATTTTTTAGGAAAACTCATTGATATCTAAAAAAACGAAAAGCTTCCCAGCTTCCCAAAACTATGAAAGCAAGTTTTCTCTTCAATTTAATATCCTAAAATGTCCTGCGAAGGTATACAGATACTTAAGAATCACAAGCCTTATGAAAAAGCTGAATTCTTCAGAATCAATGTTACTAATGCCTATAATTTTTTAAAAAGACTCAAAGATTATTTTGAAGTCACCACTCGAGTCTGTTTTTCAATTACTTTTTAGCGTTTCTAAATTCTAGTGTGGTATTTGTGCATTATGACATTCTTTTCAAAACCATGAGTAATAAAATTTAATGTTTAATTATAATTTGGGTAAATTCTAGATTCTACCTATACCAAAGCATCTGATTAATTTATGAGCACTATTCTTTGAAAACTGTTTTACTTACACTTCCTAAGGAACCTTTTAAGTGACAGAATAAGGACTTACTTCATCCAGACGCCGTTCAGTACCCAGAGCCAGGAGGTTATTGTATTCCCTTTCAAGAATCTGCCTTGCCTGTTGATATCAAATTACAGTCACCATCACCAAAAATACATTTTATTTTTAAAAATGATAGATTTTATACATATATATGTGAGAAATCATTCAAATACTGTTTTATTTATGGGACCTTAAATTTTAAGTTCTCCATGTCTATAGGTCATTGAATCATTGTAAATTGTAGCTCTAAATACAAGGAGGAGCAATTTTCCTTACTCTGTGAATAGTAGATAATCTCACATAAATATCTGAAATCAAGGGGTTCTAACCTCAACTTTGTTACTTTATTCCAAATGAATATGCTATATAAACTCGGAGTATGTTTTCTAAAAAGTGAAATTGAACTGCTAAATTTTTATCCAATCTATGAAAGTCGTTCTCAACCTGACCAATGATTATCATTTGGAGGATGTTTTTATAATTGGTATTCTGCAGCTCTATCTCCTGATATTTGATTTCGTGGGACTGAAATGTGGGTTCAAGTTTTATTTAAACATGTTAAGGAACTCTGGCGATTCAAATAATTATCCAGATTTGGGAATCACAGTATACCCGATGCTAAATATTTGTATAATTCAGGTATGTAAATAGAAATGACTGCCTTTCATGCAGGCAGAGACTGAAGGCCATCTGTCAGGGATATTGTTTGGGGGAATCTAGATGCAGGTGGGACTTTGGACCACATAAACTCTAAATCATTTTCTGCTTAATTTTATGATTTAATTTTGAATAGAAATTCAGTAGCTTGAAATTAAAGCCCTTAGTGACATACTTCAAAGGTTGAAGTAAACTTCATGAGGAATCATCAATATATAGACAACTTTTTTCCCCTAAAAATTTAGTTTGTCATTATATAAATGAAGATACAACTCAACTACAGCACACAGGGACTTACCTGAGTGTTCTGTGTGGGAATCTGCAATAATAAAGCTAAGCTGCTGTAGTCAAAATTCTCATCCAGGGCTATAAGCGAGCCATGCACACCGCTCTCAAGAATATTGTTTGCATAATCCCGTAGTCCAATTGCTTGTATCCAGCGAATAACTCGGTCATTGCTCCACACCAACACATCTAGGGAAGGAGGAGCATTATTTTGACTGCAGTATTTTTCTCACATGAACAAAACTACTGGCTGAAATGAGTCATTGGTGTTTGGCTAGGTCAAAAGGTAAGCAGGGAAGCATTTATGTACCTGGCTCCCTTGTGTTGTGTGTATTTACTGTTACAATACATAGCCTTTCTACTTTTAGCCTAGCAAAAAGTTATCATTATAAGAGTGCTAGTCATCATTGTGACAGCTCTAACATTGTAGAGTACACAATAGCTCAGATTTCCTGTATTTCTGAAGGTCTGTCTGAAGTTCTGTGTTTTTAACCACCAGATGGGGACATTTCTTATCTGTGTCTTGATATACAGCATTCAAGTAAGGACAGCAAAATGAAAATCTAATATACTTCTTCATCAGAAGTGCTCAGCAACCGTGACTTAAGAATTGCATAAGACTAGAAGAAACTGTTTCATCTGAAGTAATAATAAGAAACAGAACAATTGATAGATACGTATTCTATTTCATCAGTTATTTTAAAATTACAGACTAGTGCAAAAATAAAGCAGTCACAAGTCACAACTGCTTTTCCTTTAGGTTGAAAAGCAGTATTTTATTGAAGCATAAAACATTTGAATTTTATTTTCTAAAACTAAAAACTTTAAAGAAAAATTTCCTGTATGCCTTTTTTAGAGCAAAACATATCAAAGTGTATTTTATCATTAATATTTCCTGTTTTTCCATTATCATCTGACAAATGTTATATAAAAAACTTGCATTATTTCCAGGACCAGAATGTTGCATAGAATTTAAAGAATTTTAAGCTTAAAAGAACATGAAAAAAAATCTTTTCCTCTGAATTCCATAGAAAAGGAAATGAAACCATAATTAACTGTCAAAGTGAGATTTAGTTTTCCATTATTTTTTTCTTTTTCGAATTAAATTTATGACTTTTCCAGAAAAAGTAGAGAGAAGACTTTGTGAAATATTCTTCAACTTTAGCTGTTTTTATTTCCCCCTATTTCATTATCTGCAAAAATCATTTTAGTATTTAGATATTGGTTAAACTTTTCAAAAGTTTTATTATTTCTTCCCAATTTATTTGTTTATAACCAAGTTAAATTTTCATCTACACAAATGCAGAGCAATAAATGATACCCTAGGCCATGTGTCCCTTCTTAGTCACTGTCCTTATCACAAGAGCAACCAATACTCTGGACTACTGTCCTCACAGATTAGTTTTGTCTGATTTTTCAGCTTTTTATAAATGGAATCATACAATAATACTTTCTTGTGCCTGTGTCTTTAACTTAGTTCATTCATGCTATAGCAAGTAGCAGCGGCTTGCTTTTCTCATTGCTATTTAGTATTCTATGATTATGCCATGATTATTCATTCTATTATTAACAGGCATTTGAGTATATTCTATGGTGGTTATTATTTAATGCTGCTCTGAAAATTTATACAGGAACACAGGTATTGTTGGAAAATAACAAGGACCAGAATGAGTGACTAGTACTATACATGTGGTTAAGATTAGCGATATTACTAAATAAATTCCACTCTCACAAATCAAAAATCTCAAAAGTCTATGAAAATCTGAATCCTCCCTTCAGTCCTCTCTCTCCAATAACTGCAGGGAACTACTGATTTTTTTTAAATTGTCTTTATAGTTTTGCCTTTTCTAGAATGCCACCTAGTTGGAAACACAGTATATAAACTTGGATTGGCTTCTGTTAGCAATATGCATTTACATCCTCTCCATGTTCTTTCAGGGTAATCATGACAGAATGTTTCTTTTTGGCTATATTGAATTCTTATCTAGAGACACTGATATATTCACATATTAATTTCAATGGTGTAAAATTAGGTTATTCACATTTCCTAGATAACCTTTCTAATCCTTACATCATTTAAATTTATCTAAAAATTTCATTAATCTCGAGTAAGAATGTTAATAAATCTCTCCATGTCATCCATATGTCAGAAGTTCAAATGTTTTCAGTAAATAATCATAAAATTCAGGTAATCCTTTTCTTTTTCCAGTTGACTTGAAAGGTCTTGAATTTTAGTAAATAGACTTTCTTAATATATTAAGAAGATTTTTATTTTTTCATTTTGTCAATTTGTTCAACTGTGTTGAAATTATCATTTAACATAAAATTTTAGAAATTAAATAACCTTAGTCATAATATATTAACCTTTTTACTTATTACTGTTCCTGTTTGTCTGAAATTTTCCATTTTTTTTGAAGTTATTGCTATGAAGGTCAAGGTGATCTCATATAATGAAGGGGGAAATATTTTCTCTTTTTCTAATTCTGAAAAGAATACACATAAGATTTGTGTGACACTTTTTCTTAAATATTTGGAAGACTTTATTGAAGAAACCATCCGGACATTTTATTCTCTTTAAGAAATTTAAAAGAAAAAGAGAAATCTGGTTTCTTCAATTGAGCCCTTAGTTCTAGGGTATGTGCCTAAGAGATCACAAATGAAAACACATTTGGTGGTGCTGACTTCTTATTTTTCACTCTATCATTGTGAGATGCCAAAATCTGTGCTTAGTTTTCTTATCCTCTGGCTTCTGCTTTCTGTTCAATTTTTAGTTTACAGCTTCCTGCTCTTAAGATTTCACAAATGCCTCAAGAGGAAAATTGCATACACTGGCAGGTTTACTTATTTCCTTTGTCTCCAGGATCCTGATTCCTCAAACACTGGCAGCTTTTGTCTCTTTAAGTGACAATTTCCCTCCCCTGCTCTGTGAGTCAGGGAAAAGCTGTAGAGAATCACAGGTTTATGTTAACACATTTCTCTTTTTTTCCCAGGACCACAGTTTCTGAAATTGAGGTGTCTTAGTTATCTACTGTCTTCAAACAGTATTGATTTATCTACTAACCTCTCTACTTGTTCTTGATTAAAGATGGATCTCCTTCAACCTACTCTATTATAGGTAGAAGTAGACATGCCTCAGATTGCCTGCATTCTTTTTGTCTCTGCCTATCCCCTATTCTGGAAAACATTTATATATGAATCTGGAAGGAAGATGTATCTGCCCCACATCTCTATATAACTCATGTTATGTCTAGAACAATCACATTTCAAAAGAAAGACTCTAAGTATCTCTTTGGATTTAGTTAATGAGTAGTATGCAAGGAAAGACTCAAAATAATCACCTTCCACGGTGTTATTACTATTTCCTGCTCCATCCAAAGCTAATGAATTTCTTTAGAAGGTAGAATGTTTATTGTCCACCCTCAAAGTTTTAGTTCTTTCTTTATGTCTTTGGCAAAGCAGTGATCATCTCCCCTATCTACAGAAATTACATATATATGCTGGATTTCCCTAGATCAGTTCTGAAGTGCTTGTTCTTGATTTTTTATAAACTACTTTCATTGAAGTGTTATACCTCAGAAAATAGGCTGTAAGTTGATTAGCATTATATATTGGTGATTAATTAGCTACTATAGGTAACAGCTGATTAAATCTAACTACTGGTTGTACCACACTTGTACTTCAAGAGCTAAACAGCCACGTGTAGGCTGACAGCATCAGTTCTCCAATTGTGACATTTAAAAAAATCACTGGGACGACTTTTCTCAACAACAAAACTGTCAAGTTTTCTGTGCACTAAATGGATTTGTGAATAAGTGCTTTTCAAAGCTGTTTATGTTTTGATAGTGTAAAACATACTATGCAGTTACAATTGTTCTGTAAGTATATACCTAAAAAAAATTCTCTTGCCACATCTGAAGTAAGAGTGATCAGCTATGTAAAATAATAATAATATAATAAATTATTTATAGAGTGAAGGTAAATAAAGCACTAATTCAATTTTTTCTTCTCCAGAACAGCAACAAGTTTTTTGTTTCATTTTATTTGGTTTAAATCAGATCCTGCTCTATAAATCTGTTTCCAGGAAATATTTATGCCCTGACTTTAAAGCTTGGCAGAGATCCTCTTGACCTAAACAATAAATAGCTAGAGATCAGTGCTGACTGCTTCCTAGCAACAGATTAAATGTTAGTACAGTCTTGATATTCACATGGTCTCTTCACTTCAGAAGCTGTTTATTAAGGTCAAGGTTAATTAACACTTCAGATAATAGCTGAGACCCCTAGTCACAGTCAAGTTATTCCTGTAAATGTCATTAGATCAGTTATAGGAAATGGCTACTTATGATATCACTCACCACTGTTTATCATATGGAGCTGTCTGTGTATAATCAGAGTGACTCATGGCAGCTTTTTTCCCTCAGGGTAATGCTCTACCCTGCAACTGTAATATATGAGTATAATATTTGGTGTAGGGCCAAGTGTGTTACTCCTCACCTTAACATCTCTCTGTATATGAAATATTCCATACATTAGGCAAAATTAAAGCTAATTGGAAAAAAAAAATGTCCAAAAAGAGAACTGGAAAGTGGTGTTCCATGAGGAAAATATGTTTTCTAACACATTTTTTTTGTTAGATCAAACACAAATTTCTTTCTGGAATCTTTAGTCAAGTAGTTCCCAAGTTTCAATAAAACTGAACAACATTATACAAAAATCAACTTCTGATTTTCTGAGATCCCAAAATAAAGTGAAATCAAATAATTTGATTTTGATAATGGAAAAACACTTCCTCGCTCCTAAGTAATGAGTCAGATGATGCTTATTAAAAAATAAATTGCATGTTTATCTATTATCTGTTGAACCATATAAAGAAAAACATTTCTAACTAATTACCTTCACATGCATTCAAACCTATTCTTCTAGAACTAATGTACTGTCAAAGGTATGCGACAGATGAAAGTGATTTCTGATATTTATCACAAATGTAAGTTATACAAGCTTAAGAGAGATATCCTAAAGAAAGACTAAAACTATGCTAGACTGAAATATGGGGAAGGGAGTATAATATGTATTATATATTATTTTCATAACTAAAATAAATCACAAAGGAAGTAAGATGAAAACAGACGCATGTCTAACTCTGAGCAATTAGTGCACACCTATTGAACTTGAAGAAATGCCTCTATATATTGACTCCTGGATAACAGCAAAGAGAAATATAACTGTTAAGCAGTTTATTTTACTTGTACTAAAAAAAATTTGTTGTATTACTTTTAATGAATATTTTTCCTTTAAAATATAATTGGCACATCTGAAGTGCTTTTTACAAGTAAAATTCATAGATACATACATCTCCTACCAAAAAATAAATTTACCTTCAATAACAATAACAAATATAGTGATTTCTAGCAAGTATAGGATCTAGTATTATTCTTTTTTAGCAATTGTTTCTCCTGTATATTAAAGTAATTTTCAAGATTTAGAGGGTCAATTATTAAAAACAGTACTTTTTTAATAAATGTGTAATGGGAACTGTCTTTTCCCTTCAAATCAAAGATCTTTATACAAGCAATAGTTGCAGCATTTATAAAATCATTCCTAGTTAAAATTATTATTAGTATCATTTATAGAAGAAAAAACTTAATGATTTCTATATTATGAAAATAAAATTCTATATTATGAAAATAAAAATAAAACTCAAATTATATAAATCAAAGATAAACTGCTAAAACACATATACCATGTTTCTCATAATGAGAATATTCTATCAAAAGGCTGACAAAAATATCTACATGGACACATCTTTAGAACAAACTGAATATATAATTAATAAGTTCACAGCAATACATTTTAATTAAAAATCATGAATAAGCCTCAAATGGCATATTCACCTAATAACTTGAGGGATCCTTTTCTGTGTTAATCAGAAAAGAATGAAAATGAAATTATGACACTCTCTAGCTGTGTTCTTCTGTCACTTAAAGACCATGGTAACACATATAACACTAGGTTCATTAAAATGAAAGCTAAAAACCTAGGAGAAAAGCTTGTGATATAAAACAGACATATTACCTTTTATTTCATGTTGGCTTGCTTCTCGTCTTCTTTCTAGTTCTTTTCTGTCATAATTTAACCGTTTTAAGCACATAATTCCATACTGTAAACTTGTTCTGTTATTTTTGTTTAAAGAAAAAAAACACATTGACTTGACTCAGCAGATGAATGTTCTTTGATAAAGCACAGTGCACACTATGAACTACTTCTTAGGGCAATAGGTCAAAAATTTCATTTATATTAAATCTTTTCATAATGGGGGAATTAAAATTATACTTATCTTATAAACACAATCTTTCTAAAGGGTGGAGAAAATATTTCCCAAATAAAAAAATAAGTCTTAAAAATAATAGTGGATAATGCTGTTCATCCATAGACTATCATTCCATTATTTGAAGATAAATATTTTACTTATTTGAAAAGAATTTAAAGTCATATTTTGAGACAGGAAGGAAATTCATAAAAAGTATATACCACCTTCCTAAGTTAATGAGAATATAATGTTAAACACATTAATAAATAATAAGATAGAGAACCAAATACCAAGATGACTAGCTAACAATTTTAAGTGATACGGAAATATGTGAAAGGAACAAGTCAGCAGGCATTGACACTGTGCATGGAAGATTTTGCGGAAGAGCAGAAAATGGATCTTTTAAGAATTATGAAGTAAAAAAAGGGTTATTAAAGAAAATAAAGTATCATGGAAAGAGAATTTCAGGTGAAATTTTAAATGTAAGATAATTGTGAGATATACTGTTTAGAGTTGAAAAAATTCATGGAATTAAGGAGGAATATGAAACCTAAGGAAGCCTTGCATTCAGTGTAAGTGTGGAATACATCTAGGTGATAGTTACTGATAATTTTCACAGGAGAAAGAACCTACAATAAAAACTTTTGGTTTAAGAAGAATGATCTGGTACTAAAATATGAGAAAGGGAAAACAGGTAAATTCCGGGGAGATAGGGAAATTCAGTAAGGAATCAGTGCTGTCAAAATCAGGACACCTGCCATAAATACAAGAAGAAAATTTAGAAATCAGAAATGTTCAGAGAGAAGTGAGAAGACTTGTTGATATTATATACAAAGGATGTGGAAGAGTTAGAAGAGAAAGAGAATCTCTAGGTTTCAAGCATAAAGAATATCAATTACTAATGATTTCTTAGATATTTAAGAATATACACAAATTCAGACATCTGTACAGGTCAGGCTACACACATTTGTTGGGTGTATTTCTTAATGGTACATTTTAATGCAAACAATATAGAGTTCAATATTTCAGAATCCGAGGAAAAAATGGAGAGAAATCTACATTGTGTTATGTGCTGAACAGTATTTCCCAAAATTCATATGTTGAGGTCCTAACCCCCAGTACTTCAAAATGTGACTATATTTTTAAATAGGACTTTTAAAGAAGCAATTATTAAAGAAAGGTCATTAGGATAGTCCTTGGTGTCCTTAGAAAAAGAGAAAGTAGGGACACAGAGAGAACCAGGAAAGTGAACACAGAGAGAAAAGACTATGTGAAAACACAGCAAGAAGGCAGTCAGCTGAAGTCAAAAAGAAATCAGTCTAGATATAGGAATTCTAGATTCCAGAGTTATATTAAAAAAATACGCATTTGCTGTTGAAGGCAATCAGTAGCTGGTATTTTGTTATGGCAGCCACAGTTAACTAAATTCAGTGGGAGACCAGATAATACATGAGATGGTAACCATTACAGTCACCAGGCAGTTTAGTGTGAAACCAATAGTTCTTGGCTAATCTTTGACTTGTTTTTATATGCAACATAAAATTGTGATATAAAATATATATCATTATAACACTATCTGTCAGATGGAAAATTGGTCTTAAAAAGCAATGGGATACAGTATGCAGGTGGGTATTACTGTAAATTAGAGTTAAACATTATAAAAAATTGAAGCTCGTGAATTTGAAGAAAAAACAAGAATTCTGCCATTTAAGTAGTTTTATTTTTTTACATTTTTAAATAAGAAACTTAGGTGTTCTCCTGTTGTTTAGTGGCTAAGATGCAGGCCACATAAAGTCCAAGGACCTGGATTCAAGATGTGGGGCCATGGGAAGGAAAACACACGCACACATAGACATACTAAATTTAGTCATCCTATAAAACATTCTACTAAGGTTGTTAATCAAATATAAGTCAATCTAGAGAAGATTACAGATACAACTGTGTCATCAAAAACTCTTAGTATTTAAAATTCTAATGCAACCACACAGAAAATTGAAGGCACAGTGTTCAGGAACTGGGAACGCAGTACCTCACAATGCATGGGCTGAAGAGAGTAACGCAGAATGGGACAAAGCTATTTTCTCTTGAACAGAAAGCACTCACCCTACTATCTATACCTATTTGAATGAGAAAAGCACATTAATTTTTTAAAAATTTTATTTATTTTCCCCTCAGCTTTGGGTCTCAAATCCAGGTGTTTGCCTTTATATGACCTGCACTTTACCAGCATCACTCACCAGAATCACAACTGTGCTAAGAAAAGTTTGTTTTTAACAGGATAAATTCTATTCTTCTAGCACATGATAATAGAATTAAAGCATAAGAAAACTGAGTTAATGTCTTTCAGTATCCAAATCAAACGTCTTTAGTCTTCTCAACTTTTTAACCAGACTTTTATCACTTTATCAATAATAATTTAATGTTCATAAGTCAATGCAGTTTTTATTGCCACTCTATGAATTTTAATGATAATACCAACATACACAATCTAAATAGGTTCTATGAAAATTGAAATTGTGGTATTAACTATCAATCACATACTCTTTTCACTTGAATTGTTTCTAAGTCATGTATTCCCCAACCATTATTTTAATGGCTTTAAAAAGTTGTTGTATTTACCTCTACTAAATTTAATTCAGGAGTGTCAACAACTTTATTAACATTCAAATTATCTTCATAAATTTAACTGAAGTCCCAATTATTATCCTAGCTTTATGTCATCAACAAATCTGCTTTTGATACCATTTTCACAACTCAGTTACTATTACTAATTAAGTATAGGACAAGATATGGTCAAATGGCTTCCCAAGCAAAAAGTGACTAGATTTACATTTATTAATTTATTATAATAACTAGATGCAAAATAATCATAAGCCATGTAAACTACAAAGATAACAGGTTACAACATGACATTTATGACATGGTATTAGAACAAGCTTTTGTTTATCCCTTCCATGGTAAACAACTTGAAACAACAGGCTGTATTTTAATTCATCTATGCACAGCTGTCTTACAACACACTCGGTATTTTTTCTGAAGAAATGATTGTACAAATATGCAAAATGCTAAAAGATTTATATGAAAATAAGAGCACAAAATATTCTTCCAAAAATAATTAATTCTCAAAAAAATTTTAGGATATTCCTAAATTATATAACTTTTAACTGCATATATTTGTAGTTGAAATCGATTATATCTTATTCTTAAATATGAATTTCAAATATAAAAACAAATATGAATACTAAGCACAAGCTTGGAATTTTCTTAGTGTAGGGACAAAAAATTATGCCATATGAAAAGAATTTTGTGTATGTGCAGTTCCACCAACTATGGGTATATAAGATGCACACAGCTCTCCATTAGATAGCTCCTGAAATTTGCTACAGTTTCTTTATTTTCTAAATGAGTTCTGTTTGAGTAATACATACAATATTGCTTCACTTTAATTATTCTTTGGGAAAAAACCTACCGATGGAAACTATCCACCATTTTTAAATGCACACGGAGATCTTTTTTCGTTAGGTGATCTAACATTCTCGCATCTACCAAGCATTCCATAAAATAACTTCTGTATTGAGGTAAGCCCAGGCTGGGAAGCCATTCATTTCCAATCCATTCGTGGTTCATATCTCCATATGCCAGGGTCTGTAGGAAAACCGGACACTAGAATTGTTTTATAGCAGTCAAGTTTCTTAACCAAGAAAATGAGATGGTAATTGGAGGACACTACCTATTATTATAAGTAAACTTTATAACTATGATGAATGGAAACAAAGCAGAAATAATAAATTCTCTATGATTTACTTGGGTGCAAAATGGAACTCTGAGTGGTATTTGTCTGGAAAGAATAATTGCATTCACTATATTTTTCAAAAAATTACATTGTATACATATATATGTGAATTTTTGAATAAATGGTATAATACAAATGTTGAACCTAAATATTTTATGTAGATAGATTAATAATATTGAAAGTTATCATACACTGATATTCCACCATTTCCCTATCTTCAATGCCAGCATTACCATTGTTACGATGTAATGGCTACTCGATATAAAAACAGAGATGTCAGTAATCCACGAGAGGAAAGAGCAACAGGCTAGAGAGACAGAATGCTGAAGCTTTAAGTGAGCATTTTGGTTATCTAGTAAAGCATGCATCCAGTATTCTATAAAGATACTGGGAAAGAATCAGTCTTTTTAAAGATAGCAATCACCATAGATTCAGTATTTAAAGAAGCAGCCATGTTAAAAATGTCAGACAGATAATCTAATTTTAGTAGAATAATATGAACGAATCTTACCAAACAACGTTCATAATAGCCAAAATGAAAAAAGAAATCAACTATCACCTCACAACTAAATTTTTAAAAGTCCTGTCACTCTTTTCATTTTTGTGATATCTTTAGTTTCTTATTAAATGACCAATTCACAATTCTAATACTATCATTTACTTCAAAAAATTTAGGAGCTCATCTTCTTTGGTGTATTCTTAAAAAATGATAAAATTCTTGCTGATGTCAAAACCTAATGCTAATCTACTAAACACTTAACTATACTATTAGCAATAATAACCATGAAAAATTTCCTTATAGCCTGAATCACATTGAATGCAACATGTATTTATCCTTTCAGTTACATAAAAATGCAAAAATGATGAAAACGCAGTTCCTTGCAAACACAGATTTTGTCAAAACAGAGGCTTGTATCCTACTGCCATCTTAACGTGCGGGTGACTTCCAACGTGTAGTTGCAAAGCTGACACATGTCCTTCCAACCCTATCTCCACACACTTCTTGTTATATTTTAACATAGATGATTGCAATTTTTGTAATCTCCTCCTCCCTTATATCCAACTCAATTGTTTCTGATTAAGTATATTTAGGGGTGATTTCAAGAAATTTAAGTTACAGTTCATGCTTTTGAGAAGGAGAAATTAGCCTTTGAAAGAGGTCAGGTATAAAATGATAATCCTCTTCCTACCAAAATACAGTGAATTAAAAAGACATATTTACTATTAAATATAATACATTTAAATATTCATTTTAACCTAATTATAAACTGAGAATATTTATTATTTATAATATTACAGTACACAGCAGCTTCTTACTTTATATCCTCAAAACCTACTAAATGATATTAAATGTCTTAAAGCATATGAGTTTCCTACCTGGGCCCAGCTTCCTTCCTCAGATTCTTTCTGTGTTAGCAGCAGGGAATAATTAACAAAGCAGATATATACAAATTAATCTCAAATTAATACAGCATTTTTCTAGCAGAAGGAAAATTGCTATTAAAATATTAATTATGATATAGGTAGATAAAGACACAGATCACTGTTCGGATCCACAGTAATCAATTTAGTAGTTCAAGGGCAACTAAAAGGGTGATCACAGCTTCTAATGAGTTCTAATTAAACACACACATATGACATATGGGACTGTCATGACACATTGATGTGGTTATTTCAAACCTTTTCAATTCTTGAAAATTTATAATTTGTCAAAGGTAGTGCATTTTAATAAAAATTTGATCACATATACACAAATATCCATATTCATATATGTGTATACACACAATGGACAACTATGAAATTAAATTAAATTAATGGAGTGAATGGTAATTGTATCTCTCTAAAAAAGTAGTGCTTTCATCAAATAGAGTTTCAACAGTAGCCAATAAAAACAAAACAGGACAAAAACTACACACAACAAAATTAAACTGGAAATTAATTAGCACAGGACAATGGCATTTTTATCCTCCCAAACTTCTTAACCATTTTTCAGACAGAATTAAAACTGAAACAGCACTATAAAAAGAAGTGTTTAAGAATAAAATGCAAGAAATGGTTAGTTTTGTGGATTTACATGAAAAAATGACAGTATATATGTATTTATAAAAGCTGACAATTATAATCAGAATCAATGTCTTTAAATACATGCTTTTAAATACCAAATGAAGATGGCACTTTTTTCTTTTTTTTTTCAAACTGTCACTGAGATGGTAAAGTAGGAGGGACTACATGTTTACATTAAAATTGAGTATTCAATCTAAACTTTTCTGTTCCTTTGGTGACACAGTACCTGCGATGATGCCCAACACTAAGTGATATCTGTTACAAAGAATGTCCAATGTTGCAAAATGGATAAATGAGCTTTAATAAGTTCTTGGTTATTATGTGCATTTTATAAACTCCTATTAACCACATTACCACCATCTGAAAATGTCAAAGAGCAGTCAAATAAAACTCTAATGAAAAATACCAGTTATCCTTGCATATTACTGTGTAAACATATCCCAGTACGCCAATCAAGTGTCAACAAAATAACTTCTTTTAATCTAATTAGCAGTAAAATATGTTTTCCTCATGTTCAAGGAAGCCATGTAGACTAACCGTTTTTGTTGGAGCTGCAAGATTTTCCATCTCTTCATGAGTCACCCAAACATTGCCTGAAGGCTGGTGAGGCGTCCAGAGGAATGCAGTGGGGTCCACGGGATGGAAGCAGTGGTAAAGGAGAAAGGCAGCACCACTGTAAGTTAACAGCACACAGCAACACGCAGAGTTCTTGCTCTACAGCATGCGCGAGACAGACAGCATTGCTGACTTGCCCACAGCAACCTTTTTCTTCTACTCCAAAAGAGTAAATAGAAAGAGGCACGCATGAAGCTCACTGAGACATGTTTAAAATTATACTTCTGTGATTAGTACTTCAGAAACAGGCTTAACGCAAAGTGGTATTACAACAGTGTGGGTCTATTATTATTTTTTTTTTTGGCACTCAAAGAGAGCTCATTAAATGTAACCTGAGGACAGTCTATTTTTATTTTTGCTTTGCTTTCTTGACCATAGGCTATTCACATAATTTTGATTGTTCACAGTCCTTGACAAAAGAAATGAGTTGACAAGACAAAACTGAAAATATGATCATATAACCTGTCTGTAAACCAGTATCAGTTTTTTTCCAAATGACTTCTTTTTACAGTTCAGTTAGTATGCTGTTTTCCTATATTCTTAGAGAGGAAAGAAAATGAAATGCTATTTTTGATTTAATAAAAGCTATTTTGAGCCTCCCTAACTGTCAGGGTGTGTCCTGGTAGAATGACAGTCTGGCTAGCTGCCTTCAGTTGCCACAGTCCACATATATTCCATGGATCTGAGTTTGTGTTCTGGGGCCAAGGCAGGTAGAGGGGGAGCAGCCCCGATGAGCAACTAAATAAAACAAAGATGCTTCTTCCTCCTCTTCTCTTCCTTCACTCATGCCTGCACCTTTCCTTTAGCATTCTAGCGTGGATAAGTAGATCAAATAAATAAATAAATAAAACTGTCAGAAATTTGAAAGCCTCTTTCCTAATTTTTTAACCAAAGCTTGTACCATTATAGAGAAGACTATGAGGCATTATTCTATTATGAAGTTTCATTTGCTTTCTAAAGAAAACAATCCCTGATGTTTCTTTTATATAGTGAATAACATGCAATTTCTAAATCAGTCTTGGGAACATACAAATCAGATATATCACTGACGGTAATAGCCACACGGGAGTCAATTCCCATCAAATGCCAGTATTTCACTGGGAAATCTTCATGAACATTGCTTGGTAGTTCAAATACAACAATGGTATGATGACAATGGAATTTACATCATATGTATTGCTAGTTATTTTCTTTGGACAAGGTTTAATCTTAAGGATTTGGAAGTAACAAAGTTGATTCCCCAACACAAATCACCTCCTTAAGTCTCTATTATATTTCTCAATATTTGCTACCTACTATCTACTAGTGCTATCTACTTTTGGACTATTTTTTCTATTATAAATAATATAATTTAATATAATTGTGTTATTATATCTTAAATGTAATTTAAAATTTTTAAAAGTAACTTGCAAAAAGTAATTTTAAAGTAACTGCACATAAACTAAATTGTTGAATAAAATTTTATAAAAGATAAATATCTATAAGAAACCCATAGCTTAGTGTGATAAGAACTTGCACAGTAAATATTTATAGCTGTAACTAAATCTCATATGGGAATAAAAATTACCCTAAAGGACGGGTATTATACATATACATACGTATTTATATAAATTCTTATTCCCCTATGACTTTTGAATTTAGAATTTATGTGAAATTTGCCTACAAGATAAAAAATGTGCAAACCTGTAAGATCTACTTAGCATACAGGAGCCATGTATGTGATTGAAATCCTTATCCATATACTCCCAACTTCTGGGAATGGTTTTCATTATAAGCAAAAAATTGCAGAAGAACATATGAATTATTGAAATAATTGGAAGAAGTTGTTTTTATTTGCTCTGTGATGAGTGTACTATGCTAAAAAAGAAAAAAAAAAACCTCATAAGCATCTGTAACCTTTCCTTTCTTCCCAGTGATCACCGAGCTTTGCCTGAGAGGCTGTATTGTTTGTTCAAAGTGCGTGCCAGTGATGGTTACCTGAGAGGAAATTCATTTCAGTCATTCTTGTTTTACAATGGCTTCTATAGCCTCTACATTGACTGTGAATCTAAATCATGAAGATCTCTTTCCTTCTATAACAATCTTGACCAGTATTCTCTCATACTAGCATATATCCATGTAAATCTCTTCCACATTTTATCTTGAAGTCTGTATCTGCCAATTTAAAACCATATGGTATGAAAAGATGCTGGACCTTACAGTTTCATTTGTATCTTTATATACAAGATGAGTATGCAAACAGGACACTTTTCTAAAGCACGGTTGGCAAACTTTCCAAAGTTGTATATTAATGGTTCACCTGTCATCTACAGTTTTATTTGTCAGGAGCATTGCCTGTTCTTGATTCTTATAAAGTAACCCCTCAAATAGCTGTTGTATAACACAATAAATTTAACATTAGTTAAGGTTTTAACAAGCTTCTTTGATAAGCAAGTCATTCTATAGTAAGTCAATTATTCAGATTTCTTTCTACCATCAGTAAAGAGTTGTAACTTTTATCTGGGTAGCTGAGGAAGGGGTGATTTAGAACATGAGAATTTAAGAAGTGCTTATTTTAGAGAACAGCTAGCATGGGAAACTTTGAACAATCAAAGGTGATAAGAAGTTGATGTCTGTGTCCAACACTAAGGAGAATAGTCACATAGAAAAACACAAAGGACAAGTATGTAATTTGGTTGTGGTTCTCTGAGCCACTAAAAATCATCCGCTCATTTCCCTTGACTATCCATGCTGGGACACAAAATATCTCAACTGGAGAATGCAAACCAGTACTAATTTTTTTTATGGCTAATACTGTTTGTGTCTGCTAGGTCTGTATCAGCTCTGGAAATTTAACAAATTACATTCTATAGACTTGAGTTTTAGCAGTGCTACTTCTCAGTAACAACCCTACAACATTTCCTAAACCTTCCTAAATTTTCAATTCTACCTCAATAAGTACCTTATACTTCATATTAGAATAAATACTGAAAAGTTTAAGTTAGGACTTCTAAATTACATTTCACTAAATATGATTACTAACATTCTCATAGAAAAATAGGACTAGGATGCAGCAAGAGAGGTGCTAAAGAGACCAAATTTAAGAAAGCATTCACTTTCAGGGCCGTGCACGTGCAAGGTTGGCACTTGATGTTGAGTAACTCTTTAAATTTTATGCTTGAGGTGTTTGTCCTGCTTCATCTTAATTCTTCAGAAGGAGCAGAATATTTAGATAGTATTAGATAGTATTTAGATAGTACTATTAGATGAGAATTGGGAGGAAAATTCCTAAGGACGGTAAGAATTAAAACACTTCCCTAATTAAATCATTCAGGACAGTATTATGGCATAAAAATTAATATTACAATGAGTTTAATAAGTAACTCATGGACATTAACTGAAGGGAATAGAATTAAATCTTTTATCACAAATAAACAGTAAGTAAAGTGCTAGTCCTAAGAATAAACCTAAACCTTACTTAGCTGTAATTAACTTTCTTTACTACTGACATCATTTTGAAGTATCTTTTACTTTGTCATTGAATTACAAAGTAAATTGAAATGAACATTTCACATTCAAAATGGCCTCCAACCCTATCTCTCCCTTATCTGAATTTATGTTTCTCATTAAGAAGAAAAATACTTTTTATTAAAATAAGACTGGCATTTATATAGTTTACTCCACTTTATTTGCACTAATGATCGAGGCTTATGAGGTTCGCAATAATGAAAATGAGAACAAAGTAGACTGACAGAATATTGCAAAAGAGAAAGAACACTGGCAGAGTACAGGAAGCAGGGAGCAGAGGCTCTGAGGAAAACTCACAGGGAAGTGTGACCTTGGACGAGTCACTTAAGCCTCTCGGTACATCATTTTCTCACATTTGTAAGAAATATAATAAAATTGTATCTCACCTAATGTTGTAAGGCTTAAATAAATTATTACATATAAAGTATCTAGAAAGAGCTTGGCACTTAGGAAGGACTTCATTGATGCTGGCCATTAATACAATTTTATTAGAAATTTTGTTAAATAGTTTTCACTCAAGCAAAATTTAGTTTAATAAATGTTCTTTATTTCCCTGTCTATTTTCCTGAGTCATTCTTATCTTACATTTTACATTCTGTTCCAATTTGCTAAATTATTTGTTCCAAGTTTATTTACATTCTGCATTATTTTTTAATTAGACAATTTAAATCAACATTACAAATACCCAAAAAATAAAAGAAATTTATCTTGTGAATGAACAGTAAGTTAAATTTTTTGGAAAGAATGTTAAAAGGCAAATCTTAAAACATGCTACCAAGGAGTTACAAATTTGATAAAGTTAGAGGAATTTATAAATGTCTATGAGGATTCTGAAATCAAATAGCTTTTTGAGTATCTTTAAGCTATCTCTTTAAAAAATATTAAGGCTCAAAATATTGAATTGTTTTATGGATTAGGTTATGAAAAGACAGGTAATGTGTAACTCTAGGCATTGGAATCATATTCAAAGAAAAGTTCTAGCTGTTTCACCAAATTTGCAAGTGTCTGAACATTTACTTATTTTATACAAGATAAAGTATTTAAAGAATGTAATTATTCTATATGGCATCCTTGTTTAACCAAATATTTTAATTAACTGCTCTCACCCTCTTTATTTTACTGGGTAGGAGACTTTCTATAGGACCAGTATCTTATAAAGAACTGGAAGATTAGGGTTAGTTTAAGGAACATTAAATAAATGCAAACTTAAGATTTTCTTTAATGTGGTCCAGTCCATTTCATCTAGCAAGAAAGAGGTAGAATTAGACAGAAGATATGTTCAGTTAAATTTTTCAAAATTCCTAAATACTGTGTTTTTCTCTGAAAACTAATGAGTGAACAAGATAAAATTGCCTGAGGAACACAAAACTAAATCTGAACATATACAGAATCTTGTAGGATCTAAACTGATTTAATATCCTGGGAAAAATTTCTTTTAAAAAAGTTTTTGTATTTTCAAAGTATGAAATCTAATAAATAATTTTCTGTAATGACTTTAAGATGTTTTAGTCTTCACTTTAAAAATGATTAAAATTTTGTATGTAATTTTTTGGGGTAAAGCAAATCATTTGGGTCATATTAGAAATTCCATGTAGGTAAAGTAAAAAAAGAAAAAGCATTTAGTAGAAAACTTCTGAAGCAAATAGACATAACTAACTTTTTATGTAACCTAACATCACTACTTGGCGAAATGAGCAAAGAACTTTCATATTAGCTAAAAAAAATGAATTTCCCTGTAATCCTATAGAAAAACGATTAGGTCTTGAATAGATAATTCACTTAAATACTAGATGTAAAAAATGAAAAAATTAACATTACTAGTACTTTTCAAAATGCAAATTTAAGCAATGTGATAAGCAGTGATACGTTGACAAAGGGAAAAGGTTATACAGTACTATTTTGCAGATAAGTTTAACAACTAAAAATACAAATGTCCCAAACACAAATATTGCTTTGAAATAACCACCTCTTAACTAACAATATGACTGTATGCATATGTACTATAGTATTATACATGCAATAAGTATGGCTAAATAAATAACATCTACAATATTGGGTATTTGGCTAAATAAATTATATATCCATTAAGGATATATACATCAATTAAAAATTTACAATTATACATTCAATAAAATTAGGAAAATATTTATGCTCTATACTAAGTTTTCAAAGAAAAATGTAAAATAATATAATTATGTAAAATGAATCATTTTAATAAAAAATAGACTGGAAAGGTCTCTAACAAAAAGTTAACAGTAAAAACACACTACTGATTATCTCTGGAATAATTTTTATTGTTTGAGATTTTATTGTTAGATTATTTCACAAATTTTATACAGGGTCAACTATTAATTCTATGAACATACACAAAATTTAAATGCTATAAATTATCTATTATTGGTACTTCAAATATTAATTCCTCTTTGAAACCTTATTCATCCAGCAGTGATTTATCCTTCCTTGGAATTCTATAGTTGCCCTCTCTGAACTCAGGATTGTTCATATTTCCTCTCCTTTGTAATCATAGATGAGAGACTTGTACACAGTTTTAAAGATGAATATTAATTTAGTATCTATAATTTGTCAGTCACTGAGACAAGGCCTGAGGACTTGGGAAGACCAAATAATATCCATGTTTGATCTAGTAACTATAGTACATATTTACATGTATTGTTAAATAATGTAAATTATTTCAAATTAAATACTTTTCTCACATATTGTTTAGGAAATATTAAAATGGAATTATGCAAAAAATATCAAAGTGTTTTAAATTTGTCCTTGCATTTCTGGCATTAGAATCTAGTACAATGAAAAGAATATGAGTAGATACAGTAAAGGTGAAGCAAATTCTCTAAAACTGTTTAAAATCATATGTTAAAAAAATTGTACCTGAAAACTGCTATAAAATAATAACCCATATCTTTTACTCACAACTTAAATTTATTTCACTTTTGCTTACTTTATTATGCTGTATAAGATATAAGACAAGAGAAATTCAGTTAACATCAGAAATCACATCTTTTATCAACCAAAGATAAAATTCAAAAATGAAGTAAGGGAGAATTAAATAGTATTTTGAAGTTTTTGTAGGTGTTTGAATTTGTCATCCGGCATACCCTTTGTGATTCTTTCCTAAAATTAGGACAGGAACAAAATTATGAGAGGAATAGGGACGCAAACAGATTTGGAGAACTTTTGCAATTATGAAAACTGCTTAAGAAAGTGGTGAGATAATCATTGCATCTTCAGAAAACACTAATGCTCACAGCTCCTCTCCTGAGATGTTGGATGACATTACAAGGGGGGAAAAAATTCTGATAGAGAGTAAACTAGAGCTCTTGTTGCCTGGGAGAGAAAGCTAAATTTATAGGCCATCTCAAAAGTCTCTCTTGATTGTAGTCTTCAAGTCTGATATGAATCACAACTCCTGAATAGAAAACCTATTAAAAGTAGCAGCAAGGTTAATGAAGAGCATGCTAAATCTCTTCAGAATAATTCATGCTGACATTGAAATGTGTGCTGTCACAATTTCGGTCTGTGGATTTAGAGATGCTATTTGCCCAGCCCTGGGAGAGAAGGAGCACAAATGGACTCACAGTTCGAGATGTTGGAGGAGCCGACGGACTTGTTAGGGAGACCATCTCCTGGATCGCTAATCGGAGCTTTAAGCGATGCAGAGGATTGCTGATGCCAATTTCCCTCTGTATCTCAGTGTCTGATAAAGCAGACATGATGGCACCACTCTTCACATTGGCTCGGCAGGCTGCCACATACCACGCAGGCATTCCCAGCCAGAGCTGTTGCATAAACAAATCACAAAAACAAAAACAACAACAACAAAATACAGATTATCATAATAGTTATCATTTTAGGGTCTCTTATTGCTTGGCATTATTCTGAATACCTTATGTGTCTGAATTCATGCTTCACATAATCCTGTAAGACAGATGCTATTATTATTTTCCCTGGAGGAGATACACGCACACAGACATTATGCAATTTTTCAAAAAATTCCACCAAGGTAGTGATAGAAATAAAGATTGGTCTCCAGAGTCTGAAATGTAACAACTAATTTATATTATTGATATAAAAGTAATAGTTGCTCAGCACCAAGTCCCTGCTTCCCTCCTTGGATTTAAGGATACGAAGAATAACAACAAGCTGAATTTACTGAAGGCTCTATCAACCTTTGTTTAATGAATGACTTCAATTTGTAACTCTCTGGAATCGAGTGCAGAGAAATTCTGTCACAGAAAGTGCCCTGCAGCTCTACAAATTGGATCAAAGCATGTAGTGTATTCAATGTCCCACACATGCATCTATACATAGGATCATTGTGCAAACTTAATTAGATGCTCTATATCAATATGCTTTTGGAGAATGAAATGACCTGTTAATGAAAGAGACTAAAGTTATAAGCCTGAAACACTTTAAAGAGTAAAATGATCAATGCATTAGAAATTGGGAAATTGGATTTTTCAACTTCACTGTGAAGACAATGAGATGAGCAGTGCAATGAGCACAACGTAATGCCTGGCACGCGTCGTAAGCACCAGGAAAATGCCAACTCACAAGAGCTGTATTATATCATCTGAATTACATACACGTGAATAAGAACATTTTCTCCAATCCCCTAACTCTCATATTATCTCTGAGTGGAAAGCAGGGATGTACAATACACAGCTTAAATTTTGATTTTTAATGTTCAAAATACTGATGCTTTTAGCTATTTTATTTGCTGATATGAATAAAGAAAAGCAGGAGCATAAAAATAAGAAAAAATGGGAGTATGAGAAAGAAGCAAAACTATCAATCAGCAAAATACAGTATCAAAGCCCTCTACTAAGAATCAGAACACCTGGGCTCTGATTCCTTGCCTGTCATCGATGACTGTCATGTAAGTTCTCTAAATTTCAGCCTTACATTCCAAAAAGCCAAATTTTTGTGAGTCAACATTACCTGGGCTGTGACTAAGAGAAAAGAGAGAGGTGATTTAAGTACAGTACATGACTGAAGTGCTTATACTATCTTCAGCAGGTTAGGCACAAGGATTTGACCCTACCTTGACAAGCATTTTTAGATTAAATGGAAGATGGGGTGTGACTTCTTAGTTTATAAACTCAAATTGGTCATAATAATTAAACATCCAAAATACCTTCACTGGTTCCTAATGATTCCCAACCCCTGCTTTTTTAAAATAGTGTGATTTTCAGTGGTTAACATACCCAAATGTTTGCCAATACAATTCCTAATGACCTCCTTAATTAAACGTTTAACATTTTTGTTATGGACACATAGTGTCAGAAGCACCACATTTGCAGACATCATTCGTGGCAGAGTCTGTGCACTCAAGTTGGTACAAGCGGAGGTAAAAGGGAAAAGCTCTCACACATTGGCTTTCTCCACTCATTCATCTTATTTATTCCATTTTATAATTTGAGTCATTTTAGGAAGCACATTATGAGCGATTTTGGTGTGTGCAGGATAGGTTTAATTAGCACAAAATTCACTGCCTGTCATTTCCTTGTCCCTTAATGTCAGTAAGCCTGTTTTGTTATCTTAAGAATTTGTTCATCCCTTGTCAAAATAGCAACAAAATCACTCTCGAAACTGCATCTCATTTTATTGGAGTGAAACCCAAAAAAGAATTGCTATTAATTTGAAGGTGTATTTTCTTAAGCATTTTGCCTTAGACTTCATTTTAAAGACGTTTGAAAGAAGCATTATGATCATTTACATGCTAAAAATTCTCCCCAGCTGATAGAAGTAAATCAAATAAAGTAAGACACAGGCTTCTTTACATAATTGGAGAAAAAATTCCAAGGTAGCTTTTATATCTATCTCCATAAGACCTTTTTTAAAAAAAGGAAAAGTGGGTTTGATTTTTTTCTCATTGATTAATTAGTTAATTAATTAATTAATTATCTCTGGATATATGATAATGAAGGTAGATGATATTATAATCCTGAACTACTTAAACCAAAGGGTTCTAATGGCTTCTGTCAGATGAGAGAGGACTAGATTCTTTGGCATAGCCTAGGAGCTGCTAACAGCTCACATTAGAGAACTAAGTGGAAGCAGCAGTGAACATTACTGATAACTGGCCTAAAAGGGTCCCTGTGGTCAAGGATTATTGCTTTCACTTCCTGTCTGTTTCTGTTGCCTTCCACCCTACACACTACTGCTTTCTTTGTCCACATCTCTGTTATGCAGGAAATACTAAATGCAGTACTTGTTTCATTATATATAAAACATACACCTCAAACACAGCAGGACTTAAATAACAAGGAAAGGACTGGCTTACAATACAGTGATGAAGCAGTGAAAACCTAGATAATACATAATTGCTAAATAGGGAGATGACTCTTCTTTGTAACCTTCTGATGAGGAAGAATCTGGTTTGGTTGACTGGGACAGATGTTTTCCTGCCACAGCAGAAATGTGGCTCAATAATTGTGTTTCTCTTGCTCTAGACATGAAGAGGATTGAATTTAGAAAAACTTTCTCTTATCGCCCTGGGTATCTCCTTCTGCCACAATTATTAAAAAAAAAAAAAAAAAATTGTGTAAAATCATGACAATCCCCATGGGTTCCTAAAGAAAATATTCCCTTTACAAATTATTCCAGGCTATTGGAAAGCTGTTGACTTCAGGAATTTTCTTTTACGTGCCTCTAAAACACCTATCAAATTAATAGTGATTGATTGAATAAATTTCAAGTTTAATTATCTTACCTCTAGCCACGCAACCACAGTGGGCCCATCCCACTGGGCAAAAGGTAATCCCTTTCTTCGAGCTTCTTCTAGAAGTTCATGCCTGAAGTGTACAGCACAAATTATTAGTCAGCTAATATGGGAAATATTGCCTTTAATAAAAATATTAAAAATAATCCTTTGTAAGCTTTTTATGAGATAATATAGGACAACGTATACCTTTCTTTCTTTGAGTAATACATGCAAATCGCTCACTGAATTTATTAGGAGTTAAACAATGACATCCAAAAATAACCCTCCCCCCCACATGTTTAGTCACTGAATCCAAACATTAAATATTAATGTACTATGAAACAATTTCATTATTAGAAAACATCTTATCCCTTTAATAAGATACTGGGCCTCATATGCATATTCAAACATATATTATGGGCTCTAAATGTGGCTCCTTCCATCTGCCTTGTTCACGTTCCCTTACTATTTCAAAAGTAGAGTATATTGCTGCATATAAACACAGAAGATAAATCTGATCATTCTAGACTCATTCAAGTGATTTGCTGGATTTTAATAAACTTGCTGGTTCCCGGAGACTATCTTAGGAGTTTTTTTTTTGGTCTAAACTACAAAATTACTTTTTATTTGAAGAAAATTCTGAGGTGAATTAACTTCCATCACTACAAAGCAATACAAAGTATAAAATGCAGTAATACACTTAGTTTCATTTATAATAACTATGTTCTAAGTGAAAATGAAACACCTCAATGATAAAAAATGGTTGTTTTCTGATAACAGAAATATTTAGATTTGACAAATCCATCTTTAATTATTGTCTCCACTTCTGAGTCTTTAAAAATGAAAATTGACATACATTTACAAAATCAATTTGATATTTTCATTGTTGAAACCATAAACATACACCTTCTTTGAAACTCAAATTGATATATACTTTCCCAGAACTACATTGGAAAATATATTCTCTGTTCCTTAAGATGCTTTGATCTTACATACAAATAATAAAAATTAAATATTTTAAATGTATGTCCTTTATGCTTTGGAATCTATCATTAATATCATGCTTAAATTCTAAGATGAAGCAACCAGTTATTTTCTATTATTAATTAACTGCTTATTGCACTAGACTAAAATATGTTAAAATATAAAAAATGCCTCTCAGCATGAGAGCTATCTATATTTGCAATGGATTCTACCAACAAAAGTATAGTGCAAAAATAAGAAAGGCAAAGTAAAAATTGAAGTTACAACAGCTGAACTGATACTGAAATCAACAGCTGTTTCAACTGAGGAGATAGCAAAGAAAGCATGGAAAGAGAACAGTGACACTGGTACCTGAAACCAAAGTGAAAACTAGAGAAGCTTTCTCACCTGGATTGTTCTATCATCACCCATTCCCTTTGGCTTCCTAATGACACCCTTTCCTTGAATAGCTTAGTTTAACTATGACAAATATATTGATAAAAATGGGTTTAATGACCCACCAACTCTCAAGTATTTATTGAGTATCTGTTGTGAGCTGAGTTGTGCTGGATATGGATATAGAGACATGGACTCAAGTTTTAGGTTACATCGGAAATAACTCTTGAAACTGTAAAAACTTCGTGCAATACACAAATGCATGCTAAACTTGGTGATGCACATTGATTATAAAGGTTTTGGAAAATGGGTTAATAGCAATGGAAACATATGGTGAACAGGCTTTGTGGCAACCAAGTTGGCTTTGAAGAGCAAGTCTGAAGGAGACAGGAATGCACTGCAAGCAGGATAAGCTGTAAGGATGGAGAGGCAAGGCGAGACTAAGCATAGAACATGTATTAGAACACTCAGAGTATGCCTCCACAAAGTTGATGAGCATTATTAAGAGTCGCACATTAAATTCACCATCGAAATGAACAAGATCAGTTACATAATAGGAAAATGGCATTAAAAAAGAAGAACAAATATACATTCATAATTAGCTTTTCCTGCATTTGGTTAAAAAAAGAAAGAAAGAAAAAAAAAAAAAAAAAGTAAAAATGCACTCCACACCTAGGGAAGCACATAAGATTTTCACAAGTGAATTATGAGTTATACAAAGTCACTTTTAAAAGTTAGAATATTTTAATTCTGAAGCTTCTGACTTCTCAAATTAAAAAAAAATTTTGAACCACACTGGTTAGAGTGATCCTGTTAAAACAAAGTCAGAAGATGTAAATCTTTTTCTCTTACTTCTCTGATTACTTCCAGTCTCACAGTGAATAAGAATTGGAGAAATTAGGACTCACCTATCCTGTTCATCTCTCTGGTTTAACTCTCACCTCACTCAGTTACACTGTCCTCCATACCGTTCCCTAAGAACAGCTCAGGTCTCTTCTGGTCTCAGTACCTTCATATAAGTAAGCTAACCCTAAATACCTCCACATGGCTCAACTTCTTTAAATCTTCACTCAAACTTCACCTTCCCTCTGAATGTCTTCTTCCTCCCTGCCATCAAAAACAAAAACAAAATCAAAACAAAACAAAAAAATCACCTACACTAAACACTCCTTATCCTCATTCTTTGCTTTGTTTTCTCCCTGTCACTGATTCTCTAAAGCAAAGTTCAATTTGCATCTCATTCTGTGATCTGTCAAAAGAATATAAGCTCACAGAGGATCAACGTTTTCATATACTCTGTCCAGCTATTTATTTGACACATCTAGAAAGTCAGGCACCAAAGTAGTCAGTAAATAGCGTAAATGATGAGCATGCTTCCTGTTTTAGGAAACTGCCCTGTATGCATTTTCTTTTTGGAGATTAGCCTTTTCTATTTTAGTTTATAGTCATGTTCATATTTTTGTATTCTGGAGAACAATTATTTTCTTGAATCCTGCCTTCCCTTGAGACACTGTTAGACTAGCACCTTTTCCAGCACATTCTGAGGGTCTAATCTGGTTTGGGTCTCCTAATGGGAATCTGGTTCAGGTACGTTAAAATAAGCTCAAATAATTCTATTCTATCCTCCTTCTAAACAGAAATTCAACCATACACTTGTGCAATTGAGCCTTTAAAAAGTTGGTTTCTTTTTAAAATTACAGACTCTTAAAAATACTAAATTTACAAAGAGTATGCCAGGGTAATGAAATAAAAGGCTCAAGTCCAATGGATTTGGCTCTCTGGCTCACAAGTGGCAGAAATGAATCCCAACAGAAGCCTTTGAGCTAACACTTGGAACTCTGGAAAACAGTCAAACTAGGGGTGAATAGCTGGGATTCATACCAGGATTGTGTACTGTGGGATGCTAACTCTGAGACTGCTTTTACACAAGGACAGCATTACTTGTGTAAAAACATGTATTGAAGCTCTCAAATGAAATTTACATTTAATTCTTCTTAAAAAAACATATGGAATTTATAAGAGCATCTTGCCTTGAGAGAGAGGCAATGTCAGAAAAATAAAGCAACATAAACAATGCTATATTTGTTTGAAATCACTGAGTTTAATACAGGATGATTTCCTAGCAGCTTGTTATGAGTAGCATTATTGTACAGGATTTGATTATTTTCATAAGAGTCACTATCAGGGAAATATTGATCTCAACTGTCTAGAAAATACTACATAATCAGTTTGATATAAACAGGCATTTTGAATATACTAGTGATCTCTGTTCAATCAGTTCATGTAAGTGTTCCATCTCTTTCTACTCCAGATTCAAGCTTTTCAAAGTTCTTCCAGAAAGGCAATAATTACCTCCCCTAGTACAAATTCTAATCTAAAAACTACTATTTTTCTATTCAGACCGGAAAACTTTTTTTTCTTTTTCTTTTTAATCCCATATTATCTCATATTCAACTATCTTTCCCCAAAGGATCACCTATATATGACTCCATCTAGGAGCACTCATTTTTGTTTCAAGATTTAGACTAGATTTTAGAGGACAGCAGTCGCATTCCATGATGATAACCAGGTCCAAGTTTTCCAGAAAAAGGATCAAGAGTGTCTAAAAAATGTAAATCAATTAGAACATTTTGCAGGATTATGATCTTTAAGTCCAGCATCAGACTAATTGAAGCAAGCATGACTCTGCTTATGATTTGAAAGCGAAAAGGTTCTGGGTGTAGGCAAATATGGGTTTGATTCCTAGATAATAATAGCTCTCATGCATTTATCATTTACTATGTATGAAGCTCTATCTTAAGTACTTTATATGCATGATTCAATCTTTAGTACAATCTGAAAATATCTATTGATACCTGTTTTCATAAGAATACTCGGCATTACAGAGCCAGTAAGTGCAGAACCAGATTTTGAGTCCCAATAACCTGGTTATAAGAGTCAACTTCTACTCCATCCTTTAGCAAATTAACCTCTCCAAACTTTCACGTAGAAAGGAGGACAATAGCATTCATTTTATTCATAGTATTAAAAGTAATGAGAGTCTTCCACTTTTCTTTTATGTTGTTCATTTATATTTAGAGTATATACTTATTAGATCATATATTTAGATCATATTTTATTGTCCTCCTGATGAATACACACACACATATATGGTCTTTACTGTTTTTATCACATGCTTTAATCCTTAAGACTCTAAGAGAAAGAAGGATTTGTTGCTTTTCTTTTCTTGTCACTCCTTAATACATTAGGGTCTGCATCTTGGCCAGAGGTAAGAAGTTTGTCTAATTTATCTAATCAGGATGAAAAAGCCGATTTTGTTGCAATTTATTTCAGTTCCAATGAGTTTTGTGTAACGGCAATACAAAATTATTCTCTGGTTAGAAAAATTATCTTTAGGGTTTCTCATTTATTCATTGTGGTACATGACAATTACTAAGTTACTGATAATAACCAGAAGAAATAAATATGAGACTGGATAAGAGATAAGAATGGAAGTCAAAATAACTTGACGACTGAATTTACTTTTCAACAATGTAGCCCAGAGAAATTTTTCCTAGAAAATGTTAACAGTAATCTACTTATATTTCAAACCATTATTAATTTTAAAATATATCCTGTTCTACTAAAATTCAACAGTCAGGATGGTAAATAGGATATAATCTCCTAAAGATTCAACCAGATAATGTGCTACAACTATCATTCAAAAATCCATCCTTGTTATCAATTCTATGAAAATAAAAATTACATATTTGCATACTATTTGAAATTCTAGTCACACAATATGAACAAAATATGGTGCCACTTGGTTTTTTTTAACATGTTCAAGCTGAAAATGTGTATCTTAATTAACATAATTATCCTAAATAGAAATGTGTCACAAATCATAATCAGTTGCTCAGAACATTTATATATTTAGATTTATAAAACTAAGAGTTTCAAATCTAACACTAGCAAGGTTGACTTGATTTTGAGACTATAGCATATTGTGTGTGTGCAAGTTCAAGAGTATGTGTGGTTGTGGGTCCTATCCTGGTACATTTTCACATACAGTGCATATAAAAATCCATGACACATTCAAATACTGTATTGTTTAGATGAAAAGAACACTAGCAAGGCTGTTTAGAACTGAAAGAATTTGATTAAATTAAAACCCTGGTTCATTTATATTGAAACCTTTTTTCTTCAAGCTGCTCTGAAATGTAAAGTATAATCTCAGGAAAGAAATTTAATTTATTTGTGAATTTATGTTCGGATTTATATAATTTTATTCCTTACTTTATTTTGAATTTAATCACTTTCAAAACCACTAAAAAGTATAAACACAAACATCCACAAACAAATGTGATGAGGCAATACAATTATTCATGCTACTCATGAAAACTAGAGGAGCTTGTATTACTTTACGTAAAACAATTTCAGTTTTTCAAGACACTATGGTCTGTTCTCCCCAGTCACTACCTAATAGTCAATTATGGCCTTCATGGAAGACCACTGGTAATTTGTTAGGTTATTTGGATGTGATTTCTACTAGAATGATTTAGCACTTTAATTTTGAATCCTCTTTAACTGAGATTTGAAACTTCCATGCGTCTGAGATGATCATTAGGTTTTTATACTCTGTGATGATTAGGAAATTGACAGTGATATTAGTAAGCACAAGGAATATAAATGAGTCATTCAAGGAAATACAATAAACAAATGGGGAAGTTCAGCCTTAAACTTTTATTTTCTGACTCCTAACCACTGTCCCTTCTATCCTGAATCTTGCCACATTTTCACTATCCTTATACTAGCTTCTACCATGACAGTCTTCTAATAATTGAAGTAGAAAAAGGATTTGAAATCCTATTAAAATGTTTATGTTCCAAAAGCAAGAAAACGAATTTTAAAATTAAACAATTATACTTATATCTTAAAAGTCCATAAGATGATGCATCATTCACTATTAATACAAATTTTTTTAACATTTCGTTGAACAAAGAATGGGTAAATAAGGTTTTATTATTTGGTATTATTTTCCTTGTTAAGTGTAAAAATCATTAAAACTCAGAATTATCGAAATTATAAAATGACATTAAATAACATTTTAAATTTATTATCTAAAATATTATTTTTAAAAAGCAAAATGATATGCATTAGGCCAGTGCAGTTGAATAGTATTAGAAACATAACGGGCCTTGCAATTTTAATAACACCTTACTAAATTTTCCCTTAATATAATAAATACCCTGACTGAAGTAAATACTAAATTGTTAAATGATTAGTAATAGTACCTATACCTTAAATTAAAGAATTAGAGTAGAAAAAAATAACAAATTGTAGTAATGAACAAAATAACAATACAAAGTTTTTGAACTTGTTAAAATACCCACCAAGGCAGTGCTATTTTCCACAACTTCCTGCATAATCAACCTCATCTTATTGGATCCATTTTATTTGCAAAATAATAAATTACTTTAAATTTAAAAGGAATTCCTCCATTCAACCTGTTTTTAATGAATGTATCATGTTACCAAAGTAAAAGTTTACAACAATGTAAATACTTTTTAAATGTCATGTATAGCTGTTTGACTTTGAAGCCTAGTTAGATGTAGAAATAGGCAGCAACATCACCGTGCTCAAGAAGCATGATTTAATAACTGAAGCAGTCATCTGAGTACCATAGACTTTAATATGAGACAACAGAAAAAACATACCAAAACAAAAATTTAAGCTGAAAGTCAAGGGTTACTTTGGAATCTAGGTGGAAAAGTTCTATGTGAAGAACCAGAACTTCCTCCTTTTCATCTAAGTGCAATCTAGTATTTGACAAATAAGTTTGTCCTTTGTACTGATAATGCTGATGGAAAATCATAAAACGTTAGGAACACACACACACAGGCAGACTCAATCATGCAGCACAACACATTCCCAGGTTACCTGCAACTATTCATGAAGCCACCTGAGCCCCACACTGACTGCTAGAGAATGACTTGAGCACTAGGGAAAATAAAGTTTGGAATGTCTTTGGACATATGTCTAATAAAGCAAAAGAAACTGAAATGCTTTAATGACCAACAGAATCAATTAGAATGTGGACATTTCTCTGAACCAATGATTGCTTTTATGGTATATAAATGAGTGTACTTCATAATTTTCATTTTAAGTCAGAGGCAGTGCAGCTTATGTTACAACTGAAAAGAGAAATACTAACGAGAAAAGAAAAAGGGGAGGGTGCCCAAAATAAACATGTTCAGCAGCCATTGTGATTCAACTTACCCAGAGGTGCTTTTCATGAGATGGAGAAGGATGGATGGAAAAGAAAAGCACACAAATGTTAATGGGTACATTTCAATCCAAAGAAAGTCATGGACTAAAACAGGAGCATCATTTCAGAATGCGAAAGCTCATCTATGAGAAAGACATGGTCTTTTTTTTTTGGTTTCCACCATGACAAGCATACTCACTGCGTCCAAAAAGCATGATGAGGCTGAGGGCAATTCTAATAGTTGACCAGCAAGTCTGTCTCTTGAAAATGAGCCACTCTGAAACATGCATGACCACATTTTTCCCAGCCTCTAGTATAGCCCGAGAGAAAATCAAGCACACCTCATTAAAGATGACTCATTACCACAGGCTACTCCTGGATTATTTAACAGATGAAAATAATAATTTAGAAATGGCACACAGATTCTTCTATAATTTTATAGGCTTAGTATGGGAGTTCAAAATAAAGCACAGCAGAGAGATAGCAACTTGAAGAAAGCACTGGTTTGAGGGTCAAAATATCTGAATTCTAATTCTCATACATGGATTTGTCAAAACTACTAGCATGTTCTGATCTTCAGTTATCTCAAATTCATCTAGATAAAGAAGAAATTTGTGCATTTCAGGTCCATAATTGTATTTTTAAAAGATTCTATAATAATAATAATAATAATTTTAGAGTAAATATGCACATACCAGTAATCAGAACGTGAGAAAACCTGAAAGAATTCTATCACTCTTTTTCCTTTCCCACAGGACTTCTTCCTCTATATAAACTAAAAAATAAATGTCGAGTTGTACCAATTGAGTCTTTCAATTGAAATATTGCTTTGAATACATACTAATAAATGTTGCTCTGAGGGGAAGAAAATGTACTAGTTTGGCTCAACAATATTACCAAAAAGTATCACAAAAATAACATTGATTTTAATGTAGCCTTTGAAGCAGCCCACTTGTTCCCTAGACATAGTAGAGACATGGGAAAATATGGAATTTAAATAATTCAACCAAAACTTATGGGATAGTTCTTTTCATTTTCTCTATAAGCATAATAGGCAAATTCATAGAAGAAGGAAATTTTACTACTACTCATAAAATGTATTCCATACAGCAAAATATGAAGCAGAAATTCCTATCTCCAAAATGAGGCAAGTTAGTTTCTTTTTTATTGTGCATTCACTGCAAAGAAAAGTTTCACGTGCACTCACACAGCCTGCACGTGCCTCCACTAATGCATTCATTCAGAGAAACCGGAGATTATTTTGGGAAATGGGCAGTTTGTGGAAAGACATTACTTTTTGACTTTAGTCCCGGAACAGCTGTGCAAGCTCATGAACTGTTCACATCAACAAAAACATAAATGTTCATACAAACTGGCATCACAATGTCTTAGGAAATTTAAGTATATTTTTTACATCATAAACACAACAGAAACAAAACTAAGATAAAAGGAAACTATTTTTTATTGGTTAAAATGGTTTTCCTGTCAATACACCTGCAAACTCTTCGAGGAGCACTGTGAAAAAAAAAGGCAATTTCTGAGTTTTCTAGGAAAATTGCCAATAGCATTTGGGGCAAGTTATTACCATGGGCAAAATAATCTTCTCCGTCTGCCAGCTATCTAGGAATTACTCTCTAACAACAGAAGTTTATTAAATACGTCTATAATATAATATAAATATTTCTCACATCATTATCATTTTTAAGTAAGGTCTCTGCATTATAAAATCCTTTAAATATACAACATAAGAGAAATCATAAAAAATAAACAGGACACATAAATATAAAGATATTGCTCCAAAAGTATTGCTTGTAGTTCTAATAAATTTACTATCAATTTGTACAAGTAGTTTAATTTCCTCCATAGCCAATTAATTTTAAGAGAAATTCTGATCAATTTCTCACTTAAGAATATTATTCAGCTCACGACTTCAAAAAACATGTTGTTCAAAGGACAAAAAACCCTTTCTCACAAATGACAGACAGATTTTGGGTCAAATTATAAATTCATATCTAAGTAATACCTACTTGAACAGAGTTTTGGGGGTCTGGATAAATAATCTTTTTTTACTATCAAAGTTGACATTCTTTACTACTAGGAGCTATTTACAATAACATAGGACTTCATTATTCTCTTTCCTTTCACTCAAGATTAACAAGGTTTTGATAATAGCAAGAGATTAAGGCAAGAATAAATATTCTTCAGTTAAAGACCACTGTAAGTAACAGACAAATAATAAGATTTATCAATTGACACATAAAAACAGGTTTAAACAACATGATCAAGCTAAATAACTGGCATAAGTTTTCCTTGGAAATATCAGCATACATCCAAGCAAAAAGAAGACATTATCAGTTAACATCTGTCTTATATTCCAAGATGGGAACCTGAACTTTACAGTGGTTCTCCTTCACTACTGTAGTCTAGCAAAGGTGCACCCCACTTTATTATTTAGTTCTCTCACTAAATGAATGGACTTTCTGTTTATAAACTAGTCAATTTTGGATGTGAAATGTCACATGAAATAATTAACAAAATGAGCTTCACATTACAGGTGCCTCTTGCTTCTTAAATTCACATTGGTCACACAGAAACATTTAAAATCAATTATTAACAGCAGATTGGTGAGTGAAATGTGAAATGAAGAATTTCTTAGAGGGTGCAAAACTCAAGATTGTGTAAATACTGTTTTCTAAAACACAGAAGAGAACCGAATAAGAACAGGTATAAGAGCCACAGAAAAATTAACATACCTTGTCTGAGAAAATGGAAAGGATGTGCTTAAGTAAGAAGAGAATAGTCCTGGTTTTTTAATTATAAAACAAGATAGGGCAAGTGTGAAAGTGTATGTGGCAGCATGAATTCAAAATATTCAGATTTTTTTGTTTCTCATGCTCTGAGGTAAAAGGTCAGCTAATCTGCAGTAGATACAGACTTCAGGTCAATGGTGGTCTCCAACAAAAGCTGAAAAGAGCAAAAAGAAGACTGACTGAGAGATAAATATTGGAATTACTGGGCAGTGCTGAATTCCCAGATGGGGCCGGCACAAACTCCACTAGTGCTATTTTCTCCAGCAGCACAGCTGCCCAAAAGCAGACCTGGACAGAGAAGATTCCCTGGTGCCTATGGATGCAACCAAATGAAGGAAGAGTAAAGAAACAGGATTTTTTTTAAAGTGTGTTGAAATTATGGTCATAGAGTCCTAAGCTAATTGGAATAGAAGTAGAGGAAAGAAAGGGAAAGAACAATGTTTTTAAAAAGATGATAGTGGAAGTCTATAAAGCAAAATGAACAAAGAAGATTATGGTTAGGAAGGCATTATATGCTGAATTTAGTAATTTTGACTTTCAGATGATGACAAGATTCAGAATAAGACATGGGAAGTGTCTGAAAGTGGGAATAACATTGGTAATGATCAAGTTATGAAATGTAAATGTTGGATTATGAATAGATGATCAACCTGGATACAAAAGTACTCCAGAGTAATGGAACAAATTGATATATATATATATATATATATATATATACACAGATGATAGGATAAAACTAAAAAGTCAAGCACATTTCTAGCAATCTTTATAAATGAGAGAAGGTTATTCAAAAGTTTGAAGAATAGATCATCATCTGAAATAACTTTTCTTTAAAGTTAATATTTACTTCCAAGCTGAAGTATTTGACACTCAAAGAAGTTAATAAATTTTTATTTTTCTGATTTTTTTATTTGCCTAGAAAACCTCTCAGACTAAAATTAAAATGTTGATAATTTGAAATAGGCATTTAATTGTACATTGGTGTATATATCTGCATAATATATATATTTAATGGAAATTTTTGGTATAGAAAAAAATCTTAAATAAAATTAAGCAAATAGTAAGTTAAATTCCTGTCAATAGCATATGGATAATCATTGTTCTTAAAAATGTGGACATAAGGAAGGAAGAGAAACTTGTTTTGTAAATGGTTAATTTTAAATAACTATGAGAAGAAAATTCATTTTCAAAGACCTTATGAAAATACTATACTGAACTAACATAAAGACTTATACTTCTGGTAACAAATGAGAGTAATTCTTTCCAGTCTAAGACATCAGCATTATATTTAAATATATATTAGTGTCTTTTTTCTTTAAAATGGAAATTATTTCTTGCTATTAGATATTGAAGCCTTTATGGGATGAGTAATATTAGATTGATTCAAGTACAAATTTATATTTATTACACAGTTATTAGTGACCATAGTATTCTTTTATCAAACTTTGGAGTGATATTTGTGGTTAATTAAATCTGGAAAACATAATTATATGCAATATCAAGTGCTTTGAAACTACTTATCCTTTCTAATCTTAAAAAGCAGTGCTCAGTTTGAATACATTTGTTGCTCATTTTGAAAGATGGGATGGGATGAGACACCCACTATACTGTTGGAGAAAATAAGCTATTCTCTTCAGATTACAAAAAGAGTAAGGGATTCTTTTTTAACTTTCTATGTAGACCATTTCATATTATATAGGTTTTTTTAGGTTCCAGTTGTATAATGAAGTCCACACTGGGGCTTTACTCTGAGATCCTATATAATTCAGAGGAACACTGGTCTCAGGAGGTCAGCTCTTTCATATACCCCGATGTCTGGAGAACTACATTTTCTCATGTGTGAAAGAGAATAGCAGTTTCTACTTCTAAAAGCTTGTGAAAGTGAAAAGAGAGAATGCATGCAGAGAATGTACAGAACCAGATCTAGCATTTTGTAGTGGCTCAATATGCTTATTAAATATTTGTTACATTTAAAACAGAAAATTATCATTACTATACAAAGGATGAGGTTAAAAATAGAACAGAATATATGCACACAAGGAGAAAGGAGTTATCATAAACAAGAAACAGATATTTAAGTATATTAAGACCATGAAGTGTAAGACGGAAAGTAGAGAAGGATGAAGATGGTGAGATAAATAGGTTCCATATAATGCAGGGATTTGTGGACTATATAAAGACATTTGGAATTTATCTTAGGGATGCAAGGGAATGATTGAGGGATTTAAGGCAGGTTTAGAAAAATGATTTAGATTGATCTCTTTAGTTGAAGTATGAAGAAAGGATTACAGGGAGTCAGGACTAGATAAAAGGCAATTGTTTTAGTATGATGGTCTGAGAAAGAAAAAAATCCAACACATCTAAGAGGTTTTAAAGAGATAGTACAAAGAATGATAGTGCACACAGGTACACAGGGGAAGAACAGGGACAAAGGAAAAAATAAGAGCAAATCTAGCTTAGGTCTCTGGTTTGGTGACCTTGGTTCTTTCCCTACTCAACTTCTATTCATACTTCAATTACTCTTAAGCTGTGTTTCGAGTATCTACAATGTGCTAGGCACTGCAACATTTAAAACCAAACCAAACCAAACCAAACCAAACCAAACTAAACCAGAAGGTCTCTTAGAATCCAGCTCTCTGAATTTTATAATCACAGAGAGAAATTTTTTAAAGCTTGTAATCCAATTTCTCGGTAGAAATTTGAAGTCCCCATAGAATAATCCTGCTTCATAGACATACTTGGTAGGTTTATATCAGACATATTCATGAAGAATAACTGTTTCAAGGTGGTCAGTTATTTCTTCCCAGATATGTGGTTGTTAATAGCTCTGACTTATACACAGTTCAAACTGACCCGTACAATTTCTGACTTCTGGTCCAAGAGCTTTTCATGAGACCATGAAGAACAGCTTTGATTGCCCTTTTTCTTGGTAGCATCTGAATCACTGCTGTGCACATCCCATAATTTAGCTCTTTTTAACATTCCAGTGAGGCATATTTTTGTGTCACCTTGCTGCCAATAGGTCATATTCCTCAGTATATGCTGATCTAATACAGCTACTTCAGTTATATTTCTAACAAAATAGTAACAAAATATTTAGTATGATCTGGCCAGTGCATATAATTTTGGTCCTACAAATTGCCTTTATAGATATTAAAAAGCATTAACTTCCTTGTCAGACAGTGTTAATTTGTCATTTTTTTTCAAAAACATTTGTAAGATTTAGTTATATTTTATATATCCCTTTATATACAGGTAATAAAGTTGGATGCAGAATTATAAAACTACCCTATTAATCTCATTGGGTCAGATTTGCATACCTTAGTAAATGTCTTTCTTAAAATAATTTATCTAAAAACTTAAATATACCTTCTATCCTCCAATGTTCACAGATCTGATAGTACTTTTTAAATTATCTGTGAAATTGCTGAGGATGTCACCTTGTATTTTACTCATTCATCATCAACTCGTTTTGCCTCTCTTATTACAACATTACATCAGTTATTAATAGAGCTTGTTAATGGAATTCTAATCTTATATACGATAATTCTATAGAATTTTTTCATCTGTCTAGAAAAGTTTAAAAAAGTTTATAGGCACGACTTATATTTTAAAGGATGTCATTTACTCTTCATTATAAATAATCTCCCAATTGCTCAAAAATAATTTAATTAATGTTGTATATTTATTTTGGAAATTAACAGTGAGGTGACCAGTAGTTAGCTTGAAGGAAATCTTTTGAATAAGAACATTAGGGAATTTAGACCTGCAGAACTTTTCTAATTTGATTCAAAGACAAGACTTAGAGATGGTATCATGATCCCTGAAATATATAAATGCAATGATTTATTTTCACATCTGTATTTCTACAAGCTTTCTGAGGAAAGGAATTGTATAATCCAAATGTCAATAGTTTTAAAAAAGTTCTTGAGACTTAATAATAGACGCCAAGTGAATAAATACAATGTTATAATTCAGGGGTTTCATTAATCTAGAATTCACTTCAATTAAGACAAATGACATGAATTTCTTTAGAAAAGGAATAACTACCTTGAGTCTTAATTTCCTTTTTATAGTGCTTACTTTATACTTTGCATGTGAAAAATGTTTATCCTGCGTGGAAAATGTGGAGATTATACAGGGTCTCTGTTCTACTTACACGGCATTCTATTAACATTGTACAGTCAGTTCAAAACAGCAGCCCTATTGTGTGTTCCTTCTATTCCTTGAAATGTAAATATAAATATCCCTGATACCCACTGTTATCAGCCATCTCACTATAGAACTTTGGTTTTTCTTAGATTTATTTTTCCTAATAAACGTCTAATGTGTGTTTGTCTCTAGTTTTTGGATATTATTTTTTAGGTTCAGGAAATTCTTTACATAGTCCATTGTGCGTCAAGGCAGCAGGCTCTCTCCTTTACTGACAGCGGAGAAGACATGTTTTGGAAGTTACAGGGAGGAAACTGGGGCATATATTTTTCAGAGAAATAATAAGAACATTGGGTCTAGGTACTGAAATATTCTACCTTGTTAGAACCTTTTCAGCCACTTGCCTAGGAATGTTCCCAGGTAGCCATGTCTGTGACTAATTGATCCAAGTAAAAATATGTGTTCTACAGGAAGCCAGTCGGATACTTTCTCCTAGGATTTTAAAATTTAAATGGGTGACACAGAAAGTAAATACAAGTTCTTCAGAATGTTCTAGATAAATGTCATAATCTTTTTGAAGTTATAAAGGTATTCTGACTGTTATTTCTGAGGTCTCTAAAATCTACTAATGAACTACCCACTTTTCATTTTATGAAGCCATATTCAGTTCCTACAGCATACTTAAAAATATGTTTTTGTGAGGAAAAACACATTTACCTTCCATATGTAAAGCATTACTTAGGAAAATGTACTAAAAGTTTCTAACATGTGTCAAACAAAATAACCTCCGGAACACAACTCATTTATAAGTTTAACTTGGCACATAGGTCCTTTATAAATATTTATCAAATAAAAGAATGCTGTACAATTTATCTGATATCTTTAATTATGAATAGTTTCAGTGACATTTATTTTGCTTACAGATAAGCAAACCCTGAACCTTCCAAATACCAAAGATTGAAAGTGCAAAATCTCTAAACACATTAAATATTATGCACTGAAGCATACCCTTAGGACTGCAGTGGAAATAAATTAATTAAAGCTATAGAGCTTTACTTTTATGTCTTTGAAGTTCTAACATAAAGATTCATTGCATGTGATTAACTGTGACGGTTATGCTCCAAGGGTAAAACTGCTTCTCTGGAGGAAGGAACCGATAGTTGAGTTGGAATGTTAATTTTATTTTAATGATGTTGAAAAAGTGATTTAAAATAAGAAATCCATATGCATTTAGTAGTGACCTATTTAGGAAAACAGAAGACCCAAAATACTATATTACCTATATTACAATCAAAGACGGAAAATTATAAATAAGGCAGTGTATTATAGTCATATAGAATCTTTGAACTTAACTTTCAAGATTTCAGCATGCATGCATTTTAATAAAAATTAGGCAATGTTAAAACGCTAGGTGGAATCATTGGCTGATAAAGATGTAAGTAAAGTTTCTAGAATTTTTATTTTTGGACACAAGTAATTCACTAGGTGTGCCTTCCATTTTAATATGATCCTTGAATATCAAATACTGTCACGAGACCTGGATGGGTATATTAAAACTGAAATAGGCACCTATGTCATCTTTAATGCCATAAGTTTCTGTAACAAAAAACTTATTGGAATCAAGTTGAATCTAGAAATGAAGATGCTTTAAGTCAGTACATGGAAGATAGTGCAGGTCAGGTCCTCATACTGAACATTTTAAATACATATATATATATAAATTGTATAATAATCTAATTTTAGTATTTCTGAATGTCAAAAAGAAAGAGAAATATCTGAAATGCTAAAAGATAAAGGGAAAAGAAACCCTACATGCTATGTACAAAAAATGACAATCAAGTGGAAGTAAGAAGAATATTATTTTAAACCAGCAGTTCCGCACTTCTGGCAATGATCAATTTATTTTAGGTGTAAAATGTTTTTTCAGATCTCTAATGTCTCAGGGACTCTGACACATACCCTATCATCACATTTCTAGATACAGTGATGTGGGAAATTGGCAGCTAAATATATTCCAGGAAAAAAAAAGGTAACAAAATCTGATAGATGTTAATACAAATACATTCAACTTCGATACTTCAAAAATTCTTCTTATGGGCAATATTCTAACGACCTAAAATTTGCTTTCCTTTGTGAGTACATAGTTCTTGATTCTAGAGTCACATACTTCAAGCATTATAATACTGTAGTTTATATTTTAAGAAGAGGTACAAGTTATACTTGTGAACTTTGGAAGTCTCTGTAACCCAGTTCTTTTCTATCAGGTAGGCTTATCTAATTTGGGGGCTCAGTTTCAGGAAACACTCCCCCACCACTCCATTTGTCATTTATCTAAGTTATGTTCTAAAAGCTCTATAAGTACAAAAGATGACATTTTGACCCTTAATTGTCTAGTTCCTTTGTCTATTAATAGATTCTAAATTTAGAAAAAGAATAGTTGCTATTCACTGAATTCTAAAACACTCCTATCTATACTCCAAGTGAAATACAGGGAGTCAAATAACAACCAAAAGTGACGTTTTTGATGGGTTAGATCATGTAAGAGTTTTTTTTTTTGCAATAGTTTCTATTCATTCATATTGTTATTTACTTACTTACTTACTTATTAATTATAATTGTGTGGCTGTATTTATTTTTAAGGAATGGTGTAGAAAATAACGAAGGTGAGTAGGGAGAAAAAAGATGATGAAGCACTTTATTTGATTGAGTTGTATGTCTTGGCTGTTCCGCTGACCCCAGAACACAAAGTGAGATCCCTGGAATGCATGTGGCCCATGCTGGCCTAACTCTGCCCACCTAATTGCTAATCCACCATGGTACATCTCTGTAGCGTCCTTTAATGGACTATCCTGCACAAGTAATTTAGGGGTTAGACTAAAACATTGGCTAGCAAACTAAGAAGGGCAAATACGTTCTAGAAGATCAGGGTGACAAATATAAAAAGGGAGAGGTGAAGTTCTCAGGTCAAGTTTGTTGTAATGGGGGAGAGTTTTGTTTGTGTAAAATTAGAAAAGGAATTTGGGGTTTAGTGAAAACAAACAGCAGATGATGGATAAGATCTTAGAGAGTAGTGACAATCCAGAGGGACAGCACCCTGAGAAAACTATGGAGAATCAAAATTTCAATATAGAGAAACATATTGAGAATAATAAGTGACTCAATCCTTAAAGATTTGGAGAGCTGGATCAGACGGCTACAGAAAAGGTCAAATTTAAATGGGGAAAACCAGAAAAAATACTAGGAATACTGGAAGAATTACCAGATGAATTCCATTTGACACAATTGTTGTAGGTATTAATGACAGTCTATATAACCTGTTGGAGAATTAACAGAAGTGAAGTTTTAAAAGAATGTGCAAAGGTTAGACATGGTTACAACTAATCTGACAGAACAATAATTGATCAGTTTTAGATCTATGTGAGATGCTGTCTGACAGAAGAATATCACATTAAGTGAAAATACCCAATTAGGAGAGTAAAGGTTGACAAAATGTTCTTGAGCAGTGGGTACTTTATAGATCCAGTATTATATGTATTTTCAAATTCTCATGAAAGAACGACTACTAGAAATGTAAGAAAAACAAATGTCTGTGCCAGAACACAAAGCAAAAGTAGAAATAAGTAGGAAGACTTAACTCATAAACTGTTACCTGTGAGCTTAATTTGCTAGGTGTATATGCTCCTGAAAGTATACCTTTATTTGGGATTGCCAACATTACAAATTTCACAACTTTGTAAGAATTTGAAATGTCTAGAATGCTACTATAATTCCCCATAAGGTTTTTAAAAATAAGTCATAAGTAACTTCTTTCCTCCTAATTAAATTCATAGGCTTTCAATTGCAGATACCTGATACCTTAGCAAAGTTGAAAGCAAAATTTTACTAGGTCTGTCTGTTTCCAGAGACCAACAATCACTGACATACACTCTGAAAAAGAAAGAACCTAAGTCTACATTAAATACATTCTCCTGAAAACATCATTTTACTTGGTCAATGGATAGAATTTAGAAAAACAACTGGTAGAAAACCAGCAGCAGCTAGATGAGTACAACCTAGTGCTCAACATTTTGAAAAAAGTTGACTATTTTTGCTTTTAATAAAATGTACTCGAGTCTTTTTTTGTTGTTGTTTCATTTTAAAAGAAGAGTAGCAAACATGAAATTAGAATACAGAAAAGAAGTATAATTCTTTGAAGTGCAGTTAAAGATGATACGGTGTCTTAAAATTTTGAATTAGAATTGCTTTACTAAAATGACAAATACTACAGAAAATTCAAGAACAACTGACCAATGTTTACTCAGAATTAACAATAGCAAAATTTGATGAAATAAATTTGATACAAAGCAATTAAAAATAACATTTTCCCTTCCCTATAAAACTAATTATAAGAAAATATTTCATATTTGGGGAACCCAAAAACCATAGTGTCATGTACTCCAGAATAAATGTTAGCACTTACAAGACTCATGACTAGTGGTTGCATATTTACGTTCATAGAATTCTTGTTATGGAACAATCAATAATAAAAGAAGTACTTCCAGCATATGAATGAACTCTGCCTTGCATTGTTAGATTCATTTTTCACTCAAATACTATTATTCCACAATAAATAAAAGTCCTAAGAAACGTTATCTTTTATTGTGTTATAGAATGTTCAGAACACTTTTTAATTAAAGATGTGTATTCTATTGAGTATTTTTAAAAAATATATTTTGCCAAAACATATTGCAAAACAAAAGTTGATTATATTCAGGTCCTAAAGTCCAGAATTAAAATCAGTTCTGTTAGCATACTTAAAATTTAAGAAGTAATTCCATACAACTAATATTAAATCAACCCAACAGTGTATAAAATTAATAATGGCTAAATTTAACTATAAATATATTTATTTAAAAATCATTTCATACATAAAACGTTTGACTTGTGCAACTATTTTAAAGGACAGTTAACCAATGAACTATGTGACACATTTCCTCAATAATCAGTCTTATATGCAATGTGCAAGTTGCTCAGATAGCCATTATTTGTAAATATTTCACTGCAGGAAAAATGAGAATTAATTTCCAAGGGAGATAAGTCAAATCCTACCACCAGATGGGGTTCTGATTATTTTTAGACCTTTGAACATGAAGTAATTTTAAATAATTAAAAATGGAAGTCCTTTAGACTTTAAATAAATTTCTAAGAACCTAACAAAGAAGATTTTTAGAGTAAATTCTTTTTATGAATTAACTGACACAAAATTGATTCTAACATCCATGGGTAGGAATAAATAGAATGAAAGAGTTTCAATTATGATAATATTTAAATATATTTTGGAGTCATGGGTAAAGAGAGTTGCACAATATTTATAAATTTATAATATTTTACTGCTATTGAATGTGACTGAGCCTATAATTCAGTTAAAAATTGCTGCTCCCATGGTCACTTATTTTCTGCACAGCATTTCTGGGTATATATATTTGATTTGAACTGTGGAGGGGTCTGCCTACCACCTCCAGCAACCATAAAGAAAAGCCATGACACCTCCTGTAACCTGAGCTTGCTTGCCAGCAAAGAATTTTCCTCGCTTGAAACCCCTTCCCTTAATTTACATCCCTCTCTTCCCGCGTTGCTCTGGCCTATATAAGCATGTTCTAACCAGAACTCGGGGCTCAGCTCTTTGGGGAAGAAATCCCAGCTGAAACCACACATGTAATAAATCTGCCTAAAATACTTCCAAAGAATGCTCGCTTGGTTTCTCCCCAAAACTGTAATAGAACAAGTAGCAAATTCATAAAACAATTAGTCCAGTAAGTTGTCTTGTAACTTATGAATGCGTATTTCCTCATTATTAGTAAACATCTGCAAAGCAAGCAAGAAGGTAAAACATGAAGTAAATTGAATAGCCTGAATATGATGGCCATGTGAGCATCTCTGTTTCTATAATGATAGAGCAATAAACATCCTTTCATTGAAAAGGAGGTAAACACAAAACCTATAAATACAATGTAATACATATTTAAGCGGGAGGAAAAGGAGGAACCAACCAGTAGATTCTGGAATAAAGAAAAATTCTTTGGATTCTAAAGAACATATTCTAAAAGAGCTAGTTCATCGCTGAAAATGTTACTATGTATTTAAAAGATACATTATTTATGGACCCACTTGCTTTCCAACAGCTGCTCTAAGACTCAAAATTTGGCAATTTTGCAAGTCATTTGAATGTTCCATATTATATGTGAATGAAAAGATACATTTTCAGTTTCCTGACAGATGCAAAACAATCTGCTGTGAGTCTAAAATAAGTTTATTGTCAATCAGAAAAATGTTCTCCTTTCAAACACTCCATTTTAAAAGAGGAAATACTTTAATTGTCCTTAGAGGGAATCTGAAGTCGGATTGTATACTCTCATGAATCCTACCAGTTCAGTAGTGATTTTAACATCAGATAAGAATATTATATTACTTATAAGACTACATTTAAATATTTTAAATATATTTGAGTTTTGAAATAAGTGCTTTGGTGACTTAGAAGAAACTTTATTTCTACAAATCAAAGACTCATTTCAAAGTCTAACCCATTTTAACCACGAACATGGAACAATGAAACATTTTAGGAAATACCTGGAAAATATCAGTTACAGATTATTGCTTTGTTTCTACCTACTGTCTTTTCAGCTTCCCACCAGCAATTATAAAGAGTAAATAAAAGTCAGAAAACAGAGGGGAAAAAAGTCTTCAAACCTACTTTTTCTTTAGTCTTCTGTCCTTCTCAGCTTGAGTTCCAAGTTTGCCTAAACCCAGGGACTCCTGAGCTGCAGCTTCTGTCTCCATGAAGCCTCCTGTGAAAAGTAACTATTCATATGAGCTTGGAGACTTTTATCAACTGTGAAATGAAATACTTCAAAGCTTATTAGAACAACTGTTAAATATCACATTTTAAAAAAGTCTGTATTTCCAAGTCAACACGAATGTGGGGGAAATGGCAAGGGGAGGTACAAAAACTCTCAGTGAGAGAATAGGGGTGAGGTGGAAGAGGAGGTGAGACAGGTAGACCATTTATTGGCAGCATAATAGCAACATAATACACGTGACCTATACATTGACAAATACTTGGACATACAATCTGCAAGACGTAAGGACTATCACTCTACTTTTATTATGAAAAATGAGGGCAAATATCTATGTGATGTGAGATTCTTTTTCCGATGTTTGAAACATTTGAAACATTTTATGAGATAAATTATAGCCCAAAAAGGAGAACCTCAGATCTATGCTTTCAATTCCAAATGGATAGAATGGAGAGGCTTTTGGTTGGAGAGGTGCTTAGTAATTTATAAAACTTTCTTATGCAGCTTTTGAAGTTCTATTCAGCTCATCTAGTTGATTCCTACATCCTGCAGTATAAATGCTACTTCCAAAACTTCTGGTTTATCAGTATATCAATAAATAAGAACAATTAAAGACAACTTTTACTCTTGTGTCACTGCAACAGGCATTTCCCTATTAATTGTTTGTAGAATTTGAACAAATTTTGGTTTCTCTGGTATAATTAAATATCAAAGAAAAATTTTGTTGTTATTGTTTCATGTCATTTATTTTAGTTTTATGTAGTTTATAAAACTCAATACTATTAACAATACTGAACTAGATAATTACAAGAAAGTCATTAATTAATAAATAAGATATTGATATACATATAGTTATTTTTAATAAAATCTATTTTAACACAATTTTGAAAATATTTACTGATTTGAAAATTCAAATTTATTAAGATTTAATATCACCTTGAGTGTTCCTCCTATTTATGGTCCACACTATCATTAGAATATTATTTATTATTACTGTAATAATTCTTATTATTTCTTTCATGAATGTTAAAACTAAAATTTTATTAACAATAATGTAACATTAAATAATATGATAATAACATTATTAATAATATAATATTTTATACATGATAGGTAAAACAAGCATCAGTATATTCCTGTATTACTCAGAAGCCTATGTGCTTCTTTATATTTTTCAACCATATAAAAATTTTCCTTCATAAAAGCAAATTTCCTCTTTGAAAGTCTTCATAGAGTGCTGTCTAGATTAAATTCCATGATTCAGAGTTTGGAACCCAAATTTATTTTATAATTTATTTTACTTTATTCTGCCATATTTTACTTAAAAATGCCAATAAAATTATATATATGGCTTATAGGTAAAGGTATTTTTAAACATCCCATTAGGATTCTCCCCTTAAGCAGAAACAAAAGTATAAATTTGTGTATTTTTTCATGCCAATTAAAACACTTGTAGATGAAAAGAACATTCTTTCACAGAATTGACCTAATTGCCCCCAAATTTGAGTTTTTTTTTCTTTTTTTTTTAAATATTTTTGACCAGGCTACCTGCCTGGTGACTTCAGGCAACCAGCTCTGAACTATTTTTAATCTATGGAACATTTTTTAAATCTGATGATAGACAACCTCATTCTTGCTCAGGCATCAGTGAGTCCATATGGTAGTGAGGACTGCAGGATATCAATTCATTTATATCAATTTTTTATTTGCTAATAACATGACTATCGAACACTTGAAAAGTGGCTACTACAAATGAATAGTTATAAGTGTAAAATGAATACAATATTTTGGAAAGTTAGTATAAAAGGAGATATATGATTTCTATTTAATAATATTAATTGATTACATGTTGAAATAATGTTGAAACATTGGCTTAAATAATTATCAAAATTAATCTCACCTGTTTCTCTTTACTTTCCTTAATGTGACTACTAGAAAATTAAAAACTGCATATTTAACTCACACTTGGCACTTACTTGAATTAAGTCTTTCTTAATGTTTGGTTTGTTTTGCTTTGTTTTATTTTGTTTTTGTTTATTAAAGAAGAAAGGCAGTAGACAGGATGAAGTTAGTCAGGCAACAAGCAGGAAGAGAGAGAAAAGAGGAAGTAGCATTTTTATTTAGTAAGCAGTTCATTTTTATTGTTCCCCAGCCTTGGACTGTGAACAGAGGTCCTTAGACAGTACATGGACTGCACTCCGGTCATGGGCTTAACATCTGAGCCACCAGGGCTTGCCAAAATAGGTTTTTTTTTTTTTTAATCTCTTGCTCCAGGTCTCAAACATGGTTTCTTGCATTTTATATAAATTGTACCTTAGCAGCTGAGACAGAAGGGTGTTCCTGCTTGGTATCAATTTTGAACATAGCTTCATACTCTATTAGATATTCACTGAAATAGATACATGACGTTTAATAAATGAATGGGATAGAGAAAACAGTAGCACTAAGCAGAAGGGTCCTCGTAGGGTTGAAAGAGCAGGATTTGGAGCTAAACAGACTTGAATTCATATTGCATTTCTGCCCCTCAGTAGTTACTTTGTACAACTCATTTAGTCATCTCGGCTTCCACTTCTTCTGTAAAGTAAGGACAGAGCCTAGTAAAGTCATTGTTAATGAAATGAGGCAGTGCATTGGCATACTGCTGACAAATAGCAAGTGTTAATTAGGATAGCTGGTAGGATAATGGTAGGATAGGGAATCAGAATGAAGAGACAGACCCTTGCAACTCTTATCCCAGGATGAATGAGTTAAGATCATGGTCCCCACTTAGCACTCATACCTTGTTTAGCTAGGATAGAGACATAGCATGCCTGATCATATATAAAAGCGCCCCAACAGAGGTGCAACATTCTGTATGGGAGGACTCAGACAAGGAAAAATAAAAATAGAAGTTCTCTGGGCTATCATTCAAGAACATTTACTTTGGCAGCTTTTGAGAACTTGCAAGTGTTAAGAGACAAGACTACTCCTAGAGTATGAGGGTCGCAGTCAAGCATCATTTTTTTCCCAGCCTCATTTTCATATAAACATTTTGAGTTACTCAAAATCAGTAGAGCAATAATCTAGTGGTCTGATCTTTATGATACCACTGGAGCTCTGAGAATGAGTGATCACAACAGCCTCGTGGAACCAGGATAATGCTATTAGTCCAGACATGGTCATAGGTTGAAAGTCATCTGGTCAACCTCATTTAAGTGGTATCAATTCAAGGAGCACACTGGAGAAAAAGGAGCCCAGGTCCACATGATTTGGTTGGATCTGGCATCTTGTCTAGATGGGATTTGCCTCCCTGGCTCACCCCAGGGTCTGCAAGGTAATACAAATTTTAATGCTATTAATGATTGAATCCATGTAAATATAGACTGACTGACAGAGCACTGCCTAGAAGACCAACTCAGGCCTTTCACAGGAACCAAAAGGTGGGCCTGGAGGGGAGTAGCGTTAGAGAGAATTCCAAGAAAGGTATTGTAAAGTATACTTGTGGCCCAGCCTGAGAAAATTAAGGAAGGATCCCCTTGTGTCCAGATCTATGGATGACACTGTTTGGAGATACTATTTCATTTGTAATGTGAGGGGAAATCTCTAGGTTGTCTGGCCTTCAATTTTATTCAAACTCATTTATCAGATCTTTCCTGAGGTACAAGTCTATAGGAGTTTCTAACCAAAACCCACATTGTAAGGCCTCCATCATTCTGTCTGACCAGCAGAGGTTCCTGCTAATGTACAGAGCAGGAGAGATTTAACAGTATAATCTGCTTCTAATCTGTAGCTTCATCTGCCTTTCATTTGACCTTTGTGCAGTATTCATTCATATGCTCATTTAGTATTTAAACACAATTGGGTTTATGAGTGGTCGCTTAATTGTTTCATGTCTGTTAGCTCTCTGGAGGATGCATGTAGGCATAGTGCTGTCTCATAAAGAGTCTGCAATAAATACATCCATAACTGAAGTTAAATATGCTTTTTTCAAAGCAAGGCCTTTTCACCATGCAGAGCATGAGTCATGTTTAATTGATACTTTGTGGAATTTATATTGGTGGATTCCACAGCATCTAGGGACAATCTAAAATTTGGGGTAAAGGCTGTCAGACACCCATATTTTATGTGCAGAACCTTGCTTACCAAATAACATTTGTGCCACGTGGATGCTATTTTTGACACTGTGAAATTATTTTCTTTATTATTTTAATTCTAGAGGCTAATGAATCTAGACAACTTAAAGCAATTCAGCAGATGACCATAGAGGAAAGGGAATTTCAATTTAGCAGGCAAAAAAAGCTCTTCTAAATATATTGTTCCTCATGTACATTTAGAGAAAATTTGCAAAAAATAGCTTTTAGTTTTGCTACTCAATAATATCAGCATTTATATATATATATATATATATATAGTTGGGGATGCTTTATAGTCAAATGTAATATATTCTTCTATTTTTTGTAGTTTTGCTGGTTTCAGTTCTATCTGCCCAATTCTCCATTCTCAAAAATCTCTTGCCATAGATTTGTCCCCAATCTTGCAATGTCTATCAATGGCCTCGTATCCCTATCTTTACCAAGCACTGTTAGCATCGGTTAGGCTGCATTCTGTTCTTTTTTCTTTATAATAATTATTATTAAGGCTCTTGGAAAGCTGATGCTTCCCAGATAGTAAACAAATGAAGGTGTTACGAAAGCATGAAACAGATGATTCCCTTAGAAGCAGTGCTTCAACATATCTAATTCTCTCCATACTACTTCACCATTTTACAAAACTAATACATTATCTCTGTCTTATGGTACTTGATTATTTCGGCTCTTAATTCTCACTTGAGCTTAGATGTTTGACTCTGGAGTTTAGATCATTTCACTGGTCTTCCTTCAAGTTGCTGCCTCCCTATGCCTGTATTTCCATCTCTTTCTGCAGTTAGCTAACCTGACCCTCGGTCCTGATCCTTTCCTTTGCTTGATAATTTGCTTGCACACTCTTGACTTTAGCCAGTACCCATTTCATAATTAACCAAAGACTCAAATTTCTTAAGATCACATTCTCCTTAGTAAGAATCTGAACTTTATATATGGATATTTGTTGGTATTCTTTATAAGAAAAACAAAATTTAAGGAAAGGTACAGGCAGAAATGAAAGTGAAAAAGCAAGTAAGCAAGCAGAGAGTGGATGAAGAAGTACTTTTAAAATTTTACTTAGTTGTACATTTTGGTTGTTTCCACAGGTTCCAGATGGGTCTTGAACCAGGGACCTTGAGATATATATAGACTACTACCAGCGGACTAAACCACTAGGCCACCAGGGCACACCTAGAAGAACATTTATAATGTATTCTGTAACATCCTTTTTACTGTTGCCTTGCATTGTTCTTTACTTTCCCATGTATTTATGTTTAATATACTCAAGAAGTTATAAAATTTCAGAAAAAAAAGATGATTTTTTTTAAATTTAAGTTTCAAAACATGTTCCATAGGACCAGTGGCTTAGTGAGGTTTTTTTTTTTTTTTTTGGACTGAAATAATTGAAGAATATGATGTCTATCTCTCTAGGCTAGGAAGTGAGCACTGGGAACCATTATCAACTTTTGTACCTAGCTGCTGTTTCTTTTATGATTGTACAATTATCTCAGTTTCTATAGTGAATAGAATGTAGACCAGTATTGGATTTTGAGATATCTTCATAATCTGAAAGTCTGTAACTTAAAAATGAAAATGTATTTTCCTAGTAAATAATTCATCGTATGTGATTTATAGAAGTAATTATTTCTGGATTAAGGCTTAAATGTTAGAATTGTATTGATTCAGAGTTAGCAGGGTTGCAGTACACATTCACTGATTTCCACCTACTGATTCTCCTTGGAGATGATAAGAAAAAATATTCCCACACTATCCATAATTAGGGAAGAAACAGAAAGACCATTCACTGTTTTTTTTTTCCAATAGACCCCATACTGCAGTTTTCTGTTTGAAGACTCCTATCGACAAATTGAAAGTTTTCAAACAAATGACTTAAGCCTCAGACCACATTCCTGTTTGATCCATTAAAACTCCCCTGTATCTTAACCTAAGTAGAAAATACCTGGGACTGTCCTGTGGTTGTGGACTGGAATCATGATTTCTATTCTCAAATAAATACTTCCTTGATTATAGAAGCCTGATTATTTCACAGCCCACAAGCCCAATACTGTATTTATTTATTGTGACATACATTTTTCAGCTGAAATATTAACTTTAGAGTTTGAAGCTTCCAAATCTGTCTTAGAAAAAATGTTTCCAAGAGCTACAATTTTAGAGTGGGATATTTTGGAGCATTCACATCTCAGTTTTTGATATACATTTTTGGAAGAACATCAGTGTCTTCATTTTTGATTCCCATTCATATCAGTAATCCAAAGATCTGACAATGGTGCTGTTTAAATGTCCATAACCAAGTAATGGAAGACATATTGACCTCGGAGAGAATGAGTCTTAATCATGTCACCAGAACACTTATTCAAAGTGACATAGCACTATTATGGGAGGATTATTCAACCAATTATAAACATCACTGAACTTTTCCATCACCCAAGTCCCATTTTGACATCTTGTCCGCAGGTATGTCATGAATCATAGCTCTCCCACTGCTTTTCCTGTATTGCCACTGAGCAGTTTTGGGAAAGAAACAAATGGGTTTTGTCTGATATAGTTATTTTTATCACAACTTAATTTTCTTTGTCTCAATATAGATTTAAAGCCAGCAGATAAAATTGAAAGTCAAGCCAGTCAGGATTCTAATTACTTATACAGAATCCTAGATCTTTGGGTCCAGAAACATTGCTCCCAGCTGTTCTAACAAGACAGAAACATACAGAAACTTTGTTTTGTTTTGTTTTAAATAAAATATTGTGTGTGCTCATACATTATCCATCTTAGTAAATTGATAATTCCTTGATGCCAACAGCCATTTTAACCATTAATCATTAACCATATTCTGTACTCTGTACTTAAATGTGGTTTTAACAAGCTTATTCATACAAATTAGGAATAAATAAATGAGCTTGGGTCACCTAATTTTTTGTTTCCCTTCAATAGTTCAACTCTATTATACTTCAATGACTTTTTTGGTAATGCCTTTCTCTCTCTTTTGGCTAAAAATTTTTTTCAAGTAAAAACGACTGAAATGAAAAAGTTTTTAAATAGTTCCACTTATTTGCATATTATTTTCATGTAGTGTAAACTTTTATTTATTTTTTAATTTAAAAATAATTAAACAAAAATAACAATGATTTTACAATTCCTTTCTTAGTCTGGGCAGTTTTTCCATTATTGTGTTTATTGTGACTAGTGATCTTCCTGATAGTATTCTTTAAAGTCTATGCCACTCACTTATATCTATTACTTATAATAGAAACAACTTTATATCAACATCTTTAAACATATGTTTTTAGGAAGGTAGTGTATTTCAGAAATACTGCTTCTTCCTTATATTTCCACACTCATAAATACAATTGTGATTGTGTCACCATTCTTTTGAATTACTTTTGACAATATCTAGCCTTCATTGACCTAACCAATCTTCCAAGTTGAACTAGTTTCTAGAATGTTAGTAGTAGCTTGTGTGGAAATCACAGCTGAGATAGGCTGTAAATGACTGATAAATAAGGCAATAAATATAGTAGTTGTGGACAATTCTCTTAAGCTTCAATATCAAGGGCAGGGGAAAGATAAGTCTTAACCTAGGGACGGTGACAGGATCAAGCTATAACTTTAAAATGTAAACTATATATGAGTGTGTCTAAATATTAATGAGAACAGCAGATGAGTGTTGTATCTGGATGCATAAACTGGTGAGGGCAGATGCTGATCTATTCTCTTCTCTACTTACTGGTTCCATTATTTCTATGTCCTTCAATGAGATTAATCAAATATATTTCTGCCTCTTTTCATCTAGAAACTAACAATACAGAAGCAGAGTGAATGAAAATAAAACAAGGAGAAAGAAAAAAAATCTAAATCCAGTTCCTCAAGTCTGACAGTGATACTTTCAACTGCAAAATATTATCTCCAAAATCAACTGTGATCTTCAGGTAGAATTGGCACATATGTATATATATCTCCCTTGAGTAGTTCTTAAATATTGATTTTGAATGCTTTACATGGAAGGATGAAGCACACTAATTCATTTTAGCTTACATCACTCCATGTTATTTTATGCCCTTCCCATAACTTGATGTACATTTTAGCTTACAAGTCCTGATCCTACATTGAAGGAAATAGCACTATGAACAAGAACTGTCAAATCCTTGTTTACAAAAGTACAATGACTTTTCTAAGATACCTGGAAACTCAAAACCTTTCATTACTACTCAGTTTTATGATGTGCTATTTTTGTGACGAGTGAATAATCACCAACTACTTGTAAAACATGCTGCAATAGATTTGTTCCATTTCTGTTTTCATTCAAATTTCAATTCTGTGTTGCTCTCTTTGGAGTCTTGGGGTTTCCACATTGTATTGTCTCTGATACTAAAACTTATAAATAGAGATTAAATGTATATTATGTTACACTCTATATGGTTAGGGCATATCAGTGTAGTTACATTGACAGGCCCATATAACTGAAGTTTATATTATCACATATTTTTTCAGATTCATAAGGCACAAAACATACCCTTCACAAATATTCTCTGTAATTACTAAGAATTTCCTCCTTGATGTTTATCATTCCTGATGAAATCAAGAAAACATTTTCTTAGTTTTATTTAGACAGTTTTCTTCCTCTGTGCAAAATGTCAGTCACCATTGTTGAGTATAGCTACTTTTAGATTAACTTATTCTGTCCTTATGAGTCAAACTTTCCAGTGTTCTAAATCTTAAAATATATCCCTAAATTTCGGTTTTTAGCTACCATCACTCTACTAAATGAACTTCCATGTAGTCTTACTTATCTTCTGTTTTCATTGGTAAAAAAAAGAACATTGACAGTGTTTCTGTGTCTATATTTTCTCGATCAAGATAGTAGATATTAGAGATGCTTCCCTGATTCCTTATAATGCATAAATCAGCAGTATGAGGTGGTAACACCTGGGTTTGATAAGTTCTAGGATATTGCCCTCATAACCTGGATATACTGCCCAGGACAGAAGCAGACTTGAGGTGCTATCCTTCAACCAGAGTACCAATTTCACTAGATGTACTTTCTTCTGGTGCAAAAATGGTTTCCTAGAAGTTACATGTGCTTGTATTTCCTTGTTTCCTCAAAACCTATTCCAATACAGGCATTTTATTCTTGGTTTCTCCGGGAGTGTTTATGCTCCATGAAAGCATCTCCTGTATAGCTCCAACAGCACAGATTTTCATTCTTCTTTTCCTCATGAGTATCATAGCCCTTGCTGGTAAGACTCTGGCTTTGTTGATGCTCTACTGCTATTGCTTCTATGGAGTAAAACAAATACTCTCAAAGCTCAAAACTCTGCCCATGTCTATGATATGATCCCAGATAACTACTGCTAGTTTCTGACTTAGAAGGTAATGATACGAATGCAATTGTAACTGATTCTATTCTCTCTTGTTCTGAGAAAGAGACATTCAATCACTGAAAATGAAAATAAGAAAGGCTCTTTGTATTTTTTTAGATATAGAGGACTCTATAATATTTTAGGCTTCAAATTATATCTCTTCAATATCTTTATTTTGATAGAATATTGCTGCAAAAATTCCCAATGAATTCCTTATCAAAGTTAAATATGAAGTAAAAAATAAAAATATAACTGAAAAGGCAATTAAATGCATTCAATTTGGGAAAATGTATGTCAAAATAAAAATAAGTAAAATGATTACTCCGTTAGAAAAATAAATATTTCAATAGAAGCATGTATACTATTGTTAAGTACACTATAATACACTGGAAATGGTAAATAATTTGGTGAGATTATAGGTAGTTATCAAATAAAATAACAGTTTTTAAAACCAATTCTTGGTATGTACATTTCATATCCAAAAATTAATTATATATTTTTCTTTCTTATGCAAGAACAATAAGGGTTTTCCTCCTGAGAGATGGAAATTCAAAGAGGAGTTAATTCTCTTGCTGAATGACAGTTAATTAAATGGCTAACTGAAAATTTGTTTGATGTGACATCTGATGCTTTGTGTGGGTTTTATGCTGTGGAAGTTGGGAAATGCATTTTGAAATAATACTATAATTGTTTATCTGCAAATACAAATATGATTTTCAGAAATTCTTTTGATGTTAGGGCAGGAATCTAAACCACTGTTGGGACATTACTTATGAATAATCACCCCTTTATTTGAGAAACAAAACAGGACTAAGCAGTTTGTAACATTCCGGTCAGTAGTTACCATTGGATGTAGAAACTAAATATTTTTCCAAATATTTAACTCTAGATCTAAATTCTAAGAAGGAGGAGAAGGGTTGGGGACATATGGAAGAAGATACAATTACAAATAACCAAGATGATGGAAAGAGATTTCAGGAGAAAAATATATAGGCTCACACACACACACACACACACACACACACACACAGCCATGTGTATATATCATTTAAGAAAATACATTATGCATATACTTACTCAAATATTTGTTCAGAAAATAAAATACACATCCATACTTCCATTTATCTATCAATCTATGTATATATGTTTATGTAGTTACTAAGGTAATTTCAAATGTCCTATTCTTTATTTTTATTCATTAGTCACCAATAATAATTAATGACAACACAACCAATTGCCCAATTTCGTCATTCATCCCTCATCTACACGCTGTGGAATTTGTAAATGGAAAACAAAGGCACCCTATTCTTCACATTTAATGCCTTATACATAATTAAACTTTATTTTGACTTAAAAATTACTTTGCAATTTTGTAGGTTTCTCAATTTTTCAAAAGAAAAACTTTTAAACTCACATAGCTATGCTCTTATACACATATATACTCTTAAGTGGCCATATTCACAATGCTTTTGAAATATTAGCACTAGGATAAAATGAATATCTCCATTTTCTGAATTCCTAAGACATTTATTCATTGAAAATAAGGATAACAGTAGTAATGCTTGCTTCACAGTGTCCTGGTGTCTATAAAAGAGTTAGTATGAAGTCAACTCTAGCTACTGTTATTAGAAGATAAATCAAAATGACTGAAAAAGTTATTTTCTTCTTTGTAATTTTTGTCAAGTGTTATCGAACTAAATTAAATTTACAAAGCTGATTAAATTTTGTCAGGTAGGATAAAGAAGAAATGACAAGATGAGAAATGAAATGAAAAGAAGGCGGACATTCAGAAGTGATGAAAATAAGTGGCAGTGGAAAACCAATCACACGCATACTTACGGAGTTGTCCAAGTCTTGCTTTTTCCTTTTTACCAAACAAACGTCCTATTGAAGACTTGATGCCTTTCTTCTTGGGGGCTTTGTGAAGGGAGTCTTGGCTGCTATTGGCACTGCCAAGTCCAAGGCTTTCTGGCTCAAGGGAGACAGATAAACTGCAAAACGCAAAAGAGGGCAGACTACTTATTTCGATGCACTATTCACCAGGTAACACAAGACTTGTTCCTTTATAAAGGTATGAAAAGAGGAACATGTAGACTCTTGATATAATTTTCTCTTTTTATTCCTAAGCATATTTAAATGTGGTTTCCTAAACCTTAGGGCCCTGAATCATACAATTTTCTCCAGAAAATTTTTTTTATTCTAAATGACATTTTTACTTTTGTTTTTTTGTTCAATCTCTAACTAATCAATGAAAGCACAACCTTCTATTATTTACCTCTTAACCCTTTACATATTTCTTTCTCTGAGTTTTTTTTAACCTTAAATATAATGACCTATGGTAAGAAATTTAAATGTAACGAATAATAAATTTTAAAATGCTACTGTAGTCCATGGTTGTACTGAATTTTAAATCATCTGGGTAATTAGAAGCAAAAAATTTTATATTTGAGTGATAAATATCTATCTTTTTTCTAGTAGTTCTCAGGTATTTTTTTTTAGTTACATGATAAAATTAAATGATTTGCAAGAATTTATAATCTAGATTGAAATCTAGATTCCTTTCCTGGTCAATGTATTCAACACTGTGTTTATGAGCGAGATTCAATAGATATTTCTAGCATTTTTTTCTTACCAGTGTTATAAGACAATACCATGAGGAATTATTTAATTTGGCTTATTCAAATAAATTGATTGGCGTTTACATTCTCTAAACTACAAAGCAAAAGTTTTCATTAGCTTTTCATGTTACAATATAATCGACTCTTGTGTGGGGTGGGGCAGGAAAGCGAGGGAACATATATTTTGAAACTGAAGTAGCTATTTGTTTTTTCTATTTAAGAAAGAAAAAATAAAGACAAAAAGATGCCTGCCAACACAGAAAGTTCTGTTCTCAGAAATGTTTGTTGTAAACACATACTCTTTAGAAGACAAACTTAGTTCAAGTATTGTTCACTAAGGTACTACTCTCAGCTACATGAATTATGCTGCAATTGATGATAGTAAGAGGACATATGTTTCAGATGCAAATCACATGCTTAGATGTATTTATATCATCACTGATTATAGAAATCTGCCTACAATTCTTTAGTCAAATGGAAAGTGCAGGAAGAAGAGTTGCCATGACAAATGGGATATCACCCATGGAAATTGATCTTTTCCTTTAATATATTATTTCTTGTTTTTATCATTTCTGTTCTTTGCATTATTTTATGCTTTCTAAAATACTGAGTATGTATTTCAGTCTGTGTACATTTCATACCACACCCACCAACAGAGCTCTAATTTTGATTTCCCATTTCTCTCCACCCAACCCCTACTAGCCACAGTCTTTTGTCCTGTCCTGTGAATTTTGTTGAAATTTGTCTGCTGTTTCCCTATATTCCACACAAGTGAAACAATCTGTACTTCTCTTTCTGGCTTATTTCTCTTAGCATATTTCCCTTAGTTTTTTGGCAAATATGCTTCTTTTTATTTCCTTTCTAAGAACTTTCTGCCTGAGAAGCCTTTACCTCTAGAAGAAGCAGCACCCACAGGTGGACTACATCCCCATCGACTAAAAGTAAATCAGAAACAATCATGGATAGTTCACAACCTAATGATTCTTATACTGCAAGTCAAATTTGTCGTGTTATACTAGAATTTCTTTAGCTTTTGATTCCTATATCTAGTCTTTCCTCTATCCTGATTGCATTTTAACAAGAAATAGCCACTAAAAACGTAGGAGGTATTCTCCTAAATACTGGGGTTAAAAAGCTGACAAAGATACAGTTCATTTTAAAACTAAAAATTTTGAACTTAGTGTATGATATACAGATCTGCCTTTAATATTTTGTAAACCTGTAACCTGTTTGTTATAAAGCAACATTCTATTAACTCAATTTAAAAAAAAAATGAACTAAAAACTGAAAATTGGATCTCAGTGGAAATTCATTTTATCTGCAAGTGATATAGAGGAGAGGGAGTGGATCATATACCCTAATGAGAATTAAAGCGCAAACAGAAATTTTTGGATAAAATTGTAAGTAGTCTGTTTGCAGCGACTGAAAGGATAAAGAATATTTTCAGGATAGCAGAAAAATGTGCTGAGGGCTGAGAGTCATACCTTCGGGCATCATTGTGGTAAGAAGAAGGAAGTGTGTGAGTCATTCTGATGGCTCTAGGGGTAGGGGGAGGAGAAGTTTCACATTTAATTGTAGCTTTGTCTTCCCGACCATCTTCTTCCACCACTGCAATCTAGAGGTGAAAAAAATACCAGACGAAATTTTTCTTAATTTCAGCTGAAATTAATGGAACTAGAGAATCATTAATATTTGAGCAATTCTAACACAAAATGAAAAACAGTGGGAGAGATAGGTCTTACAAAGATATATTCATTATATTAGTGTGAATTTCCTAAGTCTTTAAAGTTAAGACAGTCTAGTTAAAAAAGCATGAATCCACTATGAAAATATATGTAAGAGTAAATAAACACCCTTGATCAATATTCAGGGATTCTAAAAATATAATATTCTGGAATTTATTTCAATTTTTTGTAATGTAAATACTTCACAAAAATTACTGAACACATGTTTGAGCTAATTTACTAAAAACAAAACAAAATAAGAGATTTTCAAATCATGAACATTGACCTAAAACAAACTGGTAGTCACTTACCTCATCAGCAAATGGGTTTATACAGAAACAACAGAAAAACTGTTGGGAAACACAGTCTCTTAAGGAAACACTCACAGGTCCCTAGAACAAAACCCCGAAACTCTCTTTTGGCCCTCCCACCTCATATTAATGATGTCTCTTTACTTTTCACAATCTTTTTTCGTTGGAGGACATTTAAAGTGAGGAGAGAAGTTGATAATAGACAGTTTTATCATATAAAGTATTTATCAGATAGGTCAATGAGATGTATTCTGGGGTCTTTAAAATGAGCTTCAGTTTACAAGGAAAAAAGTTATTCTTAAAGTAAGAATAATGAAATTTAATAATTTCTGCAAATTGTTTCATTTCATTACCTGTCTGGGGGTATTGACAATGGCTTATAGAAAATCATGAGAAGATGGGATGGAAGGGATTTCTTACAAAAACAATTTAGTTCAGAGTCCAGAACAATTCAGGACACCACAAATTTTGCAGCAATATAGAACTGTATTAAAATAAGACTTTAATCAGGGAAGTTAATTGTAGAGAACTATTTTTTTTTTTTTACCACAGTGCTGCATTTTTGCATAACACCACTTTATATATCCAGTATATATACATTGTGTATGTATGTGCATATACACACACAGAGAGAGATTACACAAAGCATGGCTAAAAGGTACATGGTTTTGGAAATTTGACAAAAAAAGTTCTCAGTATGGCCATAGCAAAAATGTTATAGGTGTGTTCTCTTATGTCTACACAAGATATTGCTCATTTCTACATTAAACTATTATGTGTAAATGTGTTTGTATATGATAAAGACCTTAAGCATTGGAAAACTTTTTTTCAGCTCTTAATTCTTGTCCAAGACTAGATCACTCTTAGCACCTTAAGCAGGCGTCATAATAGGATTTCCTTCTGTGGGGGAAAAAGGCCTGCTCTACTTCCAGCAGCCATAAAGCAAAGCCATAAAAACATTCTGTAACCTGAGCTTGCTGGAATGTTGCTAGCAGACAAAACACTTAACACACTTGAAACCCCTTCCCCTAATTTACATCCCTCTCTTCCCGTGCTTGCTCTATCCTATATAAGTGTGCCCTAAGTGGAAGCCTGTGCTTGGCCTTTGCGTGGGAAGGAACCCTGCTGAGTCCGCACATAATAAATCTGCCTAAAATACTTCCAAGGGTGCCCCCTTGATTTGTCCCAGGAGAGGCGTAACATTTGGTGCATTTCCCCGGAAATTCCAGTTGAGCTGGTTTGGAAAACTACTCACCCCCAGCTGGACAGGAGGACATGGGGGTAGGTGCGCCCTATGAACTTTGAACAAACCCACGGTCAGCCGTCTCTCCTGGGCCCTGAGCTGTGGACCCTACGGGGCTCTCAAAGGGAAGATCAGGCACCAGGCACCAGGAATGACCACTGGATAAGGTAAAATCTGGAGATTTCAGACCCAGCCAGGCCTGCCTCTCTGGGCAGTAGGGGAGTTTGATCACCTCCCATGAGACTATTAGAAGTCTCTCAGTCAGGGATGTACGGAGGGAATGTTTAACCTGGGTGTGACTGAAGCATGAATGTCTGAGTTGTCCCACCGTGCAAGGTACGGGGCAGATGTGAGCCTGAAACTGTGGGACATGGCCAGTTGGGCATCTGAGTGGGTCTTTCCGAGGAACAGCCACACCCGCTTTGTCTGTCCCAACACTGTACAAGGGAAGGCATGGGGGGAAGTCAAGGTAACCCTACAGTGGTGGACTGTATGTAAAGAAGAAAAAAAAAAAAAAAAAAAGCCAAGCCAAATCTGTAACTCCGTGATAAGGATTGGTTTTGAGAGCTGAGTTGGCAAGGCATTGCCACCCACTCCACTGCGGAGACACTCCCACCTGGAACGCCCCTGTAGGAAACCTGACTCCCTTCTCCCTCTTGCAGAGGTTGGGGACTGGTGCCGGTGGTGGTGGCATCGCAGGCCACAATGGCAGTGGCCTTGATTCTAGGAGCATGCTCACCCTGGCGCAACCACGTTTGTCGGTGCCCAGCCTTCCCCGGCCCTGGCGCGGTGGCGGGGAAGGCTCTAGGCACCGGCGCACGCTGGCGCAGCAGTCCTCACGCTCTCTGGAGCGCCTCCAGAGAACCTCCAGGGCCATGGTTCTGCAGAGCGGAACACCTCCACCGGCGCCTAGCTGAAAACCTCTCTGCCTTTTATGAAAAACTTGTAGGCTTTGCAGGGATTTCCAGGTGATTATGAAATCAAATTGTGCCCCAGAGAACTCCACATTAGAGTAGCCAGTGTGTAGGGTAAGATGACCATCAGAGGGGACCTTAGATCTCCCCACAGTAAGGTCTGTTTACAAAGTTGTAACAGGAGAGCCAGGCCACCCTGATCAGTTTCCATATATGGACCAGTTGGTTAGAAACTGCCCAAGTTAAGCCTCCATGGGTCCGGCTCTGCATTAGTGGTCAAGGACAGTGTAAGGTTTTAATCAGCCAGGAAAGAAAAACAGACGCCTGTGATCAGCCAATCAAGGTCCCAAGCCACAAGCGGCCACAGAAATGCCCCTCTTTGAAGCCAGGAGTTCTCAGTGGTACCCTAAAAGATGAGGGATCAGTTTTTTATTATCAACCTTTCACTATGACTGATCTCCTGAATTGGAAGCACCATATCCCATACTCTGAAAAGCCTCAGGCCATGACTGGTCTTCTGCAATCAGTCTTTCAGACTCAGAGGCCAAAATGGGTTGACTGCCGCCAACTCCTCACTCTCTTCAATACTGAGGAGTGAATGAGAATTATGACAGAGGCTAGAAAATGACTTCAGCTCAGTCCCTGGTGGGCACCATAAACACAGAAAATTGGGTAAAAGAAGCCCTTCCAGATGATGTCCCCCTCCCCATGGGACTCTTATCACTGAGGAAGGAGGCTGACAAGCAGCTGAGGAAAAAGAAAAAGTAAACCTTTTAGTAGTTGTCTTAGAATATGCCCGCCTGCCATGGAAAAGGGAGGTTACAAGACAGGAGCCAGAGGACAAGGGAGGAAGGCTTCATTAGGTTAGGACCAGTGTGCATACTGCTTTCAGCATTTTGTCAATGCTATTGTAAACTATTTCCAAATTCACATCTGATCTCAACTCATCAAGCATGATTCCAGACTCTTGCTAATATTTGTTTTCTCAGCTCCATAATCTGACCATCCTGCTTTTAACAATTGTTTCTGCTTAACATGATCATTTCTGATCTCAGATTCTCCAAGAACAATATCTTCTTAAAAACACCCTCATCATTTCACTCTGCCAACTTTCCAAATATCAGCTCTTAAGAAATTATATACAAACCACTTCAATGAATAATGTTTACTGCTCACCCTCTATAAACAAAGTGCAAAAGAAAGACTTAGAGTCAGAGATGTCTTTGAAGCCTGGTACTCTTATTTGTTGAATGTCATGTATTCACTTACCTGCCCTAAGATTATATAAGATTATATTTCCTTAGTAAAATGAAACTGATAATAATAATGTTATTATTTATCCTATTGCACAGCAGTTTTTAGTCTGTGGTTCCTCTTTCTACTCTTTCTATGAGCTACCTCTCTGATCAATCATCGATTTTTTTCCTGAATTCTCAGAGGCTGAATTTTTTTGTACATGACATTCCCTGTTGACTTTTTTCTTATTCCTACTGAACTTCTTTTACATCATCTGCAAATATTTCATTCTATACTCTCAGTATAACCATTTTAAGATAGCAAAGAAAGTCAAATAATAAAGAAAACACACATGGTAAATTTGACTGCTGAGAATCAACTTGCGTGTTAGTAGTGTCAAGGAGAAGGTAGTATAGATAGATAATGGCTCAGGAAAAGAAAAAGTAAAATTTCAGTAATCTAAGGAATGCGAACATTCTCTGGTTTGAGAACTATTTGGGCATGATTGACTACCACATCTTGAAGATGCTGAAAAATAGGGTTTATGCTCTGGAGAACAGGTAGAGTCACTGAAAATCTTTCCCATTCATATACTATGAGTATAAGCTTTAATGTTATCATTTATCTAAACAGATGTCATTTTGTGAATTAGAACTGGAGTTCAATCTGTTCCCTATATTTGATATCTATCCTCTTGATTTCATTCCAAACAGGAAAACAGTATGTTAACCCTATTTTCATATTTTCTGTTTCCTTGATGTGCTGGGCCTTGGTCACCCAGGGGAGACTGCCCCTTCCATACAGGTAAATTCCCAGATGTAGCAAAGACTTTGTTGGAGTGCACCTTAAATATATAAGTTAACCTACCCAGACTGGTACTCTCAACAATCTAATTATGATTCTTATACTCTAGGAGACAATAAATATTCCTGTATCTTAATCATCCCAGGTCAGATATCAGATGACTTAAGACAATTCTTGTAGCCTACAGCCCACCCAAATTATTCAAGCTAGTCAATCATAAGTCTACTTGCTTGCCTTTTCTTTCTCATAGCAATCACACAAAACACCTATAGCTCATGCTTTCCCCTAGATTTTTTTTCTAATTCTTGACCTATGAAAGTGCTTTCTCACGGTTCTTCTTAGCATAGATGCCTTCTTTTGGGAAGTGTGCATAGCGAGTTCCCTTTCAATTGGCAGTTATTTCCTGATCTGTTTACCTCATATGCCTGAATAATAGAAAAACTTTTATTGTTAAACAAGCAGCGTTGTTCTAGTACTGACACTACACTATGTACCAACGGTGGTCTAAACAGTCTGTGGAAAATCAAGATACTTAGTTTTCATAATCTAATAATTGTCCCAGAAAGCATAAACCATTTTGTCTTTGAAGTATTCACTCTTATGAACATATCTAAATAATTCAATAACACTGTAAATTTTTATGTTAATAAAATAGTTTCAACTAGAGGAAATGAAATTATAAACAATCATAGGAAATAAAAAAATATTCAACTAGTCATCATATAAAAGACATTTATATTACCTTTCTTCGATGTTTCCTTAGGTCACTTGGCTGTGATTGGCAGTAATAAAAGCAACATAAAAGAATGAGTTAGCAATTGCCTTTTGACCATATTATATGTTTAAATAGTATTTATGACTTGGCTATTTTTTTTATTCTTTTCTAAATAAATATCTTTTCATCATTATACAATTCCTCCTGGAAGTTACTTGTTTTCAATTCTCAATCACAAAATTAAAGAAAATATATACATAGAGATTTTGTGAAGATAAAGATAAAAACAAATATTTATAAGGCATTTTTCTCCATGGGGTGACTATACATATATATATATATATATATATATATATATATACACACACACATATATATGTATATATGTATATTTTCATATATAATATATACACACATATACATATACACAGGCACAAAAAGACACATGTAACCACATATAATATATGCACATTTCTATTAATTAATCCCAATGAATACAATTTCTACATTTTATTAGAGCAAAATATATTATTGCAATATATTCATTTAAAGATGCCATTTGGAAAACTCAGTTTGTTCAGACATTACACGCACATACACAGAGATGCAGGTATATACACTTTCTATAGTAGCTTCACAGACTATTGACCAGTAACACCACAGGCACTTCATATCCTTCCTTAGCATCATTAATTTATCTTCCATTTCTTATCTTTGTGTATGTTTTATAGTGTTCAGACTACAATTTTACCTATTTGCATTTCAATTAATTAAAAAGAATAACTACATAAATGAAATGCTCTTTCTCTTCCTTCCTGTCAGCTGCCTGCCTGCCTTCCTTCTTATTTAAAAATAAATATTAGAACATTCTATGGTGGTATAATGAATAAATTATAATAAATAATGTGTGCCATTTATTGTGTTATAGGAAAACCCACTCAAAACTAATTATTCATCAAGATGTCATTAGCCAAAAATTTACTTAATGGTTTAAGTCATACAAATGTATAATATGATATTTAAATCTTTTCTTTTCCATGGTTTTATAATATGATGTTGAGAAATTTACACCTATATAGGCTACATTTCCTCATCTCATAATGGGATTAAATGTTGTACTTACCATATATGGCTGTTGTGAAAAAAAAAAGAAAAGAAAAAGAAACAGCAGAACATACAGAAAACTCAGACTAGAATAGATACTCAATAAATTTCAATAAATGATCATTAATCCAAGTTGGGGCAAAGGCTCTATGTGCCATCATCATACCAGGGTCATGACTCCCATCCGATCCATTTCCCTGGCAGGACTTCTAGGTGTGAGCTTTGGAGTTGAGTGTCCACTCGGGGGAGATGAACTGGCCAGTGAAGAAGCGGTAACTGAGGCAGTGATCGAGGTACCTGGGTGGACCCTCGCCAAATTCAGGCCTTCCAGGCTCACACTGGCCACTCTATTCTCAATTTCTTCAGCACGTAACTCTGTAGATTCTTTTTCTTCCTGGATTAACCTGAAAGATATATTTGATCCATTTTATGTTGTCACATGGTAATTGAAATTCACGTAATTCAATAAACCACTGGTTTATCAACAATTTGTTTAATATCTATTTTTTTTTTCCATCTTTTTCCCGCCCTAGACAATATAAACTTCAATAAATCCCAGGGACTTCCTGGTTTAAATTTAGGAAATCTCTCTCCACTTTCAGTATGACCATCTTTCTATATTACCCGCTGGTAGCTCTTTTAACACCTGGCCTGTTACCTAATTGCTGCCACTAAACTTAATCTTCCCTCAGTTCCAATAAATGAGAGTTTCACAAACCAACAAAAACATCGAATCTTAATTTCCCCAATGAAAAATTATAATTGATTGAATCATCAATAAACTGTCATTCAGAATTACTTCGTCAATTAAAAATCTGAGTATTTTAGCATTAGTGTTTAGTTAGTCAAGTTGTCTTAAATGAGTACCACAAATTTAACAATGTGGATATAGTTACTTTTAATTATAATTTTCATACAAAGAATACGAATTCTAATACTTTGAAGTTTGCATTCCTAGTCTCATTTTAACTTCCTCAATGTCAGTATCTCAAAGGAAGTCTTAATCAAGTAACAGTATAACCCCAATCAACACTAATTCTCATCATATTCAAATTCCAAAAGAACTTGAAAGGAATTTTGTGCTTTTAAAATACTTTGAGGAGTCTTGCCTTGGTAGAGCAGCAGTTAGGACAATTGCCTCCAAAGGAACAAATTACATACTCCTGGATTTAAACAACTAGTGTGAACAACTAAATACAAATAATTAAAATGCTTCTTCTTCCTCTTCTTTTCTACCTGCCTCACTTCTTGCCTTCATTCCTGTCTGCACCTTTCCTTCAAAAGCAAAACAAAATTAGTCCTTTGGAAAAATCTTCTAGTGAAGGCAACATGGTTCTGCTGTGCTCATTTTTAACTTTAATGTTCATTATTCTTTTCCTCTACAGTTAGACATTTTTTTGTCTGCCTTTTGTCTGTCCTATTTATCTTTCTTATATATGTTTCCTATATGAGAATTCCTTCTCAATACACTGAAGGATCCAAGATGGAATCTATTTTGTTGTTATTTTCTTTGCTTTCCATATTTACATTAGGATTCTAAAGAAAACTGATTATGATTTATTTTTCCAAATAATTGAGTATCTCAGTAGCATTGGATTTCCTGTTAGATTAAACTTTGATTTTTAGCTTCTATCAACTTAAAATTAATAAAATACTTAGAAGCAATAGTTAGAACTTCTTTGTACAGATCAAAGTAAAATAATTTACACTCTTTGGGTGAGAAATTATTTATAAATTATAAGAGTAAATGTGCCTTTAATATATATATTAACTAAGATAATAAGTGGACAATGAATAATTCAGAAAGGTGTCATTTTTGATGGTTAAATTAGTCTGCTAAAGAAGGCAAATCTTAATCAAAGATAAATTCTGGTGATACTAGATCACAACAGTTTATATCAAGGCGCATATTGATTTGTAAAGTTATTATGTATTTGATTAAATGTACTTTATAAGTTCTTACAAATCATTCACGGTATTAATTTAATTTATGGTGAGCGGTGAGGAAACATGTTGTGGGAGAGTAGATTGAACACATATTTTTGGATATCAACTTGTTTAGGTTAAGATAAATATACTCAGTGAGTTCAACCATTAGCAGCACATAACCAGAAAGAATAATTCGCTTTTATTTGATGTCCTATGTCATTTTTCTAACTATATTAATCAAATATTATGAAGTACTTTATCAAGAAAAGTATCAAGATCTGGAAATAAAGCAGTGAGCAAAACCATATGCACTTTTTACTTCTATATGATTTGTAACCTAGTGAAGGTAAAGAAATGAAGGACAGTAAAATAAACTGTAAAACTGTTCATGATGAATGAGTAAAAGTGTTAAGGCAGAATGATATAGATATGGAAGAATGTTCCAGAACAAACAGCAATAACAGGTGAGAGAGCATGGAACTTGAAGAATTGGAAGGCATATATAATGGGATATGGAATTAGGCAAGTGAATGGTAAGAGAATGTTGAAGTTGGAGGGTCACTGTATACCATATATAGACTTTATGTTACAAACAACTGAAATATTTGAAAAAAGGGAAAGTACACATACACATTTGCTAAAAAGAGTTATTTTGGTCAGATCAGGAAATCAAATACTACAGAGAAACAATATGAAACTATGACTGTCATCCTGATATGAAACTATCATAATGTGCTACAGGGTGATGACAGTCACAGAAAACTAGGAATATGTGAATCATAATTAGGAGCTAACATATCTAGCTACAAACAGAAAGAAAAAATAAAAATATTCAAAGCAATAAAAATCAAAACAAAATAAAATTGTTCATCAATGGAAAAACAAGAATAATCTCCTGATGGTTGAATGAGAACAAATTCACTTAGCAGAGTTTGATTCTTCAGAAGAAATGACAATCAAATTAATGATAGCAAAACGATCTGGTTGTCAATGAGATCACAGAAAAGTTACATTAAATTACAATTGAAATTATGGTAGTGACAATATTTCTCATTGTTTGAAATGTCAATTTCTACAATTTCAATGCTATAATGTTAACAACTCTTTGAAAAACATATATTACCTGCTGTGTGATGACAGTGTGATAGTACATTTTTTCATATCTAGCACAAAATAATTTAGTTATAGGTGCACCATGGTGGAGCAGCAGTTAGGTTAATTGTCTCTGAAAGAGCAAGCCATGTCTACCTGGGTTTGAGTCCTGGGCCCTGGCAGCAGGGGGCAGGAGGAAGCAATCAGTGTGACCAATTAAATAAAAATAAAATAAAGATGCTTCTCATTCCCCTCTCCCTCTCCTCTTGATTGCCTGCCTGCTTGCTTTCATTCCTGCCTCCACTTTTCCTTTAAACAATTTAAAAAAAGATATACTATACTCCATGTATAAAGAATATTATGATTAAAAAAATAATAATTCAGTCATAGTTAACTTGACTACATATCTAAACACTTTTTTAGAATTTGGTTGTACATTAATTTACATTCTACTTAGTACCTTACTGCAGTTAAGAATGTACCACAAATACCATTACATAGTAAATTTTCATTTAAAAAATGCTTTGTAAATCATCATATATCTTAATCTTTAATGCATTCTTTCATATTATTTTAATATCATTAGTCTGTATATGCTTTATGTATATTCCTTGTAAAGACTGCTGTAATATTACTGCCCTAATATATAGGACTGATAGGGATATCCAGGAAAACTTGTGAAAGCACACATTCTGATTCAGTAGTTTTGAGATGATTCTGATTTTCTTCAGTTATAACAAGCTCCCAGGTGATGAAAAGCTTATGATACCATGATTCTATTTTATTTATTTACTCATTTATCTATTTTTTTCTTATAAGTAAACAAAACCATTTAAAATGTTATTTTTATTGATGAACCATTGATTCAGAATATTATATATTTAAGGAGTATAAACAAACACCTAGAGAAATGTGTATATTACACCATGTCCACCACCAGAGTGCTATCAAGCCCTCCATTGGCTCTCCTTCCTGTCTCCCCTTTCCGCTGGTCACCACCATTTAAATTTCAGAGTCTCAAGCTTGTTTTGGTGTGTTTTGTTTTATTTTCTTTGTTTTGTTAATGTTCTACATGTGAGTGAAATCATAGATATCTGTCTTTCTCTAATGAGGACTAATCCCTTATCACTATCAGTAATAACTGAACCCACCTGATTTCTTTGTTAATGGCATCCAGTTGTTCCTGTAGCATCATGGCTAGAGTCTGGGCATCAGAATGACCACTTGGAGAAAGAAGATCCATTGAGCTAAAAATAGTTTCTCTGTCATCATCATCAATATCAGACATTTCTGTGTCACTTTCAAAAGGGTGGCTACTTAGCACTCCAATTTGCTGAGTTCTATTCCACTCATGATCCCCAAGAGATTTTACCTGAAGGGTAAATGAACAATTAAGTTATTTACGATATTGCTCATTTTTGAAGCACTCTTCTGAGAACTGACAACAAAAAGCATACATGCTATTAGTAACTTACCTGGAAAAGGTTGAACTGATAAGTTCACAAATAGTTCCTTGACATCTTAAATATTGGCAGGTATATAATATATATAACAATTTTAATTGGAATAAAGATATTGAACTTCTGCATGATTTGTAGAGAACAAATATATTAACATATACTACATTTTCTCTTTTTTGCAAATAACACTGTCTATTCATTTCTACTCAAGTATTTATATTTCCTACATTAATCAGTTCTACTTACATTTTCCTACTACTATAGGCTGAGGTTACAAATATAATCACACAGCAAGTTACATAAGAATTCTCTCCCGAACATTCATTTACATAAATGCTAACAAGATATTATTAAAAATGCAGCAGTTATTTAATTTCATCTCCACTGCTCTATTCATTTAAACACCTCGTTAACTTTTTAAGTCCAAGGCATGCTAATTTACATGGCAATTTTTTAAACAAACATAATACATCCTTCATGTGAATGAAAGTATTTAAAAATCACCAAAACAGAGTTTTTCAAACTGTAATCTGAAGGAATGAGAGCATTGGAAACAAGACAGAAATGCTCGAGTTTTATGCTTCAAGAAAACCTGATTTGCATTTTAATGATCATGTAAATTATCTTATTTGGAGCCACATGATAGTGCCCTGAAAATTTCAATAATTGAGAACTTGAATAAGAATTTGCATTAAAAATTCTTTTAGTATCAGGTAGCATTGATTTATTTGTCCAAAAATAAGGAAAAATACTGAAACTAATTTAATTTATCTGTTTCAATTTACTTATCAGCTATTAATAAATATAGTGAATGCCTATAATGTGAGATTATTTTGAACAAGCATAGGTGTCAGTGAAAAACCATAGGTATCGAGGACTTGTGTACTAATAAGGACAAGGATTATATAATATTTTGAACACATAAAAGTGATTGAGAGAACATACTGTACTTAAGATACATACTATACTATATTACTTGTCTATAAAATGTAGCTATATAATTATTCAAACTGTATAACTTATAATTTCAAATTTTTTAGAATGAAATGCTGGCACTATATCATGAACAGAGTCTTATACTTTCAATGGTCTACATTTTCATTGAAGTGCTTTTAAAAAAATAAGTTTAAGTATAATTGATTTGAATTAACAATCTGAATGCTATTGCTTAGGTGCCTGAGCCAAGCAAATAGTAATGCATAATAATGGATAAAAACATGGAATTTGAAACTGCATATATACAAGCTCAAGTTTTAATGATCCCTTTGCTTACTGTGTTGAACATAAACTGTTAAGAGCCTCAGTTTTTTTGTTTCTGAAATTGGTATAAAAATAGTACGTAGTTTATAAAGTTATGTGAAACAAATCATGGGAAATTCGTGGTTCAATGTCTTGCACACAGTACGGAGCTGATATAAGGCAGAATTTTTAAAATATGCCTTTTACCGTGATCAAAATGAATTAAAGGCTAGAATTTTCAGTGATCTGGTTAAATTCTATCCGAAATGGAATATTGTATAAAATCATCAAAAACTTGAAACAAAATTTTCACCTTTGGTTCATCTCTTCGCACACCCATGCGACCTCTCCTTGGTCTTCTTATTACTTTAGTTGTTCTGTAGTCAGACTGGCTCTCTACCAGGGACCCAACTGAATACCGCAATTCAGCTGAGGTGTCTAGATGAGTTCTGGAAAAAAAGAAAATGTGAAATACACTGAATTTAAAAAATTTAATTTACAAGCAACACTATCCACTGCTTAATTGGCAACCAAGCATAAAATCTCAAGGAAATAAACATCAAGGAAGAATATTGATGAATTCATGACAGAGATTTCCTCCTACTGATTTTCTACTTAAATTCTTCAGTGTTCTTACAAGGCCTACTACTGTCTGAACCCTTCCTACTTTCTATTCTCACTGACAGTTACTTTCAATGCCTTCTCTTCTCAACACTTTATTTTGCTTCTGAGTCTTTGAATATGTTGTTCTTTCTGCCAGAAAGAGTCTCTTCACACATTTACATACATATTCTTAAAGTTTTAGGTTAAAATTCCCATTATCACATGCTAAAAATTTTCCATTATCATAGATTATTCTAGTTTTTGGTATTCCTTTTATTTAAACAGTACTCAAGTTGGTATTCCTGCATTTTTTCATTTAAAACCTGTATTCTTCAACAAATACTGACCTCCATTTTGCTGGCAAGTATAAAATGCTTAATTGACCTAGAGGGAAGAAAATACCAGACCAAGACAAATAGAAGAAACAATTTCTCATAATTTATCTAAAGAAATCATAGTTCGCCTTTCTCCTTTTATCCAGGCAAAGTGAGTTTTATAATAGGAGAAATCAAAGGCAATATTTCCATACATTAAAGGTTTAAAACATTTTTTTTTATTGAACAATATTTTGAGGAACAAAGGAAGAGTAGTTACAATAGTCTTTGTTTTTTCTATATAAGGAACCATGTAGCTTCCTTTCCTAATTACCCATGACTTTTGTATATAATCTTACAATAAAAAAAAACCCTTTCATATATGTCTGGTATAAATTGCTTCAGAGAAAATTTTTACTTTTCTTTGCTTCCTGGAATGTCTCCATTATTTTTTCTAATTATCCAGCTCTTATTTTTTTCTTCAGAGTTGTGTCAAATTAGATCTCCATCCACCGTGGGACTCATTTTACTTTCATCTCTAATGAGATATGAGTTAAGGATATTATTTACCAATATTCACTAGTTTTAGCTCACCGCCCCCCCCCATTTATAAGATCAAAAATGGTAGATAAAGTTGTTGTTAACCTTCTATTTGTATTGGTTCTTTAAAAATTATGTGCACTCAGTCACGGATGTTCAATAATTATCATTTACTAAATATTCAGTAATGCTGTCTTAGTTATTTTTATATTTTCTACAATACTTTATACTTGTGATTTACTGTTTATAAAACCCTCTGTTCACTTCTCATTTTATTTGCAAAGAGAGCTTGTGATACAGTCAGGAAAATACTCTTTCTACATAACTCATGAAAAACTATATATAATCAGACTATCTCATTTTAAAAAAGTTTTATGCAATCACATAACTAAGTAATAGTATGTCTGACACTTAAGAATGTCAATCTTCCTATTGTTGATTAATGTTATTTTTATTTTAATCTTCTGTATTATAGAATACTTGTTTTATAAATAGTCCCCATGCTTCCCTGATGAAAATTCATTGTGGACAAACGTCCCATTGTTAGTTGTCCACGATGACTCACTGTAGTGATGGACTTTTAGATACTGACAACTGTATTTCTAAAACAGAAGATCAAAAAGATAATGAAATTGCTATTTGGTCCTATAATAATTTATTTAATTTGTGCATTCTGTGTATTTCCGTCTTTAGATATGTTATCAGTGTTTTCTCCTCCATCCTCCTCCTCCTTCTTATCATCACCATTATCATTATGTAAGCATATATCATTGAATTAATAATTTTACTTCAGATATGTAAATCAGGACACATTTTTTAGGAAAATAAGCATGATTTTCTAAAATCTACTCATTTATTAAAGAGCTATAGAGCATTTTTGGATGCTCTCTACCTGCTAAATTGCATTTCTTATATAAAACTGAAGACAAAAATGCAAATCACTGAATGTTACTTTGTTAACAGTTATACTGTAAAGAATACTTTAGGATTTCTTTTTAATTTGGAATTTTTATCTGAGTATCTGAGAATACTTTACCAGATATTTAATAATTTATCGATTGAGAGTATATTAAAAGTCAGCATTTTTTATACAAAGGTACTGAGATTAATCAAAATAGACAAAATTCTAGCCCTTGCAGAACTAATATTCTTAAAATTAAAAGCATACTACCAAGAAAAATAGATTTCAGGATGTACGAAGTTGTTAAAAGTTTCAAATAACTTTCATCGTTGTGTTGTCTCATTAACAGTTGACCAAATGAGTAACTTTTTTTAGGGTTATGTTTCAACTTTAAATAAAAAGCTGTAAGCACAAAAGAAAATTTTCTGTGAATTATTGAAATTCATAGAGAGAGAAATCATTTCATATTTTTAAAATGAAGTATTTAGGCAAAGTAGGTGTGACTAATTTATTTGAATATATTCTTTAATGCTTAATTCCTCCTTTCTTCTTTAGTCACAATAACTTTAATAGAAATGGTAGATGCTAAATTATCATATCATTGATATTTCTTCAGTAATATTAAGCAGTGAAACAAGGTGTGCACATAGACAAAAAAACACTAAAATCTTTTCCTATGAGAGATAAGTTCTTTATACACAGTTCTGTTTCTTCACTTAAGATCTTCTTTATGTATTTCTATTTAGATAAGTATAGAATACAAAATATGGTAATTTAAAACTGTCTTGCATCTATTCAGAAAGGGTTTCTAAATTAATCAGAGAATTATTTGTGAATGTTGAAGCTGTAAAATGGTAAGGAGTCAAAAGAGGGCATTGACTGCTAAGTCATAGGAGTTTCTTAAATTATTTATTTTTTTGAGAAACTATAAAATGAAATTCACAATGAAATTCATACTAATTTTTGGTGAACTACAGACAAGCTTTTTAATTAATATTACCTTGATATTGTGGGTTCTATTAAAGAGCCAGTTCTCATTTTCATCTGATCAAGTTCAGATCTCAGTTTTTCAATTTCTTCTGCTAATCTTTCCTAAAAATCAAAGAAGCTATATTCAGAGGATATGCAAATACCAATAATACCAATGCTCAATTATGAGAAACCAAAACAATTTTTTTTATAAAGGGAACACTGACAGATATCTTTTTATTAAAGATTATTGGACACGATAGTAAAATATGACTGATTTTGGCCTTTGTAATGAAAATGCAGCCAGCAGAAACAAATCAAAATTTATCCACATTCCCTAGTATTCACTGATCCTTTTGCAAACATAGGAGAATACCAAAATAGGATGACCTATATAAACATTACTTCAAAATGCAGAGTAGAAATCAAAGTCAGCTTAAAAACTAAAGCAAATGTCTCATTTATGCAGCAAGGAAAGTATTTCTATTATTCCATGAGGGTTGAAAGACACTGGGGTGAAAGAAAAAAAAGACTGAATTGAAAGCATTAGAAAAAGAAACATCACTGATATTAAGAAAAGTTAACCTAATGAGTTAAAATTAATGGATTGCTATTGTTACAATTTTTTGATAACATTCTCAGATTATCATTTTTAGTTTCATTCTATAAATTTATGAAGATAAAGATTACCTTATAGTCCTTAAATGAATGCTCATGTAAGCACTTAATTTTGATACAATAATTAAAACTTTTATACTGTTATAAATATGTAAATGTGTCCTTCTGAATTTTCTTTTTTTCCCTTCTCAGTGGCCAATGTTTGAAATTTAACTCATACTTCTTTTCTTATCATACTTTTTTTTAATCAATGTGGCCTTTGCAATATTTTTCTTATCTGTCATTTTTATTCTTACAATCAACATTTTACCATATACCTTTTCCCTGAAATATTTTACCAGCTTCTACTGAGGATGTGTTCTCCAAACATTCCTTCCCCAACATTGCTCTGTTCAATGTATAATTTTTACAATCATGCATGATTAAATAAATCATCTTTTCAAATATATGCAATAGTTTCATATTTTATTTATTAATTATTTTGTTATTTTCACACATTGAGCACCTCTGGTGTGCTAGTCCTTAAAATCAGCAGTGAGGTAACAGATTTCCTACCATTTATATAATGTATAATCTAATAAAAAGAAGATAAAATATTGGTAAAAAGGAGAAAATAGAAGTCATGGAACAGCTCTCTAATAAAATATATGAGCAAAGACCTAAAGAAAGGGAGCCAGTTAAAAATATGGGATTATCTTTTACTCTGCCTATATGAGATGACAGATGTTAACCAAGCTTACTGCAATCATTTCACAATACATTCAAATTATTAGGCTATATACCTTAAACTTATATTGTAATATATGTCAGTCATATTTCAATAACACTGGTAATAAAAGGAAAGTCATAGGAAAAGTCATAGCAGATAGAAGGATCAGATATGCAAATGCCCTTACAAAGAAGTATATTTGGTGAACTACAAAGCAAGGAGATCAATGTGACTGAACTGGATGTTAAAGAGTAACACGGGCAATGTATTTAGAAAAATATGGTTCCAGTGTTTAGGAAGCATAGTCTGGAAAATCTTTGTAAATTATTACTCTGAATGAGAGAAGAAATAACCGGAGAATTTTTGATAAATAACATGATAGTTCTGATGGCTGTGAAATGGACTGTTGAATGGAATTGTGAGCAATAAAATAAATACAATTACTATGGTTCTCCCAAAAATACTGGGAAGAAAATGATAATTTTGACATCAATGATGTTAGGGAGAGCATGGGTAGATTTTGGTTATATTTTGAAGACAGAACTAGCAGAATTTTCTGTTGGACTGGATTGGGGTGTGAAATAAAAAAAGAGGTCAAAAGTAATTCCAAAGTTTTAACCTGAGTAATTGAGAGAAAGATGTAATTTATTATGAAGACTGTTGGCAGTGGCCAGGTTAGGTGGTGATAGTGTTTGGGGGCACTGATTTACTAAGTTTGAGGTGATTATGTGCCAGATAAAGACACTGAGTTGGCTCTTGAATATTTAAACTCCCTCAAGGGAGAGGACTCAGTAAGTGAGATCTGAATTTGTTAGTGCTCAATTTAAGGATGGTGTTTAAATTCATGAGAGCATATGAAATCATGAGGGACTAAACACATTAAAAATCAAGGACAGTGTAGGAACTTCAAATTGTAAAGATCAAGAAGATGAAGAAAAACATTGGAAAAAAGAGATTGCTGAGTACACAGAGGATTTTGCTGATAATGGACTATGAGTTATAGATAATTGAGTGGAAAATTGAGGAGTTACAGGCAATGCATTTAGATTAGGAAATAAATTCAGTTGTAAGGGATGATATTCAGAAATAAGGCATGACCTGGGATTTACTTCTAGTAATTGAGAGAAACAAGAATGCAAAGCTTGGAAATAGTTAGTTCTGATGGTTGCTTAGACAGATTGTTGAAGCTACCAGGCTTGGGTAGGTGGTGGGGGAGTGGGTTCTGGGGATCTTGCCAGGAACACAGAGAGTTTTGGATAACATAACATTGCATAACAGGATCAAGTCCAAAATTTACAATCTGGTCACAACCTAGTTCTTTAAAAACAGCAACCAGTCACAGGCAAACTTCTGGTGATTCAGCAAATTAGTCATCTTTTGTTCTCTCTGTGTAGGTTCAATCCTCTGCTTTACCCTTCTATTGTTCTTAAGATCATATGTGCTTTTAGGAGTCTGGTAAAATGTCATGATCCTTGTGCAGACTTTGTAAACTAACTGTCCTATAGGTTGATATTACTGTGCTTCGGTAGATCTACTGTTCTGTGTACACCCTGTGAGACTACATAGTTATTTTTTAAAATAGTATCATGTCACATTCATTAGGGTTAAATGTATGATTAGCCTCTCTTAAATTTATTCTTTTACTTTTCCAGTATCTCCTGTGCCATACTCTTCCCAGATTTCCCTCCCTCCCTCCCTTTAGTCTTTCTTCTCTCCCTCTCTTTCTCTTTCCTTCCCTCTTCCATTTCTTGTCTCTTCCTTCTCTTTCCATTATTTCCATCTCCTCTAATACACATGAATATATCACTTCTTAAGTTAGTAATTTTATGTCCTATCATTTGCCTATGCTAAAAAAAAATAAGACAAAACTACTAACAAGAATTTTAGAGGCTAATGAAGGAGGAAAAGGAATATTAACAATGACAGCTTTTAACATTTTAAAGTGCTGTCCTTCTTGGCCTTTTCTACCACCTCTCCTATACAGGAAGAGCTGATTGCAGCCAAACTGTCATACTCATTACCATTTTTAGATATAAAACTCACTACTCATCCCTAAACACACAGCTGTGATGATATACTATATTTTGAAAGACCTGCAACACCAGACAACCTTTCTTTAAACCCTAGTCAATTCTGGCATCCCAGAAGGCTTCTCTAGAGCAACAATGTATGGTGATCTCTCCTACCTCTAGATTTTACTGTTGCACTCATTTGACAAAAGGCATCTGCTACTCATTGACTCACTGCTTTGTTAAAGTTTGTTCTCTCTCCTCAATTATATTTTTCATCTACTTTCGAATTAGAATCATGTTTGAAAACATGTAAAGGAAACATTTTTATGCATAATAGGTATTTAATAAATTCTTGTTAAAATGCTATCTCAAACTAGATACAACTATTGCTTGTATTTTTTTATTCCATATTATATAAAGCACAAACATGTTAAAACCATTGTTTCTCTGCTAGTAGTTAATGACTCTATTTTCAAAAAAAGTAGTGATTATATGCTTCAAGAGGTGGGCATCCAAAGTGTTGATTTGTGTTTGCTTTGTAAAAATTCATCAAGCTCTCCCTATATACGTAAACTTTTCTCTAAGTTTAATATTAGGTTTAAATTTCTTTAAAAATATAACATCTCAAAGTTATTTCTTATCAAAATTTATTTTGTAACCAAACATTCACCAGTGTGAAATAGGAAAATGGGCAAAACATTGTTTCCATAATACCTTATCATGCAAAGATTCTTCCAGATTCTTTCTGAAAGTTTCAGATTCTTGAATTAAAACATTCTATAGAAAACAGAACAAAGAAATAATTAATACATTAAACAGAAAATAATTAAGCATGTAGATTGATTTGTGCCAGTCAAGAATCTTTGAGTCTTTCCTTGGTACATTTATTTCTTAGTTTCCATGGAAACCATGTTTCAGTCTTTAATCTCGACATCTAAAGGTTTTGAAATGGAAATGTTAAATGAGAAATGTTATTTTGTAACACTTGGATTGACAAATCAAATAAATCTTCCTAAAGCTATTTCTGTCTACTCTTCTCAGAATTCAAAAAATGTGAAATAATTAGGTTCCTTTCAAAAAAGAAAAAAAATTAGTAACATGCTAAATATTAACCAGAGGTGTTATAAAAAATCCAGATGAACATATTTTTAGTATGTGAAAAGAGAATAAATTATCAGATTACTTTTTTTAAAGTTCAATTTTTGGACTTCTTTTATAAATACAGAATTAATGTCTAATACCCTTAAACATTAGGAAAATAATGCTTTAGATATACAACAACTAAGTTAAATATCATAATATGGAAATAAATAGCATTTTAGATAACTTTAAAATCCTTGTAAAAGAATTAATGCTGCAAAAGCTTTATACTGTTTCTTATAGTGCATGAGTTATTTATTTTTATAGACTAAAATTCTACTTTTTGATTTATGTGGTTCACTCATTTGAAACATGATTTAAAATAATGAATATTTTCAATTTATAGAGTAAAATTAAACTAAGAGTGTAGTAATTGGCATAGTGGCCATGCTTTTGGAATTGAGGGGAAAAGGCATTTCTTAAGACTTCCAACTGGATAAATAAATCAAACTACATTCATTGAGATATTTTCCCTATTTTGGGTTGCTATATGGAGTAGGGTGAAATGTCTAGTTTAACTAGTGATTGTCTTCAATCTAAATTTACAAAATTGTTTGTAAACAGGGATTTTAGCCCCTAATTAGTTTATACTCTGGAATTGGTAACTAACTCACGTAAATCATGTTAGTCTGTTAGTTGCCAATTACCAGTGAGATATTCATGATTGTGGACAACACTGCAGACTTCACAGAAGCACTTTTTAAAAAGAAAGTAGCAGAAAATATTGCCTGCCCAAACCTTTAGTGAAATTGACACTATTTCTCTTGGTGATATAAACTCACTTGTATTTTGACTTTTAGTTGCGTAGACAGAAATTACTCAAAACACTTGAATAAGACAAAGAAAGCCTCCAACATACCCCAATGTTTTTGCTTTATCACTTTTCTTCTTTGCACACCAAACAAAAAATAAAGTATTTTATTAAAAAATCACAGTACATTTCAATACATTTGTCTCCTATGATCATAGTAATAGGTGAGATTCAAATACTATGAGGCATTTTTTATTTATTCAAAAAAGGAAAACAATGTATTATACACAGATGCTGAATTACAACTGTAAACACCCTAATCTATATTATATTACCATAGAGTAGTCATAAAATTTAAAAAAGATATTCTTAAGATAAAAATAATAAATAAAATAAATCTCACAAGTTTATAAAGATTTTCACTCACTTCTAAGAATAAATCAGGCTTTTTTTAAAATTAAGAAAAGTAAGTGAATCATCTGACAAATAAAATAACTACAAAAAGGTATAAAAGAAATATGAGCATAAGAGCATTGCTAATGTTCATGTGATTCCACCCTTCTGTCATTTTTACCTTTTCTTCTAGAGCAGCCATTCTCTCTTTTAAGTGAAGCTGTAGGCGTTCATTGGATTCAGTCAGAAGTCTATCCACAGTATCAGATAATCTTTTGTTGTGCTCCTCATTCATTTTCTCTCTCTGCCTAGCCTTACATTAAAGAAGAAAAATACATAAATTTGACACAAAAGTCATTTAAAATAGTATTTGGGTTCATCTTGTAATTTTTCTAGTTCAAAAATTGGTTTAAATAATTTAAATTAAACTGATAACATTTTTTCATTCTCAAAAATTCACAAGGCATATCCATAATATTTTAAATATCATCCATAATCAAGAAAGATACTCAATATGAATATATGGACTATAAATCCATAACTCATGATTGAGAGAACAATTCTTAATAAACATACTCTTTGAAGTTCTTGATTTTTCTCTTCAAGTTGACCTTCTAGATGTCTCATACGTTCTTCAATGTTTCCATGTCTCTCCTCAGCCTGTTAAGAAATATGAAGAATGCACCTGAAATACAATGTTTAGTTAACACTTTCCCTCTAAATAAATTGAAATAAAATGTAAAGCAAGCTACTACCAACCGCAAATGTAGTTTTCAAAACAGAAACTTTCTTTAAACAGGCAGCTGATCAGCATTGCTTGAAATGTGTCAGCTACAAAGGCCTGTTACATCCAAGCATCAGCAAAACATTGGAGATTTTTTATGAGCAATGAAATCAGCCAAATGTAACATGCAGACTGTGCATGGTTTGAAAACAAACCTGCCATTGTCCAATCTTAAGCTCCTGAAGCACTGAACTGCACAGATGGTCGATTATCAATAAATAAAAGTAACATAATTTTTAGAAATGAAAAGAAAAACTTAGATGAATTCTATTTAGCAATAGAAAGTAAAGTCCAGTAGGACTACCTTCCTACGTATGGAGATCATTTCTTGTAGTTTAGCTTCCATAACATATTGATAATCATCAGATGAGGTAGAAGAGGTTGGATCAGACTAACAAGTCAAGGAAAAGGAGAGGGACAAAATTGAAAAATCAGAACTAAAGACACTGACACTGAACAGAACATAGCACAGAATGCTTAAAAGAAAAGTGTGACAGCAAATTTAATACTCTAATAGACAGAATTTTACATGGAAAGAACTACACTGATATCTGGTGAACATGATGCAGTTGATGGTTATAAATGAAAAATAATGATATGCTCAAATAAAAATCTACCAACCTAAGGCATGAAGGTTAAGAATGGATGGTGATGAAGGACTACTACAGAATGACTTAAAGCAATTCTGAAAGAGTCATGTAATAGTTGGAATTATGGGAAACCAAACACTAGAATATGTCTCTGATAGATTGTCAAATTTTTGCATTTTGATTTGTTTACTATATTTCTTCAAAATAATGGGTATAAATGTATCTCAACCTTGAGGAGTATGCTAAGGCAATGACTCAGGTGAAATAAATTTGGAATAAAATTTAACATAAACCCAACTCTGTAGAAATCAGAAAGCTAAGCCATGGGGTTAATTATTGTAAATATTCTCCAATTCGAGCAGAATTGAGTTTCCTCAGCAACAATGGCAAACTTAGAAAATGACTTCTGGACTGTGAAACACATTATAGCCATAGGTCTAAAACCTCTGCAACTATTAAAAAAAAATATTTCAAATGAAAATTATTAAAGGCCTCATATTATCTGATTGACAATAATACGATGAGGACAAGAAAACTTGTTTCTGAATTCTCTTAAATGACAGTAGAGACCACTAACAAAACAGTGTCTGCATTGATTTGTTGCTATGGAAACAAAATAGAGCCATAAAGTGAGAAAAAAGGCAGCATAGTGCCTTGTGAGCTAATGTTTGCCCAGTGCCAAGGTTAGTTACATGTCTTGGAGGTGATTGTCAGGTTACCACAGACGCAGCGTGTTCAACAAATATGACATTGCTGATAGCTAAATTGTATTAATATGTTATGAACAGATTACATGTAAAATTACATCAACATTTTAATCATAATTACAAGTAACCACAATATCAAAAAACAAAACAAAACAAAACCTATGCAAGGACTATAAAACTTAACTCCAGAACGTGTTCTATTACATTTTCTACATTCATTCTGAAACAGTAAAATTTAATTTATGCAACTATAGGACTAAAGATAAACAAATCATGCATTATCTGAAAAAAATAGTAACATTCATATATTGGTTCATATGCATATGTCTCATTTTATCCAACATTTTAAAATTAATAAACGAAATAAACATTTAACATTTCAAACATGGTGTGCTTATGCAAATTATAATTCAACATTTACATTTTGTAAGATTTTTCTTTCTGATGTTCTTATTTCACAAATATGGAAAATAACAAATACAGCAAATAACCTATTTTTCTCCTCAATTTTTCAAGTAGAAGCAACATGGAAAGTTACCACACTTCCCCATTACCTTAAAATTATTTAAATATATTATTTAAAACTTAGAATATAATTAGACTATAGTGACTGTGTCAAAATATAATTGAAATCATAATCTAATTTCATAAAGGTCTCTAATATTTCAAAAGTACATTATAACAGTTAATTAGTGGTATTAAAATAATCAGGTGACTGATTCCTGATAATTAGGGCATAGCTCTTCAATTTCCATAACTATCTCTTCAAATTTACAAGTCCAATCAGTCTTTCAAAGATCCTTCAAAATCCCCCTGCTTCCATTTTAACTACTGAAAACATATCAAATAATGTGAAAATTCACTCCAGAGATGCAACAAAAATTTTCTCATGTTTAAATCACTATGTTATTGCTGACATTTTTATTAATACTAAAAAGAATCAAATACCTTGTGGAATTCAGGATGACATTGTCCTTGCTGAGTGAATAGGCATTTTAATTAAAGAAGCAGACATCATAAATCATATGATTGGGAGCCCCAAATTTTTGTTAGTTGGTTGTGCATTAGTTGTCAAAGCCAAATTTTTAGTATTATTCATATCCATTAATCAATACTTCCAACTTTCTAAAAGGCTTAAATGAATCTTGAGCGTGCACATAAGCACATACCTGCACATACACACATGCACGCGCGTGCACACGCACGAAGAAAAAATGTTATTCTTAACTGAAAATTAAACTCTGATATAATTTCCAAGCAAACACTGGAATCAATTTTCAACCACTATTGATTTATGCTCATCTTCATCTTTTGAAGACAACTCTTTAAGCCATTGTAAATACAACAATTGTACAAGAAGTTATTTATTTATTCATTTAATTTATCTTCTTTGATGGGATATAAGGCTTATCTTTATTTTACTCTTCAGTGTGACAACAAAATTTCAAATGAGCTAAGTTTTGGAAAAAATTACAGGCAGAAATAATTTTGAAAAAAACATGATTATATTTGGAAATGGAGGAGATACTAAATTTAGCAAAGATTGGAGAGCTAAAGAGAAGAAAAAGTAGGTAGCAGTTAATGAAAGAAGAAAAAAATAGGCTAAATAAAATGTCTGAAGGATTGTTAAGAATATTATTCAATATAAGAGAATGAAGAATAGATTTAAACTAAGTAGACAACTTATTTTACGTTAGTGAGTAGTCAAAGCAATTAAGAAGTAGAAAAAGACTATGATGATCTGTAATAGTGATATATTAGAAATGAATTGAAATCAACAAAAATATATAATTGCAGGTACTAGAGATTGTCCCTAAAGTTATTGGGAAATGAGAATTTAGGAAAAAAGGACAAATTCATTGTCAAGATGAGATTCGGGAGAAAAAGAGATATTAAATACTTAAAAATGTTACAATCAGGAGTGTATTGAGGATAAACTTTCTACATTTAAGGAGCACATATAATGAATAAAACATGATAATAATCTAAAAACTGCATATTTGAAGTTAGAATTGTTATAGAACTAGCCTGAAGAGAAAGCAGCAAAATTGCAGAGAGTGAATTGTGTCTTTTTAAAGACTTTTAAGGAAGGATAACAGCTACTAAAATATGAGGAGGAAATCAAAACGTTCCAGAGGAAGTGGAATTTTAGCAGCAGATTGTTAGGTAGAAGTAAACTGAGAAAACTATTTTACATACAAAATTGAATATGTGTATTCAAACAAGAGTCCAATAGGATGGAAAGAAGGATAATGATGAGACATTTATTTCCAATTATTTTTGTATATGAAATAAAAGATTCTTAGGATCGTTTAATTTTATGTATCGTAAATCATATATTATGCTTTAAATGATGCTCTATTCTAAGTCTATCAGAGGTTAATATTGAGGCATGTAGCTACTGAATTTTGAATTCTGTTTCTTTAGAGAGATTTCAGAATTTTGGTTATTTTAATCAGGATAATATTGATGATTCATTTACACAAAATTCTACAAAATTCATTTTTAATATTTACCTACTTACTTAACTCCTCTTCAAGTTTTTCTGTTTGTTAAGATAACTTTATAAAAATTATCTTATGCTCCTCAAATGAAAATAATAAGTATACATATTTTAATTTGTATTATAAAATTTTAAAATATATTTGCAAGGAAAACCATACTACTACTTCTATATTTGCATACTTTTATAAAATTTAGAGAATATTTCTCAAGATGACAATTTGTCTTTATCTTAGAGATCATGTCGCTCTGAATTTGCAGTAGAACAATTTCAAGTTTATGGGGTAACACCTTACTTCAGAGGACCTAGATTATAGCACCAACTGCTTGGACTCTCATTCAGCCAGTTACTCCAATATTTTACGGATAAGTACCTATTTCAGTACTTTTTAACCCTGTGCTATTTGTCAAATGTCTGCCTTTTTAATTCCTGGTTAACTAATTTAATTTAGTAGTAAATAAATCTACTGTTGCTCTTTGTTTTTTCAGGAAAGCATGTATATGTGCCTACTTTTATAATGTCACATTGATTGTTTTAGATAACTCCAATGCTAGAATTTGTCCCTTGTAATTCAAATATCTAAGTTACTCATTTACTGTAGTAGAAACTAGAAAATGACACATAAATGATTATGTGACCATCTAAAATGTGTGTCTGCTTTTGAATTGTAATATTAAAAGTCAATATGCTTTTAAAAGACAAAATATGATAGATATTATTCTTGTGACATACGTGTGTACTTTCGAGGTAATGCCATTTCCATTTGACTGTGAAAGGTAAGAATAGTAATTTTTAACATAATGGCTATAAATTTCAAAAACATGCAGCTGATTATAAAATTTAATGACCACAATATGGCAAATAATTTTGAAAATTCTTCAGAGTATTATTATTTTAATAGGTTCAGAAGAATTTGGAATTACTAAAACCACTTTCTATTTGATGGCTTTAAATATTAGCCTTCTACAACTTTAACTTCAGACTCCTAACACATTTTTTTATATGGAAATCAGAGTAGAATAAACTGTCTGTATTCCCTATACTTCTAATAGCATATAATTCATGTTAAGCCTATTAAATTATTATATCTCAATATGTAATTAATACTTATTAAATACTATAATTGTTTGTTAATATTCAGTGATTATTCTTTACACAACTGTCACCAAGGAAAAACAACTATAAAGACATAATATTTTGGTTGTTTTTATTAATATTTCAATAGGCAAAGGAAAGATCACATTTATATGTACCAGTCATTCAGGTTAGCATAAATAAGATATGAAAATTTTTTCTAAATTAGTCAGACTAATATAAAATATATTAACTGAATAGTCATAGTCTACAGAAAATCTTTATAGGTATCATTTTGACTGCTAGTCATTTCTGTTAAGACTATCTAAGTTGGCCAGTTGCTTTATTGCAGTACCTTTGTCAGGGCTGCAATTCTCTGAGCCAGTTCAGCCTCTACTTCAGGTAAGGTCTCTGCTTTTCTCATAGTCTGCTGCAACTTTTGCTCAGCCAGTTCAAGACGCTCTTGCAACTGTCTGTTCTTCTCTTCCATCTGAGAAAAGGCATGGAAAAGAGACACGTAAAGAGTCACAGGGAGGACAGCAAACACCAGTCTAGGTGCTCTGGTCTTCAGTCATTAGACTTAAAACCAGTCTATTTTCACACTGCAAAGTGAAAATTTCTTTGTTTTCATACAATGCTTATTCACATCCCTTAAATAATAAAATTCAGCACATTAAAAAACAGAAAAAGTACTTATCTGTGGCAGCAAAAATATCAGTTACTAAACTTGGATAAATGGAATACGACTCAGTAATAAGACTTCAAAAGTATGAGGGTAAAATATTGAAACACAGTATTAATGAATTGGCTAATGGATAAGAATCCAGGCTCTAGAGACGGGATTGGCAAATTTTTTCAATGAAGTTACAAATAGTATTTTCGGCATTGAGTATCAAGTAGTCTCTAGTCCAACTATTTAATTCTACTGTTACAGAACAAAAGCAGTCATCAATGATGACTGTGTGAATGAGTAACGACTATGCTTCAATGAAATGATATTTACAAAGCAGGGTCATAGTTTTGACATGCGGGCCAAAATTTGTTTATTTCTGCTCTTGAGACAAATAGACCCAAGATTCCATTTTTGACTTTGTTAATAACTACAGTGTTCATTTCTCTGAACTTCAGTGTCCTCAGTAAAATAACTGGCTACTTTGTAGGTGGTGGTTAGATTTATGTGAGGCAACACATATAAACCATTTAGTATAGTTTCTGATTCATATATTTATTGAAAGTATATAGCAGTTATTTGATTAAGATAAATAATTACTTTTCCAAAATGTAAATTGCATACTGAAAATCCAATCCACACAGTTAGTTTGCTTCTAAATTTTAGTGAATGATTGATTGTCAAGAAATATCCTAATATCCCATGCTATGAAAAATGCTGAGAATCTACACATGGACCAGAACAAAACAAAGACAAAGATACTGAACCTGCCGTAGGATGGCCTCTTTATTTGCCAACTCATTTTCTAGTTTATCATTCATGTCATGAATGGAGGTAGATTCTCTCTGAGCACTGAGGTAACGCTTCTCCAGGGTTGTGATTCTTTCTTCCATATCCTCCTTCTGTGCCATGGCCTACAATTAAAACAGAAAAATTTCAAGTCAGATTTGCAAGTTGTAGATTGTTTTGTGTATTGTCTGTTATTTAAATTTAAAAGCAAGGTATCAGCACTATTGCCTTCTTGCAGTAAATACTTACATGGAAAACATGTAAATGTTATTTTCTTTTTATGGAAGGGATGAAAGATTAATGTGAGGATTCCAAAATGATCTATTAGAATTCTTCTCACATTTTGTTAACCAGAGCATTCTACTCTCTGAAAATGCAATGGAGTACATTTCAAAACTACCTGCTATAAATTTGGCATTTTTAGAAAGAAGTGACAGATAATTTAACTTATTATACAGAAAAGTATAACTCAATTATAAATCATAAAATTGGAAAAATGGTAGTGAAAGTTCCAAATTGTAAAGCAATCTTCAAATCAGGGATCTCAATAATGTCAGTGTTCTCTTCTTCACTTGCAAATAAGAGTAAATGGTTTAAAGAGGAGGTCTAAAAAGTAGATTTGAATCATATTCACAAACAAATTAACCAAATGACTTTGAAATCTAACCCATGTCCATTTATATAAATATATATATATACATACATACATATTAATTAAGAATTCAGAAAATTCAATGAACATATAACTGGAGGAAAAAAACTGACTTGGTATAATTGGAGTAAAACTATGACAGTGATATTTCAAACAATATTTTTTAAACAATTAATCCATAGGTACTATGGACAAGATTTTATCTTCCTGTTACATGGATTTTATTGATAAGATGATAACTTTTTTTTCTTTTGGGTTTCCAAGGTTAAAGTGAAGGTATTTCCATACCAATGGCTAAAAAGAAGGGAAATAGACTTACAAAGAAGTCACCAAGATGAAATTAGGGTAAGGGAAAAAGAGACAATTCAAAGGAAATAAACACAAAAATTAAATTGTGTTTCTGATTGACTATTATCAAAATACAATTATAGAATTTTAGCAGACTTTTAGGGTGTGTGAAAAGATGTCCTATAGTTTAAAAATAAGCAAGCAAATTAATACGACAAATAAGTAATAAAATTCTGGTGAAGCAAAAAGCTATAAAAGAAAATACTGTTATAGGAAATTACTACTAGGGTCATTTGTGGAAATTATTTACACAATCACTACAATGTTAACACTGAATGTGATTGTAAATGACCATAGTGGTAGTGGAAGGATGGGTGGAAGAGAAAGGAAAAGAGGGAATAAGAGTGCTGAAATCCCCATCTAACATAAGAGCAAGACATAGATTATGTTTAAATAAGAGAGGAAAATACCAGGTTAAAATTAAGAATCTTAGGTAAGGGGGTGGGAGGTGGATGGGGATAGGGGATCATGTGTGTGTATGTGCATGTTTTAGATTTGTACACTATTGATGCTGATTTTGAAAAATTATGTATATATAAAAATTGAAATTAATTTTAAAATAACATGTCTACCATGAAACGCATCATGTTATCCCTAATCCTTCTGCTCTAACTCCTGAAATAAAATCTCTCTATTGTCTACAGAATTAAATCATTCTTTTAGAAATTTAGGATCATTTTTGAAAATTCCTTTTCTTAAGTTTAATGTACAGCCTAACCTATCATCTTGCTCTTGGTCTTTTTATCCCTGTTTTCTTATTCTTCACCCTACTGACAAAGAGATCGTTCTAATTTCCAGTCTTATCATATTGACTCTTGCTTATATACCTTTATCTGGTCCCCTACATCCCCAGTGTAAGGTAAGAGCTATAAAGCTTAGAAATAAGTAGTGTATGACCTGACATGTACCACTATGTACTAGGATAAATAATATCCCCTATTCTCCCCTAAAATTAGATACTTACCTTACTTATAAATAGGGTTTTCCAATGTAACCAAGTAAAGATACCTAATACTTACTTTTTGATACTTAATGAGTATCAAAAACTTTAAGCATCATAGGTAAACTTAACTTCTATACCCACTTTTTAAAAATTGTGATAGTAATACCAACCACATTAATACTTTTGTGATACATGCTTTGATTATCTTAAGTATTTTTCATGATGTCTCATATTCAAAACACACTTAATAAATACTAGCTGCTGCTTTTTATTATTAGTTACTATTATTCTTACAATTAGATGATATGACTCTGGCTTACAATACATGCAAGATTTATTGTGTGTGATTTTGGCATTATGTTTTTGATTCAGTGATTTATGTGGGAGACTCAATTTTTAACTGCAGGCTGTGTTACTAAAAATAACTTGAATTTACAAGTCTTGGAAATATCTTTTCCCTCTGTGTCACTTGGAAATTCTAAAAAAAAAAAAAAAGAAAGAAAGAAAAAGAAAACACTTTTTCTAGACCCTGAAAACTGCTCCCTAAAAGAAAAGGAATAAAATAACATAATGATTCAATTATCTCTTGACCAAAATATATTTATAAGCTGGATTTTATGACATCAAATAAGTGTAGCACTAGAGTAACTGAAATATAGATATTTGAAAAATATAACTCCATGATGCAGACAGTAGAAAAGGAAAAATTGATAAATGCTCATTCATTTACTCTCTCAGAGAACTTTTAAGGAAATTATTTATTTATTTTACAGAGTTATTTGAGTTTCAGATTGTTGAATTCGAACCTGCATTGGTATGCATATCACACCACACGTGCCAAGAGAGTTCAACTGCGTATCCCCACCGCTATATGTGCCCCTATTCCTTGATTCTCTCCACGCTTGCTCCGCTGGTAGTCACTGTCTTGTTTCTTGTGAATCTTGGTGTGTTTTGTCAGTTTGTTTTGTTTCTTTATATTCCACAGATGAGTGAAAATGTCCTGTATTTCCTTTTTTTTCTGCCTTATTTTGCTTACTATAATCAATTCAGCCCCATTCAGTTTGTTGCAAAAGGTGAAATTTCATCTTTTTTAATGAATACATAGAATTTCATTGAGCATATATACTACACCTTCTTTATCCAGTCATCTGTTGACAGTCATTTAAGTTGTTTCCACGGTTACTGTGAATTGTGCTGCTATGAACATGAGGGTGCATTTAATCGTTTCTGATTAGTGCTTTTATATTTTGGAATATGTGACTAGAAGTGGGATTACTGGATCGAATGAATTCCATTTTTGTTTTTGTTTTTTATACATTTCTCTACTGTTTTCCAAAGAGGTTGCACTAATTTACATTCCTCCCAGCAGCAGAAGAGAGTCATTTTTCCTTCATACCCTCACCAGGACTTGCTGTTTCTAGTATGTTTGATGTATAGTTGTCCCTCGCTATTTTGCAGTTCACTTATCATGGTTTCAATGTATCGTGGGTTTTTAAAAAAATATAATTCTGTATCACGGAATTTTCACTATATCACAGGATTCTGCAGTATTCGTATACTTCACTAGTGAGTACCCACATAGAATTTTATATGTTGTTAAAATTACATAGCTTTAAGAGTGTAGAAAGTGTTTATCAGTGTGGGAAAGGTTAATAAGAGTGTGGGAAGGGTTTATGGGCGAGTTGGAAGGCCTTAAAGTATAAAGCCTTATAGAAAGGCTTATAGAGTATAAAGCCTTAAAATATATATAAATTATAAAATAAATTATAATACCGCTGCTTCCCAGATTTTCACCCATCGCAGGCGTCTCTGGAACCTAACGCCGCTATAGGTGAGGGATTACCGCAGTCGGCAAGTTTTTAAAGAGCTCTTAATAGGAAGTTGGAAAGATGACGGAGGTTTTATCAGCAAAATAAATAAAAATTTCACAGATAATTTTAATTCTTTGCAGATCTATATATTTCATTAGATATTATTATCCAATACTTCATTATTATCCTTCTTGATTAAAATGTGGAGAGCTAGGCCTCTATTTCAAGACTGCTTCTTAATCTTCTGTTTTTTACTCTGGAAAACTAAAGTTTTAACTCCTCTTTTGCATAGCAGATTTCTGAATCTGTTCTGAACACTTCATTTTCAAATATTTCAGAAAAAAATAGGTCTTAGCTGAACTCTGAGATTGCATTTATGGATCAAACACTGAAAGCAATCTAGTAACAACCACTCAGAAATACTTTTCCAACTCTAAGGACTAAGCCTGTGTTTGTTTTCTAACGTGTGTGCCGTCTGTAGTTCTTTAATCCAGCCCCTTATTCTAATTGCTCACAATCAATTTAAGGAGAAACTAAGATTTATTTCTTGACAAAAGATAATTTCAAAAAATGTTCTGAAGTCACTAATGAAATAAACATATAATTCATTTTAAATATGTTAGACTTTCCTCAGATGTAAAGCTAGTTGTATTTCAGTTTTTAATTATATGGCAGTTCTTCTTGTCTTTAATTTTTTTCCTTAAGGCTTCAACAATTATTTATTGCTATACAAAATATAAATCATAATGTTCTAAAAATGCTATAGGTGTACACATAACAGTTATCTTTTTTTTTCTACTAAAAAATTTGCAATCCAGTAGATTTTTGTGACCATAGCCAAAATAATGCATTATTGTCTAGGAATATAAAAGCAAAGTCTGGAGTTTGAGTGTGAGTAAAAGATAAAATTTTTAGAGTATTTATTTTTCACTTTTTTATTAAATAAATGTTAGAGGATTGACTACTTAGGGATCAGTAACTGTGCAGCTTATTTTTTATGATTGTTTCTATCACTGAGTAAATTTCGTATTTTGTTGATTTTAGAAGCTGCTAATAGTGATAAAAGCAAAGATTTTGAAATGAAGCTCAGTCTATGGCTTCCTGGTACTGGTTGGTGGATGGAGTTGAGGGGAGGATAACGCAGAGACCTCGGATAAGTCACTTTACCTCCCCATATGTAAGGCTCCTTACCTGAGAATAAGTTGGGATAATGACAAGCAGCTTCCCCATTGAATAATTTTGAGGAATGTAATATAATGCAGCTGTAATAGTTTTCAAGATTGGTACTCAAGAAATCCTCTCAGCAAAACAGGAACCTATGACCTATGAACTGATTCTTTTTGTAAACATTGATTCATCCTTTATACCCTTTAATATACACACGTAATACATACACATGCATGTACACGGGCCCCTTGTCTAGGGATCAGTAACTTCATATCTTTCTACCGTCTTGCATCTGGCACATCTTATTCATATTGTCTTCTCAGCAAGCATTTATTTTGAAACCTCCCTTCAAAGTTGAATGGTGAGACATATTTCTCATGAAACTTTCCTAAAATGTAACTACCTGGAAATAACCACACCTGTAAGAATAGTTATATTCTAAAATAATTTCATGTGAACACTTTACCTATTAGAAGGAATTCCTAATAAAATAATATCTGACATCAAATGATTGACATGTTTAATGTGGCTTGGATTTCTATCACCCACATTCTTAGACCATTGGAATCAAAGGCTTATTTTTCCATGGGCAGTAAGAAAGCAGGATCTGGAGGCAGTGGGCCCTGTCTGTGACAGTGTATTGGATAAGCCTGAATAGAGGAGGTGAGTGCTACACAGTTAAATCTCAGGGTGCCTTGGAAGTTCAGGTATAAGTTTGCAGATGGCAGATGGACCATGGGTTGAGACCTGGTACTGGAGGAACAACTAAAATAAATGCACAAATAAATAAAAGTGCTTCCTCCTTCTTTCCCTTCCTTTATTCTTTTCTTCCTTCTTTCCTTAAGAATATTTCCTCCTCTCCATTTTAAAAAATAGTTTGGTCTAGGAATTAGAGAATAAATACATACAGAATGAGTAAAAGCTCAAGAAAAGGCCCAGGTGGTTTACTAGTCAGAAATCAAAGTATTCTTTAACAATAAATATGAACGATAAGGTAAGCTTATCTATAGATAGATTATCTGGGTTTTGGTCATGAGGAGAAGTAAGACAATCCATTAATTCACATAAAGTGTAGAGAACATAATATCATTAATCTGTGTGTTGTCAAAACAATCACTTCATGGATCTTCTTTTTTTCTGAGATATTAGGCATTGTTTTAGTACATACTCTAATCTCATTCATGACTTTGGTATTTACATCAAACACCCATTATTGTCCATTCATTTAGTAAAGAGTCTTTTATTTTCGATTATCTGCTCAAAGGTTGTGTATGTCATTATGATAGAACACGAACAAAGCATCACCAACAAAAATGAGAAATTCTGGCCTTTATGAAAGTTTATGTACTTTGCAGAGGGTGTTATATGACAAACAAGTAATCAGTAAGGCACCTATTTTTGTCACACTGAAGTAAGCACTGTGAAATTAAAAACTGAAGGAAGAGGGAAAATGTATATGTGCAAGTAGGATTATTTCTTAATCCCAGAAGAAAACAACATTTGAGTAAGAGGCAGAGAAAAGAAAATACAATAAAATAGGTATATGGCTTATATAAAAGAACATATTAGCTAAACAGAGTGGGCTAAAAAGAGCAGATGGGTTTCAAGAGATCAAAAGGGGGTGGTAGAAATTGTGGTTTATAGGCCACTGCAAGGGCAGTGATTTTATTGAAAATAGGAGAGGTAGACAACTTATGGTCAAGTCTGAGGAGTTTTAATTAGGAAAGTGAATTGAAACGGCATCATACAGGTAACTCAGGCCTCTTTGTTAAATATACACTATTACAGTATAAGAGACTACAAGAATAGATTACCTAATAGGGAAGAACCATGAAGATTGTGAGAAGAGGTCATATTATGGATAGATTTCAAAGTCTGGATATGATTTTTGGTTGAATCAAATGTGGTATGTAAATGAAAGACAGTTACCAAGGACAGCTCCAAGGCTTTGATTCTGAGCAGATAATGGAGCTGCCATAAGCTGAAATGTGTAAGCCACAAGTAAATCTCCCTTGGAGTATATTAGAAGGAAAAAAAAAAAGTCTTGAGGATATTAATTTTGAGAGATCCAATAAAGATTGAGATATAGACAATAAACAAGAGATATAAATTGGGAGTCACAAGGTGATGGGTAGCTCTTGAAGCTATGAGTTGGATTAATTTATCATAGTGAAGGGAGGCTCAGAAGAGAAGGAATCTCAAGGTTGGGGAGGAGAATTAGAAACAGCAAAAAGAGCCTGAGATGCGGGTAGCAAGTCAAGGTAGAGGAAAACCTAGAGAATAGTGTGCTATTACCCACATGAAAAAGTACTCCAATGAATGGGGATTGGACCAAGTGTTTCAGTGAACTGAGAAATGACCCCTGGGTTCAGTAACATGGAAGAGGTCAATAGTAACTTGTAGTTTGGATGGAAATATGGAGGCAAAACTGTGATAAAGTGGGCTCAAGAGAGAATTGGGAAGAAAATAATTGTATACATAAAGTGTAGTCAACTCTAATAAATAATTATATATAGGATATAAACAAGAAAATATAAAAATAAAATATACAATCATAAAATGTCCATAAATACATAAAATTTTCTTATTAATTGAATAGAGTGAGAAAGCGAAAATTCTCATCTTTTCAGATTAACTGCTAAGATGATTGGACAATATATAAAACATCTCTTTGTATCTTTTGTAGTAACTTTAAAGTATTTTCTTTTTTAATAGATGAAATGAAACTAAGTTTAGCAAGAACTGAATATATGAAGTTCCCCATGTTCACACATATGTATTTACATTCACAGAGACCAAACCAAAATAAAAGAGGAAATTTTAATGAAATGTCTTTTAGAATTCCTATATGCTAGAGGTATATAGTGGTATATTAGTCATACCATATTTAAGATTCTTTTAAATTTAAAAGCTTACAGTTAAAAAACAATTAAAAACTAGAGAAAAATTTTGTTATGTATGATACTTGGAACCAAAATTTTTCTTTCATGCATATGAAGCAAACTATTTCTACCTTTGTGAACAAGTTTTATAACTAATATAATACACTCCAAATCATGGTCTTTTGAGAAGATGTAAAGAGTATATTACCATTAGAGGAAATTATGGAAAAAAGCATCTCAGTGGTAACATTCAGAAAGCAAAGACTGAAAGTTTTATGAATCACTTACCTCCCTAATGTCTCTTTGATATTTAGTGTTCATTTCTTCTGTTTTAATGAGATCCTTTCTTGCTGTCTCTGCTTCCTGTTCCACCTCTCCCACTCTTGAAGAAAGGGCTGCTAAACGTTCTTTCATTTGGGCCATTTCGTAGTTTTGCTTTTCAAGTAACTCTTGCAATTCGACTATTTGACTAGTTTCATCAGTGGAGTCTATAGAACCATTGGACAACCGCTGCAGGAAATGAAAAGAATTACCATTTAAGATTATCTTCATCTTTAATTTAAACTTCATGAACTGAAAGAATCGAAACTGATAGGGCTTTCACACTGAGAAATAATGAATAAAAAATTCTTAGAGAAAAACAACTTTTAGATGGATAGTAAGTTAATGAGAAAGCTTTTAATTGACATTCAAATGTGAAGCTACATCAATCAATTTCAGACATGCATCTGAATACAAAGTTTGCATACATAGGGATATTTATGATTGAGAAAACAGTGTGTATCTTAAATATTTAATAAGTGACAGCTATGATCTTATCAAATACAAAATTTGATATAAAAATACTAAATGTGACAACAAATTATCATTAAATAATAATAAAGGACATGGAAATGATATAATATTTTCTATTTTTATTCAAGATCTTTTGTGTATTTGCAAGTTTTATTTTCAATGATAATAGAAAAATAACACACAATGTTTTTACTTTTAAAGACGGTTATTCCTGCTGTGAATCTGACCTAGTTGAACAAAAGTATAGCATACACAAATTTTGATTTCTACATTACTATCCACAGAAAAGTCATGGGTGCATACAACCACAGGAAGGAGGTTGAAAGGGTCTAGATACTTTGTGATTGATTTATTCTCTTTCTGAAAGGACTGCCTAGAAACCAGGGTGACTCCTGTTTTCAGAAGCATCCACAGCCTAAGCTCTACTAGTGCAGACAGTAGCAACTGGGGAGAAACAGTTGTTGAGAGAAAAAAGATTAAAGCAAAGTAGAAAGGTAAATATGGAGAAAAATAAAAGAAAGTATAATTAATTCTATTCTAATGTTTGAAAAACAAGAACTTGTTCCAACATGATAGATATATTAAGAATTTAATATAATGTAAATTTTGAATTTTCTTATGTGTGATTTCATTCCTGAGGCTTGCTGGCTAAACATAGAAAACTTTACCTAGTTGAACCAAGTCATGTAGGAACACACAGAATGCATGAGTCTTCTTTAAACATCTACCACCTTAATTGCAAGCTTTGATGACACCTTTCCACATTTATGTTACAACTCCCCTGATTTTGGATATCCTCCCTTCCACCACTGTACAAGTAGTCACAGGTATAATTTTTCTGACACCACTTCCATCAGCAAACTTCAGATGTTCTCAAGTTGTAAAGAATCACATTGATCATAGTACTTATGCAATTTAAGCTATTCAACATTGTAAAACTGTACTATGATTTTGGTAGCTTGCTCTCTCTCTCTCTCTCTCTCTCTCTCTCTCTCTCTCTCTCTCATTGATAAAGCTTTTAGTGTTGTTCCACAAACCCCATATCCCCTTAAACACTGTGCTTTTTTTATAGAACAATTTTGCATAGTTCATGATTTTTAGGAATGTAAATATCACATTAGAGAAAAAACTAGGAGAGAAGGAGAAAATAGAAAGCATCATAAACACAATGAGAAACAAAGGGAAAGCAAACAAATGGTGAGCAGTGATGCTAAGTTGATAAGTAATGTTACACACAGAGTATTAACTGGGCAAATCTAAATTAAAAAGGCAGAGAAAAAAGGAGTCACTCAAGACGGTATCTTAATATACCATTTGAAGCTGCAGATGTAATAATTTAAAAATACTACTGAACTCGTGTTGCACTGATAGTACCAAACTTCTTATTATCTAGTAAAAGGGTTTGGAATCAATTTTCAGATCCTCTCTTTAGAGCCTCTATTCCCCTCATTGCTGGATTGTTGCTTACAGAGGGGTTAGAGTTGAGAATGTCCCTAGGAATTGCAATTTGCAAAAGGGAACTGCCTTTTCAACATCAATCTCCTTCTTTGAGACATGCAATACCACAATCCAAGTGGATCTGTATTTTGTGAAGCTAATTGAAACAACTTTTTATATCATTTTCATGGGCACGAAACTCAAAAACTGTGACTTTTAAAAGATTTGTTTTGAAAGGAAAGGTACAGGTAGGACTGAAGGCAAGGAGACAGAGAGGAAGAGAGGAAGAGTAAGCACTTAATTAATTTTTATTTAGATCTTCACATTGGTTGTTCCCCCTGGCTCTGGGTCTTGAACCTGGGACCTTGGGATGTATGTGGGACTGCTTCCAGGGTGTACTAGACCGCTAGGTCACCAGGGCTTGCCCGTAGTGACTTTTATAGAAGATGCAGCTATCTGTACATTGAACTGAGAAAAGCCAGTTGATAATCATTAGATCACAAACGAAAACTGGTTTAGAGAAAAGGCTAGAGCCAATTGCCAGTCAGTTATGTTCAAATTTGGGATGACTGAAGGATGATATTATAGGGTTTACTTTTTGTCATAACAGTAAATCTGTGCACTTGCTACACTACTTGCAAGTAACTAAGAAAGTGTATACTTTAATAGATTTTTCTCTCTCATATTAAAAACATTATGTAGCCAATCAAAAAGACATTTTTTCAAAACCACAAAACACTAAAAACAAGTTTTTCTTGAAAAAAGTTCTATATAACTGGAAATTATTGTGTAGAATTCCAGGTTCTTAAAGAACTTTGGAAAAACTAAGACTCGGATAATCACACAGGGTTGAATTGAAATAAAATACGAATCTTAGAATTCCTAGTTCAACTTTATTGGCCCTTTGCCATAATGCCTACACATGATGTATATAGTATGGACAAATATAAAGGATTATGTGTGTGTATGTAAGAGGGATAGATGTAAATATACATGTATACACATATATATATTCAACAAATATTTGTTCAATGTAACTGAATGGTGTTAATTTTCTAATTAGAAAAATGATTCTAATTCAGTGCACCTGAGCTCCATTAAAATCTTGTTTAAAAACTGCATATTTTAATGGGCTCAAGGTAAGAGAAATTTAAAATATAAACAGTAATCAGGGAACTAAAATAAAACACTTTCAAAATGTCAACCACATTAATTCCTTTTTAAGGAAAAGATGTGTATTGAATAATATTTAAACTACTTTGGACTTTAGGATGACACATAAGGGGAAAACTTCAAACTCATTTTCTGAAGTATGTATGAAATTTTAGGTTTAAAAACATATTTAATATATTCAAATCACCTTAAATATATTTTGTGTTAGCTGAATATACATTTTCATAATTTCAGGGTATAAAGGAGATATAAAAGTTATAATTTGCATCTTAGAAAAAGAACATATAACTTTTGTTCCAAATCATTTTTATCTACACTCGGCTTTAAAAATAAGTTGTGACATCAGCAAAATATGATAGTTTTACTTCATTTTTGTAATTTAGATTCTTTTGATGCTTTTTCCTTACATAATCACTTTGACTAGGACTTATAAAGGTATATTGAATATAGCGGTGAGAATGAACATCCTAATCTCAGTCCGTATTTTAGGGGAGAAGTTTTAAGTTTTTACCTTTGAGCATGATGTTAACTTTGTGTTTGTCATATAGTCTTTATTTATATTGAAGCATATTTCTTCTATTCACATTTTATTGAATTTTAGAAATATCGTGAATGGGTATTGATTCTTGTTATGCTTTTTCTGCATCTACTGATATGATAATATAATTTTTATTTTCCCTTTATTGATGTGGTATACCAAATCAATTGATTTATATGTATTGAAACATCCTTCCATTTCTGGAATAAATTCTACTTGATCATGCTGTTTGAGTCCTTTAATGTACTGTTGAATTAAATTTGCCAAGATTTTGTTGAGAATTTTTGCATCTTTGTTCATCAGAGATATCAGTCTATATATAGTATTTTTATGTTATTGCCATCTTTTTTTGGAATAAGGGTAATGAAAACCCTAAAGACAACACTAAAAAACCACTAGAAACAATAAATTGACACAGTGAAGTGTGAGGTTACAAAATCAACATGCAACAATCTGTGGCAATTCACTGTGGCATACAGTGAATTATAGGAAAGAAACAAAGAAAACAATTTCATTTATAATCCCATTATAAAGGATAAAATATTTGGGAATATTATTCTTAACAGAGGATATGAAAGATCTGCTATATAAGGCATTGTTAAAAGAAATAGAAGAAGATACCAAAAAAATAGAATAATATTCCTTGTTCATGAATTAGAAAAATAAACATTGCTAAAATATCCTTCTTTCTCAAATCTATAAACTGATATAATGCAGTCCCTCCCAATTTCCAATGATATTTTTCAAAGAACTAAAACAAAGTAAAATCTAAAATGTGTTATAGAAAAACCACAAAGACTTTGCATAGCCAAAACTATCTTTAGAAAAATGAAGAAAAATGGAGGAATCACATTACTTGGCTTCAAACTGTATTACAAAGACATAGTTGCAAAAAAACAGTATGATATTTGAATAAAAATACACAAAGAGCCAATGGAATAAAAGTGAGATCTCAGAAATGAAACCATACAAATATGGGCAGTTAATTTATGATGATGGAACTAAGCTCATACAATGAAGAAAGAAAAGTCTCTTCAACAAATACTTTTGGGAAACCATACCACAGAGAGAGAGGAAATGAGGTCATTTTTTAATGTCATAAACAATGATTAATTCATAATGTATTAAAGACTAGGATGTAAAACATGAAACTATAAAATACATACAAGAAAACATAGGCAATATACTCCATTGCAACATCCTAAGAGATAGCCTTGTGAACTTGACTCCAACAGAAGGGGAAAAATATGCAAAAATAAACAAATTAGACTGTATCAAATTCAAAAGATTTTGTAAAGAGATAGAAACCATCACAAATTGCACATCACACATCTGACAAGATAATACTATAAAAAAATAAATAAGGAAACCAGGCACGTCAACCACACAAAAAAATAGCAAAACAAACCAATAATTTTTTTTCAGATGATCTGAATAGACACTTCTCTACAAAAGATATACAGATGATCAGAAGATACATGAAAAAACACTTACTAGGAAAATGAAAATCAAAACCACAATGAGATATCATTTCAAACCACTGGAATGGCCTATCTGAAAAGACTGGAACCAACAAGTGTTGGTGAGTGTGTGCAGACTTTTGGTGAAATGGAAATGAGTACAACTTCTATGAAAACAGCATGAATATTCCTTAAAAAATTGAAAACAGAACTACCATATGATTTAGCAATCCTATTTGTAGGTATAACCAATGAAATACTACACAGCCAAAAAAAAAGACAAGAAACTTTGCCTTTTGTGACCTCTTAGGTTTGACCTGAATTGATTATTCTAAGCAAAATAAGTCAGAGAGTAAAATTCTCATGGTTTAATTCATATATGATACCTAAAGAAACAAAGCATATGAATAGAACACTGCAAAAATACTCTTTGCTTCTTAAATCAAACTGGCTACCAGAGAGAAAATGGAAAAGAGAGGAGAGAGCTACAAGTAGAAGGAGTAAAATATATAGTAAATGATACTATAACTTTGGTGGTGTGATACACACTTTTTTGTATTTAAAAATATGTATTTATTGAGATAACTTTCATTAACAAAATAATACCAACACATATGTACAGATTCACCATTAATCAATTATATGACAACACACCAGATCCACCACCAAATTACCAAAATTTCTCCATCACGTCCGTTGTACCACAAGTACTTCTTGCTCCCATGCACTACTATCTTTCGCACTGGTAATGTCAGTTTTATTATTAATGTCCAAAGGTTGGCTTTGTTTTGTTTGCTTTTTTTTCCTTATATCCACATATGAGTGAGATCATTGGTATTTGTTTTTCTCCTTATGAATTATTTCACTTAACATAATTCCCTCTAGTGTTACCTCAAATGATAGCATTTCATTTTTTGGCAGCTGAGTAGTAATCCATTCTGTGTATATATGAAATCTTTAGCCATTCATCTTCCTACATAGGAAGTTTCTTGGCTCTTGTAAACAATGCTTCAATATACATGCGGGTGTATATATCATTGTGAATTATCATTTTTATTTGGGAGGTTAAATACACAACAGTGGGATAAACACATATGGAATTTCCATTCTCTATTTTTGGTAGAATCTCCATACTGATTTCCATAAAGGTGGCACCAATTTATACCCCTGCCAATAATGTAAAAGGGTTTTCTTTCTCCACATCTCAGGAATATTTGTTCTTTACAGGCTTTTAATTAATAACCATTCTCACAGATATGAGGTGATAACTTATGGTTATTTTTATTTGCATTACCCTAATAAAGAGTGAGGAGGAACATTTTTCTATTTGCCTGTATGTCATCTTTGTATCTTCTTTGTCAGAAATACCTGTTCAATTCTTCCCCATTTTAGACAGATTGTTTTTTTTTTTTTCCTGCTGTTGAGTTTTATGAATTTCTCACATATTTTTGATATTAAACTTTGTCAAGTGTATGATGTGCAAATTATTCTCACAGTAAGTAGGATATCTTACATTTTGGTGACAGCTTCTTTCACTATGAGGAAACTTTTTAGTCTGATGTAGAGATAGAAAGTTTAAACTTGTTTTTGTTTCCCTTACTGTTGGAGTTGAATCTCCAAAGACCTATCTAAGGTTTATGTAATGGTTGAATACATCATCTATGTTTTCTTCTAGATATTTTTTTTTTGTCTTATAACTAAGTCTATAAAACATTTTAAATTAATTTTTGTGTATGGAGTTAGTGGTCTAGATTCATTCTTTTGCATGTGATTGTCCAACTTTTCCAGTATTATTTAGTCAAAAGACTTCCTTTTCTCTATCTTATGATCTTGATTCCTTTGTTATAAATTAACTGCCCTCAGATGTGTGCTTCTATTTCTGTTGATCTGGCTCTATTCCATTGATCTATATCTTTGTTTTCATTCCTGTGACAAATAGTTTTGATGACTATCACCTTGTAATACAGTTCAATATCTAGGAGTGCAATATCTCTACATTTGTTCTTTTTATTTTTTCATGATTCTGTTAGCTATTTGGGGGTCAAAGAGGTATTTTTAAACCCTATGTATTAAACACTAGATAATGAAATACAAAAAAATAAATTCATAATTTATTTTGTATATATTGGTTGGAGTCACATTTAGAAGAATATTGCCACACATTGCAAATATATTCAAATGAATCAAATTCTATCTTGGAAGTTTCAGAGATGTATAATGTAAGACTAGTGAATCTTACAGCAATACAACCAGTATAATAAGTTCAGGATAATAAGTTCATGCATTTTTGGTTGCATTCATGTAAAAACTCTTAGGATTGAGATGGGAATCAACTCTTTTATTAGAAGAAAAAGATACTACAGAAATCACATTATTAGAAGAACTAGAGGTGAAGGATGTCAAAGTGTGATATCAACCAGTGTGACAGCCTAGCATAAAAAGGAAGGATGTTTTGATTCTAAAACCATAGAGGGTCCACAATGGGGAGACGGTGGACATGTTTTTGTAATCTGTCACCCAAGGGGAAAACGAGTTCAATTATGTGATGTTTGCTGGAGGCTTTTCCATGTGGGTAGGGGAAAAATAATAGTGTGTTGCACTCCAAGGCAGAAAGGTTCCAATGCGTCTCTTTATTATGCCTGAAATTTTTCTCAGATTTTTATAAGGTTTCTGTAGACCGCTAACTCACATTGCCAATAAGGTGAAATAACAATGAAAGCTTTTCTACAAGTCGTGTGTTTAGTTTCTACTTAGCCTTTGGTAAGAACACATGAATTATTTCCCACACTGTTAACATAAAGGGTAACTCCACAGTGTGTATTCTCATGTTTCTGAAGGGATCAGAAGTAGTGTAAGCTTTTCCACAGACCTTACATTTTAGGATTTAACTCTTCTGGTTATTTTCCTATGTCACTGCATGTGTGAGAAGCACCTGAAGGCTTTGCCACACTGCTCACATTCATGAGGTTCCTCCTCATTGTGAATTCTCACATGTTTCTGTAGGCTAAGCGAATACCCAAAGACTTTGCCACACTTCTCACATTCCTAGGGGTTCTCCCCAATATGACTTCTCACATATATTTGCAGGCTTGAAGAATACATGAAAGCTTTGCCACACTGCTCACATTCATAAGGATTTTCCTACTACTACAGATTCTTACATGTTCTAGTAAGTTTGAGAAATGCTTGAAGTCTTTTCCACACTTCACTTACGTATAGTTTCTCCCAAATGTGATTTCTCACATGTGTTTTCTGGTTTGAGGAATACCTAAAAGCTTGCAACATTGTTCATATTTATAAGATTTCTCTACACTGCATACTCTCACATGTGCTCACAGATTTGAGGAACATCTAGTCTTTGCATCATGGCTGACATTTAGAGTTTCTACCCACTATGCATTCTCACATGCTCTTTGAGGTGAGAGGCATATCTGAGGGTATTGTCATAACAACTCACACTAAATGTATCTCTTGTCTGAGTTCTTACTTGGTTTTGAAGGGATGAGGAAATACTGTGTTTTCCCACATTCCATATATTCATAGGGTTTGTCACAACTGTGTCTTCTCATGTATTCTTGCTCACATTATTGGCTCTGTGTCCAGTGTGAGTGAGGTCTCTGATGAATCTTAGGAAAAAAGAACTGATGAAGGGCTTTGCACACAGTACATTCACAGGGTTGTGGTTTCTCTACATTCATAATCTTTATTACATTCACAGAGAATCTTCTCAATGAAATAACTCCTCAGACACCTCTTCTGGTTCTGGTGCTGATATATAATATTATGAAAGATATACTTTACTACCAAGACCAGGAATCATTTATTGTGAAACTTTGCTACCTTCACTAGATATTCCACTTTCAGAAATGTCTTACTGAGGACCTTATCCACTGAATTTAAACTATGTGCAGTAATTCAGAGGCCAGATTCATGCAGGTCTCCAGCATCACATCTCTGTAGAGTTTCCTCTGAGCACCATTCAGGAAACCCACCCTTCTGGGGGTGAAGTTTACAGCTGCATCTCTAAAAAACACCAAATTTGTCATGTCCTATTGGCCTAGAATATAAGTTGGCTGTCTCCGGCTGGTGCAGTCCATATACATACTACTCTTGTCATTAAGAGAATTCAAATGAAAATGAGAATGATATATCATCTAATACCTGTGAGAATGAGTATTATCCATAGGACTGGAAACAAAGATTGGTGAAAATGTGGAGAAAGGAAATTCTTATATACTATAGGTAAGACTGTAAATTCATGGAGATTTATGGAAACTGTGGAGATTCTACACACACAAAAATTAAGAATGGAAATCCCATATAATCCAGTTATTCCTCTGCTGAGCATTTACCCTAAAAATACAATGATGCCAATTTGCACATGCGTATGTATACATATATGGATATGTGTGTGTATATATGTGTGTGTATATATATGTATATATATATATATATATATGTGTGTGTATGTTCATTGCAGCCTTATTTACAATAACCAAGAACTAGGAATAACCGAAATACCCATTCAACAAATGAGTGGGTAATATGTGAGGCATATACAAAATGGAATACTACTCAGCTATCAAAAACATGAAATCCTGCCATGTGCAGCAACATGGGTGGACCTGAAGGGAGTTATACTTAGTGAGATAAGTCAGAAGGAAAAAGAAAGACATTTTATGATATTACTCATATGTAGTATACAAGTGAAGCAAATAAAGTAAAATTATACGTTTAATCATTAAAAGCAAATCGTGGTTTCAGGAAGAGATGTGGGTGGGTAGTGGGCAAGATGGGTAGGGGCGTCATTGGTATAGCAAGAAGAACTGAAATGGTGGTGAACTTATTGTATTATATACAGATGTGGATTTACTATGTATACCTTAAATCTATATAATGTCATGAAGTAATATTCCTCCAATAAAATAATTTAAATTAAAAAAATAAAGTGTAAACTGTATCTACTCTTACATCTTTTGAGGACATTTAATTCTTTTGTATTTCTCTACTTTTTTCTTCATAGAATTTATTATCTTCTAACATACAAGATCAGGTAGTTATTTTTATTAATTGTTTATTGGCTGCTAATTTCCTCTGGCTTGCTAAATTCTAAGTTTCAGAAGAAAAAAAAGTCTTTATATGTTTACTTTTTGGTGTTTCACAAGTTCCAAGAATGATTCCTAAGAAGTGAAGATTATGAAATATATTTTTGTTGACTTAATGCAATATTTTGATAACTTCTGTGTTTCTAGTGACTAAAACAACATGAATTTATTAAATAAATGAATGAATGTTCCATTAATGAATGACATAAGTTTTAGGAAAAATAGGATTGAAAAATGAAACAAAAAATAGAGACAATATATCAGCTTATAACACATAAGTTTATGAGCAAATGTTTTCAGAAAAGCAAATATAAAAGAAAATGGTTTTCTTCCTGTCTTTAAAGTACTTAATGATGAAATACTTATAGTAGAAAAATATGGCGTAAACATAAGAAGTCATTTTTAAAAGTACACATTAAAATAAACAGAAATATACAGATTGCATACAAGACCACATAAAACCTGAAAAGTCTCACCATGTCACAATCATACTGATTTCTCATGATGAAGTCAGGAATTAAAATAAGCTCTCCTTGAAAATCAGTAGACATATATTTCTTTTGATATTTATTAATCTTTAACAAAATGATCACACCATTAATATTTTTATCCTATTTCTAGACTCAGTATACATTAAAAATTACTACCCTGTGTATGCCCTGGTAGAGTAGGGTTTGGACACAGTACACATTGAACCCAAGCTCCTGAGTTTACATCATAGGACTGGGGGGAACAGTCAAGATGTACAACTAAACATAATAAAGTTTCTTTTTCCCTTCTTCCTGCCTGCCTTCCTGTCTACTCACCTGAGGCCCAAAGGTAGGCCTGCCTCTCACCTGAAAGGAAATTACTACCACATGCTTTTTAAAAAAACAGCAATAGCAAATTATGAATGTGAATATTTTCATTTTCATTCTATATTTTATGGTGCTTTAATGGCAGTTGCTTGTTTTGAGCATATATTAGCACCTACACATTGCTTTTCTACTCTGCCAAAGAAAAGCAGTTTATTAAACATAATACAGGGTAATTTTTCACATTTATTTTAAGTGAAAATATAATGCCTATTGAATATACAGAACAGAGAGCCTTTAAGTTTCTGTGTTAATATAATTTAATAATTAATGTGACCCCCAGATATACATTTGTTGACAAGGTCTTGTAGAGAATTTAAGAGCTGTGTTAATTATGTTTATAGAGTCAGATGGATACCGTCTATGCAGAATGAATATCTGATCAAAATCACATGCGTAAGCTTTCATATTTGGTCGCTGATAATTTTTCCTAGATTTGGTTGATACAAAATTGTGTAAGTTTAAGATGTACTTATTTAATACATGATATATTATGACTTAATATATGCATATATTGTGAAATGATCACCAACAAAGATAGTTAGCACATCTGTCACTTCACAGTTATTTTAATTATTTCGATAGTGAGATAACGCAACTTCAGCAACGTTCAAGCATATAAAACTGCTAACTATAGTCACCATGGAAGATGATAATTTAATCTTCATTATTTATTTATAAATATGATTTATACATTATGACACATCCCTTCCCCTGCTTTTCATGTTTTCATAAAGAATTCTCTCCTAATGAATTTCAGATAGACGTTTTCTTTTATGCATTATATTTCTCATGGATTATTAACCTTCGCAGAGAAAACAAGTAAAGATGGGGTCAAAGAGCATAAATTAGAAAATTATCTTACAAGTAATTAAATTCAGGTATTAGAGACACAGATATATTTAACATTTATCAGCAACTAAGGGTCAAAGATTGCTCATATCCATTGCATTTTTGAAAACAGTTCTACAAAATTTATAAGTAAAGATGAATTATTGATTGCCTGGTCAAAGAAGTTACACAAGATATGCAATCATTAACATAAGTAATATAGCATTAATAACTTTTTGGAGGATTGGGATGAACCCATAAAACAGGAAAATCCCATAAATCACATTTTATTCCATGAGAAGATAAATATAGTACAAAGGAAAAATAGAACTGAAAAAAAAAACCCCAGAACACCACAAATTCAGATAAAGAAAAAAAAGGTGAAAAAACTGTATATACAAAATGAAAGACTGTATCAATCAGGAATTCCACACTATTATAATAGTCTATTACTAGCATGTGGAATTCCTGACACACATATATAGCATATGTAACATATATGTATATATGTATAGCTATATAGTATGTATACATATACATATGTATAAATACATTCTTGGCTAGCCATTGACCCAAGGAGGGAATTTGAAGATTTCAGTCAATCCGATGCCATAATAATTTTTTCCTTTCATTCCAATAGATCTTTATGCCGTTCATTTTATTTCACATCCTCACATTTTATTTTTACCTACAAATACCTATATAAGACTTTATTTTTCACTACAATAATGATGATTATTTAGAATAGCTAATATTGACAAAGTACCAATGCAAGAACGTAGAGATAGTGAATCTTCTATCTAGAAGCATCAGTTGCAATAATTACTCTACTTCACTAACATTTATTAAGTTCTAACTATGTGTTAGGTACTCTTCTAAGTGCAGTATGTGCATAAATCTTTAATTACTATTGGATACAGAAATGAAAACTGAAGCACAGAGTAGAAGTATTTTACTTAAGGTCACACTATAAAAAGTGTTGAAACTAATGCTTGAATTCAGACATTGTGATTTCCATGTCATATTCCTAGGTATCTTTTCATTCTTCCTTCTCTCTCCTTTCTTCTTTCTTCACTCTCTCTGAGTGTCATTAATCATTTCATTCATCCATTCATTCTCTACTTGTCATTTATCCTTTCATTCAATCACCATAACTTTATTTGGTTAGTTGCTATCATATACCTGACACTAGGGTGAGTGCTCAGAATATGAGGATTCCTGACAGAAAGTTACATAGAGTAGTTAGAAAGAATAAAACAAAAAATAACAAAATTAATAAGGACTAGAGAGATTTCAAACACTGAGGAATCCAAAGATTCAAGGCCATGACTTTTGGGGTGTGAGTAGGCTGTTTTTATTACTCTTAATATTTATCTTTAGTCTCAAAATTTAGACCTTACATTTCAAATCTTATCCTATCAAAAACGTTTTGTTTTTAATCTGAGATTCTTTAGTACGGAGTTCATAGATTTTCATTTACATTACTCATTGACTCCTTAAATCTGTTCCATCAAGTATAAACGATCTTTTTATAATCTCTGGAAGCCTAGAGCACAGAAGAAAGTGGAAGTAAACTATGTACTCCATGTCAATAACTCTTAGTGATGACCAAATATTAGAATTCTTAGGAGAGTTACATAAAGATATAGAGTGGATCCCACTCTAAACCGTATCCAAGAACGGGGGTCAAGACATATTATTGTTTTTAAATCTCTCTAATTGTAATGCTTAGTTGGTGTTACAAATCTCAATTCTAGGGATGGTGACTTGATAAGATACACTTTCGGGTCACTGTCCACAGACACTGGAAAAAAATCACCTATTTTCCTCAGACAAACATCAAGAAACAATTGGTACTTCAGCTGGAGATGGATTGGCTGACGATTAACAGTGGGTGAGGGCACCCAGTGAGGTTCTGAGTTAAGCCACTGATTTGGATTTGGGAAGGAGCTCAGGGGTCTCTGGAAATGCGGTAGGACAGAGGCTAGGGATTTCGGGACAGGCTGCAGAGACGTAGAGGTGGGCCCAGTAAGGCTGAGATGCAGAGCCACAAAGGGCCAACTTGGGAAGGGGAGAAAAAGAACCAGCGAACCAGGAGATGAGCTGGAGCCCACGCGGTGAAATTGTTTTGGGCACAGCCATAACTGGGAAAAGACATTTGTGTTCGATATTTCTGACAAAGACTTAATATCTAAAGCATACAAAGACCTCGAAAAACTCAACAACAGAAAAACAGGTAATCCAATCAAAAAATAGGAGGAGGAATTGGAGAGACATTTTTCTGAAGAGGATATACAGATGGTCAACAGGCACATGAAATTATGCTCCTACTCACTGGCTATGAGGAAAATGCAAATTGAAACAGCAATGAGATATCACATTACACCTGACAGACTGGCTATTAACCAACAAATGTTGTGAGGATGTGGAGAAAAGAGAACACTTATGCACTGTTGGTGGGAGTGCAAGTTGGTGCAATCTCTATGGGGAAGAGTTTGGAGATTCCTAAAAAAACTGAAGATGGAAATCCCATGTGATCCTGTAATTCCACTCCTGGGTATCTACCCAAAAGATACAAAAGCACTCATCTTCAGAGATGTATGTATTTCCAAGTTTATTGAGGCCCTACTTACAATAGCTAAGAATTAGAAATTACCTAAGTGCCCAACATCAGATGAATGGATAAAGAAGATGTGGTACATATATACAACGGAATACTACACAGCCATTAGAAGAGATGAAACTCTGTCCTTTGAATCAACATGAATGGAGCTAAAGGGGATTATGTTAAGTGAAACAAGTCAAAAGAAGAAAGATAGATACCAGATGACCTGACTCATAGGTGGACTGCAAATAGATAAAACAAAGGAACAGATGAAACAACCAACCCTGAAACATTTGCAACAGAACTGAGGTCACCAAAAGGTACTGGGGTGGGCAGGGGCAAATGGTGATGGAGCCCACTGGACAATGAAGAATAACACTTGGTGATTTGGTGGAGGGCATGGTATGTTGAAATATATCTAAGAAATGGAGAACCTATACATAGGAAATTATTTTAATGTGTAGACTAATTACTACAAAAAGTATCACAGGAGAACCAGCCCCTCCTCAGGTATACTGCTCTCTCCTGGGCAATTTTTTTCCGCCCACCACCTATGCACAAACACTCTCTGTGCGAGGCAACCTTTAAGATGCACTCCCATCATCTGTCCTGGGCCCTACCTCCTGCATTCATGTCTTTATGTGATCCCCTCACCTTGAATATAGACTACGTGTGGTGACTTGTTTCTAGTGAAGATATTACAGCAGAAGAAAAGGATGTCACTTTGAAGATTAAGTGTTTAAAATTTTGTGGCTTCAGTCTTAGCAGAACTCCCTCACTCTCTCTGAGGTCACTCACCCCAGAGGAAGTCAAATGTCTTATCATGAGGAAAACTCATGGAGAGATCCACATGATGAGGGACCAAGACCTGCTAACCATCACACAAGTGAACATCATAATGAAACCTCTTACACTGTAGAATCTTCAGATAAGATCATAACCCCGGTCAATAACTACAATGCATCCTCATGAAAAACTCTGGGCCAGAGGCACCCAGGTAGATCCTACCCAGATTCCTGATATACAGAAACTCTAAGATAATAAATGGTTTTTGTTTGAAAAAAATCTCAGATCTATATCATGCAGGTAGTTTACTAATTATCGTATTTAATTCAGACATCAAACCTACAAAAATTATCTAACATTAAAAGGAAAAAAATTTAAAGTAATACAATTTGTGGAATGTATGCAATATAAGATGCGATGAGACTCAAGGAATCAGTATTGTGTTAGTATCAACTAATTCATTCAAAAATATTTAATTTTTAATATTTCAAGAGAAAAAATTCATATTTCTAGAAGATTAAAAAATATAAACTTTTATAATAGAGTTGATCAAATATTGACTGTTTGGAAAATTTCTAGACCAAATTATTTCTTAGTTATTTCCACATTAGAAATTTTAATTCAGCATTGAAATTAGCAAAGTGATTATGACAAGAGTAAATTTCTGAAAATTCTATTTAAATATTCAGTGAATAATAATTCAATGAATTATTTTAGTTTAATAGATCAGTTGTGTTTTGTTAATAAATATGAAACAGCTGTATTATTTTTACATAAATTACAAGACATTCTAAATTTTCACTAATTTTAAAATCAAGACCAATTTTTATATGAGGAGTATCTTTTATTCTGAAGTTATGACATTCTCATAGCATTTAAACTAGAATACAAATCGTTCACTATGTTCTATGCATGTAGCTTGATAGGAATATAGTCTAGTATCTTAAATCTAGATAAAATATGAAGATTTTCTGTTTAGTGCCCCCATGTTCCGAGTTGGTAAGTCAGAAATGTAAAAAATAAAAAAGGAACCAGTATCTATGTTGACATCAAATAAATCTATTGCATGATTAATATGGAAAAACTTTCATCTATAAAATTCTTAGTCTATATAGTTAGAAGATACAAGCATATGTATAACCTGAGCTTCCTTTTTTAAATAGAAAATCTTCAAATGCTTCTCTGTTCTAGAATAGAATAAAGAAGCAGCACTGGAGAGGTTCTTCTTTCTGGAAGAATCACTGAGCACTCCTTTTAGATATTCAAATATAAGGCAGGTAGTCACTCTTGTACCAGACTAACAATATCCCATGAAACCGTGACAAAATGTCACTTCCACTGTGTGTGTGTGTGTGTGTGTGTGTGTGTGTGTGTGTTTTGGGGGGAGGATAATGTGCAAAATGTCCTAGAAATCTCAGGAAAGAGAGGAAAAACAAAACTGCTCTCCTTTCAATTGTGAAGTTCAGTTATTCTGAATCTTCCTACAAACTAAGACAATTAATTTGATCAGAGAAGTAGCCACAAGCTCAAGAAGAACCTACTAGAAGAGAATTCTGAGTATGGCCCTGACCAGTGTCAGCTGCCATCCCAGTGTGGTATGTGGCTGGGTCTGGAATACCTTCCTCGCTGAGTCATCTTGATGAGTAGGTGGGAACTTAAGCCTAAAGCTAATATAACTTGGAACAGGGGAACTTTCCCTTGAAGACTCTTCAGTGGGTTACTGCAATGGTACAAGTATGGTATTTGATTTAGAGGGAACACCTATTTTTAGAAGTGATACTTTGAAAATTCAAAAGAAACATGGCATTTTAAACAAAATGGTTCACTTGCTACCTTATCATATCACTAAGTTCTCTTTTTACAAAATGTTTAAAAGAAAAACTGGCTCCTTTGCCTGACTAAGCTTTTGAGGTTCTTGGCGAATTCAGTCAAAGCAAAAATAGCTCTAGGAGAGTGCTATCAGTTTTATTGTTAATTAGGTCACTTGATTCTTCTCATATTCAGATTAAATAGTCAAAATTAGGCTTAATATATGTGTATCCCAGTCAGATCACAAAGTTATATATACAAAGAATTAGTAATATAAATAATAAATATGAATCAAACATCAACCCTTTTTTTGGGCATTTTTCTTATTTGTAAAAATAATATAATAATTTTATTGTCATTTCTTTAGTTTATAAAGTCATACTCTTTTTAAGATGTTGAACTAGTTTCTCTATCCATGGGTATTACACACCACACCTGCCACCAAAGTTTTAGTGTCCTCTACCACCACCTTAATCCCTCTCCCTCTCCCTTCACCCTCTACTTTCCTGGCAGTCATCATCTTGTGTCTTGTGGATTTCGCTGTTTGTTTCATTTCACTGTATTTCACATATAAGTGGAAGTGAAGCCATCCTGTATTTCTCTTGCTCTTTCTGACTTTTTTGCTTAAAATTAACTCCTCCAATTCCACCCAGATTGTTGCAAGGGCACAGTTTCCTATTTTTTCAGTAATTGCATAGAATTTCACTAAAAACATAGACCAAGCTTCTTTATCCAGTCCTCTGTTGATGGGCATTTAGGCTGTTTCCACCTTTTGGCTTTGTGAACTCTGCTTCTATGAACATAGGGATGCCTGATTAAGGATTTTGAAGTCTCTGGGTATATGTCTACGTGTAGGATTGCTGGATCGAACAGTAGTTCCATCTTTATTTTTTTGAGTAATCTCCACTATGATTTTCCAGAGAGGTTGTACTAATTTACATTAGAAAGCTTTTTTTCCTATTTTTGAAATTTAATTTGTCAGAGGGCAATGCACATGGTTAAAAGGCAAATATCATTTTTTTATCTCCAATTAAATCCAACAATATTTTTGTCCCCAGCTAAAGTCATCACTTTAAGATATGAAAGTATCTTATTCTTGGTAAAAAACTCATAGAAAACTTCCAAAAGAAGGGAAATTCCAAATCTGATTTTTTTTAAAAAATGTTACTGTGGCAAGCATAGCAATTAATGATACAACCTGAGTATCATTAAAGATTTTAAGAAGCTTTTCTTTATGTCAGTGTTAATCTATTAGAAAAAAGATGAAAATAAGATAAAAATTATCACAATAACAACAATATGAAAAGTGCTTATAAATAAAACAATTCGAAAAACCTCAGTGAGAAAAAATAAATAATTTTATTGAAGAATATAAATCAGTACACAAATAAATGGAAACACAAACCATGTTACAAAAGTATGACCGTATACTGGAGTGACTATTTTCCTAAAATTAAATATTATTCTAATAATTTAAAAAAAGATCTCCATAGAGTTTTAAAATGAGATTGGAAAAGGTGATATTAAAATTTTATTCTAAGTATCAAGATTTATAAAGTAAATTAAAAAATGTGAGAATTATTTATGGATTAACATGTACTTATTAAGACCTTACCACGTGCCAGGAGCTGTTCAGTGCAAGTGAGACTCATCAGAAATAATACAAAATCGTAACACTCACAGAACTTACTCTTTAGCGAAGGTGATAGACAATATAAAATAAATTTTGTGCTGTTAGATGGAAGTCAGGTATATAACCATACAGAGTTCTGGAAGAATGGTATTTTAATCAGAGAAAAGTGTAAGTCAAAAGTGAATTGGAACCCAGTGTGGGTAGAGCCTACATAACTAGCAAATATTTGCAGAGTTTTGAGCAGACAATTGAAATGTTTTTATGTTTTATAGTATCACTCAGATTCATGCCATGTTGAAAATAGGCTGTAGTAGTCTCATGGGAGAAACGAGAGCCTTGGTAGGAGATGTTTACAGTAATCCAGACTGTGGATGTATTTTAAGGTAGAACAAACAGACTTTCTTTATAGTTTAGTGCATGAGAGACAGGCAGGACATTAGGATGACTACACACTATTAATTTTGAGTATCCGGAAAAATGAATTTTCCATCCTCTGAGAGGCAGTGATATATATATATATATATATATATATATATATATATATATACACTTTTTTTTTTTTGAGGGAAGTAGTGAAATCAAGCAAGAGAAACAAAGTTGCTTCTGTCTAAGGTTTATTTTTGATGCTTTTTAAAGATTCATGTTCACTCTGATGAACTCATTTTCTTAAGCACATGGGCAGATTGAAGACTTTGCGTAAGCAAACACACTTCTATCAAAAAAAAAAAGATGAAATCTTGCCATTCACAGGAATCGGATGGACCTAAATGGACTTACGCTTAGTGAAATAAGTCAGAAGAAGAAAAACACGCTTTCTATGATTTCACTGCATGTATGTATATGTATATGTATACATGGAGAAACTAAACAAAGAAATGAAGCAAATCAAACAAATATAGACTTTTAATCTACAGAATACGATGAGTAAGTTACCAGAAGGGAAGGGGAAGAGTGATGGGTAAATCGAGTAAAAGTGGTCAATTATATGGTGAAGAATAAAATTGAACTATAGGTGGTGAACATCATGTAGTCTATATAGATGTTAATCTATCATTATGCACACCTTAAACTGCCTCTCTTGACCACTTTTTAGAGATACACGTAGTACTCAAAATGTTTGAATGTCAACTGTCTTCAAGGATCTATTCAAAATAAATTTGAAAAAAAAATTGGGAGAAGTTATAGGAAAAATTTGAAGAATTTTTAAGAGAGCATCACCTTAAATAGAATGAAATAATTAACTCTAGAATATTAATCAATATGTTTTTATGAAATCATAAAATACTGGAAAAATAAGATTGGGTTACAGTGTTTTTTAATTTAGACAAACAAACACCTAGATAAATCATCCTGGCACAAGGAGTGTGAAAGAAAAGTTCAGGGTTCAGGTTCTGCACCAGAAAAAATAACTCATTTAATCTTTTCAAGTATGCCTTGGTTTCAATATCTGTGAAATTAAGAAAAAGAAAATCTCCAACTGCTTAGGGGTGTATATAAAAATGACGAACGACAAATGACAAATGATTTTTTGAAAAGTTATTGAATCAAGATGTTTCCCTCCTTAAGACATTTCCGTGCCTCCCCATAAGACTGAAAATAAAATTGCAGCCCTACCTACACTACAGGAATTTAAATGATCTGGTCCCTGTCACTGCTCTGTCCTGGCTCCTGCTGCCCTCTGCCCTGACAACTGCCCTGCAGTCACCCTTTCCTGAGAATGTTCCAAAGAAGTTATTTCTCATCTGCAATGAATTTACACTTAACACTTTTATTTTGTTTGTTTTTTAAACTCCTTAAGCTTTTCCTTATACTTTTTCAAGTTCTGGTGTAAACCACACCTCTTAAAGTTCTCTCCTGTCTTTCTATTTAACAAACTACCACCCACTTTGCATTTTCCCCTTGATTACATTTGCCCTTTTTATATGTATTTGCTTATTGCCTGTGGACTTTGTTTTGTTCTTAACTGTATCCTGAAAACCCAGAACAGGATCTTTTTCCAGCACTTTTGATAAGTTCACCACCAAATATGTATTGAAAAATGAATGAGCATGAAGACATGTATGGATAATATTATAACCACCCTATTTATCACTTGTAATTACTGTGCCAAGAATTTTTTCATTCATAGTCATTGTTTCTAACAAGTTTTAAGTTAGGCATGACTATTAACTATTAACTGACATTCAGGGAGATTAAAGGGCAAGGTCACACAGCTAGAAATTGGCAGAGATGATATCTAACTCCAACTCAAACAAATCACTATTTCAGGTTGCCTCTCTGGCACGCTTCAAGCAGAATTAATTTATCTCTTCTTTACACTCCAGTATCAGTTTTGACACTACATTATATTTGTCATGTTATGCAATATTCATTTAGGCATGTTCATTTCTCACACTCTAGCTTCTTAGTGAATTTATTACAGTGACTATTTTCTGTGACTTCTACTGTCTACATATCCACATATCTTAATAAACATTTACAGCTAGAAAAAATAACTGGAAGTACAGAATATATGAGTACAGAGCAGTATTGCCTACTTTATGAGTAGCATGCTTACAGAAAAAAATCACAAATTAATTACCCTCTGGAAATTAATTGGAAAAAGCATATGGAAGTCATTTCTTAGCTCTTAATAGGGCAAAGTTTAATATTCTGAAATTTTTATTATCCTGTGAATATTTATGTTTTTTGAGAATAACTAATTTTGTTGCACACAGAAACATTAAAAAATTTGTTTCAGTGAAGCTTATGTTGTCTTTTCATTTTTGTTTTTAAAATGTTGATAATAATTACACAACTTTTCTATGAGTAATAAGGACTATTTCACAGTGTGCTTTTATGAGACTATTTTTGTCACCTGTTTTGTCAACAGTTCTCAAGCCTTGACATAAAACATCTCCTGTTGCCTAATAACCTACCCTGAGTATATAATTTAAGCAACATCACTGTCCTAAACAAAGAGCAATCCTTGTGAGTAGGATTTACAAGTCACTTTCTGACAGTTCTACAGGATCTAACAATAGTTTTATGTTCCCTTCCCCATGAATTTATATATTAATGTTATAGTCATCATGTATCGATAACATTCATTGTAACGACACTCTGAAAAATAATATTCTCTTTTCTTTGTTTCCTTTGTTTCCTTTTTACATATATATTGATTAAAAAAAGTGTTAGGATTCAAATTCAATCCTATGACATTTATACTATACTGTTATTTATACATTTTAAAGTCATATTATAAGGTATAATTTTGAAAATAAAATGTATTTTATAACATCATATGTTATATAATGTGTAAGGATAATAAAATAATCATTAGGCTATTATCTCATATATTATCAACAAATATCAGCAGTAAGAAAATAAGTTGTGGAGAACCTAATATACAGTATGGTGATTATAGTTAACAATATTGAACACTTGAAAATAGTTATGAGAATAGATATTAAATGTTCTCAGCACACAATAATAGTGCATCCTAAAGAACTTGGAAATCATTGTTCCCACAGTTCTGAGAAATTGAAAAAAAAAAAACAAATAACAACTACAATGATTTTAGTTTCATCATACAATGTAAGTCAGCAATGACATGGACTTGCTCTCTCTTCTATATTGTCTGAAATGCCTTCACCAAGAATTATGAACAAAACAGTTAAATATAAGTAACATAGGTCACCAATTACTCAGAATGTTTCCTATATACACTTGTATCTGAGGAAACTAATAGAGATAAATATCAATTATAGATAGGTCCTCATCTTGATTCTGTAATTGGTTTCAAAAAATTAATATGACAAGAATTGTTTCATGTTTTCTTACACCTGGATACTTGAGCTTACAGCTTGAAGACATAATATTTGACAAAAATAGACACATGAGTAATCATCACCACCACAATTATTAGGAGAATGTTAAACATCAAATGATTTATTAGAGAATGGATAAGATCTCAAGTTCTTTATGCATTTGAAAAGCTTATTTCTTTAATTCCAGTCTGGGTTAGCATAAACACATTAAAGCTACATAAAACATTATTTTGTAGATATCTAAGAAAAATATCAGTTGACTATAAGGTCTGTTTTTATACCCAAACCAATGTATTACTAGAATTCCCTGAGAAAAGATAGAGCAATGTACTACTAATGGCATGATTAAAATGCAATAGTTAATTACATGTTAAATTTCCTAAACGATTATGAATTTTGCATTCAAATGTCTCATTCTAAAAAACTTGGTAGTATATTTATTTATTGAATTAATGTCAGTTTATTGATTTGAAGAAAAGAGAAAATTTTCTTCAAATCTGAAATACAACGCATGAAGTCTGGCTGCCAGATTATAGTTTAATTTTTAACTCTTAGTGCAAGATTTCTATAAAATACACAGATAAAGGCTAAAATGGTGAAGCCTTAAAAGAAGATCTGTTTGCTCTTCAGCCACCAGAATTGATGGCAGTCTCAGGAAGTGTGGGTTAATGACTTTCTTTGCATTGTAGTTGGAGGAGAAACCAGAAGCCTTTCCTTTTGTTTCCATTGCTTAACTGAGGAAATGCTTACTCTATTTTCTCTTAAGAAGTTGAGTGCTATTTGTTTTATAGTGTAGTCACTTGCTTCTTACAGTCTCTATATTTTGAAAACCTCTTGACATTCAAAGTGACACCAATTTAGCTACCTAACTCATGTGGTATTGATAATCAAGGAGCTCAAACATCCAAAGATATAATTTGTTAAAGGCAAATATCCAGGAAATTTTCTTAGTGTAGTGCACAGGATATGCAAATATCTATGTATGTCTTTATTTGATTCCAGACCTATCAGGAACTGACCTTCTTCCTCTAGTCATAGAAACAAGTGGTTCGGCACAGAAAAGTGTCAGACTCTTCCAATCTTGGGTGGGGGTTGCAGGCCCACCCAAAAGGATTATCACTTACTTCTAAGAAATGGCAAAAGTTCCAGGACTTTAAATATACTTTGATGTTAATGTTTAATCAGTGGCTTTACTGCTGGAGTCTATTCCAACAGAAGGAAAATACTATGCCAAATAGGAGATTAAAAAAAAGTGGCAGAAAAAGTCAGGGGTTAGTCACAGGTTGTGTGTAATATCACCTATAAATCAAAGTTATTGTCATATACTTTAAAAGGTCTTGAATATATTTTATCTCTGCATCTATTTATCTATTTATATCAATATCTATCTATATCATAGTTACTATATTTTTTAAAGGCCTGGATATGTTATTTATATATCTATTTCTATACAGATATCAATCATATATCTATTTGACTTGACATATAATTGAATTATTGTTAAGAGAAACATTACAGCAAGTAATGATTACTGCATATACATATATATATATATATATATACATATGCACAAACACATTTTTTAAAAGAGAATCAAATCAAGATCAATAAGGGAAGCCATCATGAACCTTAAACAAAATGTTTATTACAAGGATTCCCAATGCTATCAAATGACATCACATAAATATTTCCATGTAAGTTCACACATCATATATCATATATCATATATCATACCTTCTCATGAACTTTCTGGCCAGGTTCCATCCCTTCGAGGTGTTCAGATTCTATGGATCCCTCACTTGATGCCATTTTTCTTTGTATATGAACATTTTGTTCACGCAAGGCCACAATCTGCAAAATAACAGAAGCACACTTTCAAAAATCAAGCAGTGCATAAAGTTAAAAAACTGAATTTACTCTAATTTGGTAAGAATAATGAATATAGCAAATAATTCAGAAAACAAATATTAAATTTTAGTCATTATTTCAAAAGATGTTAAAAATTTAGGTTAACATTTAAAATAATATTAAAATATGTAACTGTGTGGCATACTTCAGAAAGTATTTTCTGGCTCTGCAAAGTATCTGGTTGGAAATAAATCATTCGTATGATCCATGTATTCTTAATTCAGAAATTAATTAATTTAAATTAATTTATTAAATGCGAGAAAATCCATATAGATCTGTACTTTTAAAGTGTAAAGGCAACATGAGTTTAAAGTTTGATGCCAGAAGACTAATTGTGACCATATTTATTTACCCCATAGAGCTTACATATCTGCAGTTTTAAAACAAGCAAATATATATGTTGAACTTACATCATTTTGTGGCATCATCATGAATACTTAGAATTAATCGGTCTCCTTTTAATTATTTAAATGATTATTATCTTAGCATTAATAATACAGTATAGTTATTTAACAAAAGTGATTCTGAAAGCAATTAATTTTTGCAAAATTGTAGCTCAATTTTACAGTCATGAAACTTTTAATTACTAGATTCTCATTTGCAGTTTAAGTGAACTTACTAATATGCAAGTGGAAGACAGAATTTTAAATGGAATTTTAAAGTATATTTGCTATTTTTACATACAATTTTGAAAATATTTTATATATATTAAAATATATAATAGCATTTCTTTCCAGGAAAATTTTATTATCAACTCAGATAATGAATCAGCATTGGTTCTAAGGCAATCAATGCCCAATGCATTTAACACACAGTAAATCTGAATCACAATATTTATCTGTTGAAATTAGGAGACCAGTATTTCATGCTGCCAACAGTCATCAAATAAACATAAGGTATCAGGAGTCTGGGTCGCCTGTCACTGCTTCAATGCCCAGATAAGCCATGATGTGTTTTAAGAGATCAGGTGATCTTGCACATGACCTGCAGCATCTGAACATATACCCTATCATTTTCTAAGGTCGTATCATCAAATTCTAAAGAATAATTCAAATGCCCTTCTCTCTTATAGCACTGCATTCAACTAATAATTCCTTTGCTCCCAATATGGTCATCCACAATGCAGCCAGATTCATCTTTTACAATTAAATTATGTTGTTTCACTTCTCACTTTTCTAAAATTCTCCAATGTCTTCCCAACTTATTTAGCATAAAATAAGCATATGAACTTTCTAGCAAGGTCTATAATATTCAGCATGGTCCTTTAGCCTCAGTGGTTTCCTTTCCACTCCTAAAGTATACTAAGAAACTTGAGAACATTCCTGCCTGAAGCAATATTCTCTAACTCAGACCAATTGCTGGTTTCAAAACTCAGCTGAAATATTATGCCTCTGGAAAAACATACCTTGCCATCAAACTTGTGATAATGCAATCCTGTTTATTTTTGTTTTTTTACTCATTTAAGCCTAATATTTTACTCTTTAATACTTATGTACTCACTTTGCTGGTTTATTTGGCTAGCAGAAATTTTAATCTCTCATGGGAAAATAATTTTCAAAGGAATATATTATTGAAAATAACTTTTCATGTGAATCAGCACATCACTGTGCAGGGTATTCATAAAGTCTACTGTATTAAATAATGAATGATATGAAAAAGCAAATAATGTAAACCTAATTCATGCAGCAATAACAGACAATAAAGATTTAGAGTACTTGAGAAACTTTCAGGCAGTCATCTTGTGTTAGTTAACATAGGAACAACAAGAATGACCTAGTCTTTGGATATTTTTTAAAAATTCTTAAAATCTTTTTTCTTGTTTAAAATAATATTAAATTATTATCAACACATGACAAAAATGATCATAAATGTATTATGAGTTTTTGAAAATAAACTATAGTAAGCCAACATCCCACTAAGATGATACAGGAAAATAGATATGCTAAGATAAAGGTCACAATAAAATTTAAATTCTATGCATTTTCTTTCATTATTTAATGTTAGAAATGCAATAAGACCTTTTAAAAATATTTAACATGAAATTTAACTCTCAGCTTACAGAATAATTTCAAATAATTTAGTAAAGCAGATAAATTTCAAATATGTCCCAGGGTCTAAAATAAAGTTGGCTATCTATAAACATTTACTGAATGAATCAGAGGAAGGATGAATTAGTATCCTTAACTAAAAAATAAACACCAAACTGATACACAAGCATATGTCAAAAATTACAAACTTTGTGTTTCAAAAAGTATATACATGATAATTAGTTCTAAGAAAGACAAAAATTTTAACCATTAATATGCAAGCTGTAAGTTTTCTGGAAATTAAGCCAAAAACTATGATTAATAGATGTGTAATATTTAATATGATCTATTGCTCTAATAGGATATTATTCTATTTTCTTCCCCAAAGCAAGTTATTCTGGGTAATTATGAAAGTGAAGCTTCGGCCTTCTGATTAAATTGTTGGTATTAATAAATTCAATACTTCCTTTCACAGTGGGGGAAGTGAGAAGTTTTCCCCCGAGAATGTCACTTTGGGGGCTGGACCTCTCTTCTAAAGGAAAGGGTAAAAGGGGTTACTTAGAAATCACTGGGGCTAAAGGTAGCATAGGTCTCTAGGAAAATCTGTCTTGAGAAGTGAATATAGAAGATGAATTTAGAACAAGCTTGTAACAGTAAGCAGAATAAAAAGTAGCTGATGGCCTAAAAGCTAGCTCTGAGTTCTTATTGACAGGAAATGCTGTCAAAGAAGGAGCCATGTGACCTGTCTGCAATACCAAAGTAGGTCTGGGTTTCTTTCTTTTAAACACCGTGGTCTATCACATATAGGATGACATGAAGGGTAAGAGGAAGCACTTTTGGGTAGTCTCTGCTGGTTACCTAATTGTTGCATAGTTATATAAAAATGTAATGAAAACCCACTAAAGGGTAAGTATTGTGCTAGGCTATTTGAAAAATAGGTTTTATGACTCACATTAAAATGCTAAGACATAAAGAGAGACAATGAGCAGAAGAACTAAGTAGGAATCCAGTAAAAGTCAGCTCCTTACTTTTACACATTCTACTCTGTCACATGTCTCATGCATTTGACCTCTATTCAATCAGGGGAAGTTATCTTAAAAATATATAGAAGGACAAAGATAGCCTCATAAACCTTTGGTAAAACTTTATATTGCTATATCCTTGTGACATAAAATGTATAGCAAGTATCAATTGCCTCTAAATGCATGCTATCCATCAGCTTAAAAATCTATTTCTAGAACTTTATTCTAAGAAGAATTAAACCATGCAAAAAATCACAAACTATAAAATCACAGAATCACAAAAATAAAAAACAAACTAACTGAACTAGAATATGAAAATGGTGTAAACTAAAATACTAAGTAGTCATTACAATTTATTGCTGGCAATTTTTTGATAAAATATATATAGAAAAGAAAATGTTATTTGCGTAAAAGGAAGATTAAAGAGTATATGATTACCTAGAAGCTAACTATGAACTATCTCTAGGTAATAGGTATATAGATGATTGATTTTGTTTTCCTCTGATTATCTGTATTTTGTATGTTTAAATGAATCCACACAGCACCATCATTGTTTTCTTTAAAGGAATTTCCTATTTTGTTTTATTTTAAGAAGAAAAAAATCTGATCTTAACTGTTGATGTAAGTGGCTCTTCTACTTTGCTCACTATTTGTGAAATAAAAACATTATAAATCAATCAATCAATCAGGAGGAATTAATGGTAAGTGCTGATGAGGGAAGAAGCTTCTTCTTTCTAATTTCTGCTGCCTTGCTACCTTCCCACTCTCGAATCCTTTGTAAATCATTAATATACAGACTCTCCCCTGATGAGATTCACATAAAGAGAAGTTATATACAGTTGATAATAGAACAGTGCTGGGATTAGGGGCACCAACCTCCCAAGGCCCCAACCCCAACACACACAGACACACAGAACACACACACACACACACACACACACACGTCAGAAATATTGAGTATTTCTTACAGATAGCTTTCCATACATAAGGTTTCACTTTCTGGGATTTAACCAACTGCCATTCAAAGTTGGTTGAATCCATGAATGCTGAATATGTACACAGGAAAAAAAAAATTGGGTGTAAATAGACACATGCAATGAAAACTTGTGTTATTTAAGGGTCATCAGAACTTATTTTTAGGGTATCAATCCTCTGACAGCCCAAGGAACTCTGGTCAAAACTTTCCATAAACATTTTAACAAGTCAACTATGATTTTTTACATTTGTTTTTAAATCCTCGGCATCCTTTTGTATTTCTTTTGCTAAAAAATTCTTACATTTTCTTTGGAAATGTTCCTTTCTCATTTTAATCCTAGGAGAACTATCAGGGAGCCAGAGCACATGGGCAGAAACATGATCCATGATACAGCAATCAGAATATCCCTGGCAAAGTTTCCAGGAGCAGCCTAGGGGAAGATTCTCTTTTCCACTACTGAAGATCAGCTGGTAGCACATGGTCAAGTACACTCTGCTCTAAGTTCCACTTCATGGAGAAAATATGTGAAAGAGAGAATCCTAATGAATCATTTCTGTTTCGGACTCTAGCCATTCTTAAATCTTATTTATTCCTGGCACAAGCTTCCCTCTTTTTGCTTAAATTTGTTTGGATTGATTTTCTGTCACTTACAATGAAAAGTGATCCTGTAAATCGAGCAGGCCACACTGGAGGCAGCACCAAGCATGTGCCATCTAAGTGGAGATCTTAGTGATTGATTAAGAATTTCCTAGGAAGACAATGGATGATTTTTCAGGTGGATAGAAGAGCACACATTCTGTTTCTGGTACTTTGTATTCTTAGTACTAAAGGTTGTTTAATATTACTGTGGCAAAAGTAATCTGCTAGAAAGTGGAAAAATGTTAGGATGCTAGCAAATCTAAAATACTTCAAGGAAAACAGGGACAGACATCTGTGTGCTTCTTAACCTCTGGCCTATTGCTTTGGATTGCTCATTAATTCTGGGCGCTCCCAAGTCTGTATATTTAAAAGCCAGTTTTTCAAGATATGTTCTTGTCTTTGCTTCTGTCAGGTTATTTTTGGCTTTGGCTTACAAGCTCTGACCCCACAATGTGGACTATTGGTGGTTTGGTTGGACAGTCTGGAAAAGATCTCAAGACTCATTCTTTGCTTCTATCAGAATATTTCTGGGATTCTTCCTTGTATTCCAATACTCTCCAATCTCCTTTCCCTCCAGCAACTGTTTCACTTGATAGCTTGAAGAGATTCATTCATCTCACAAATATTCATTGAGTACTGATGATGTATTAAGAATTAGTGAAATACAATGGTAGTGGGGAAGACTAAAATTCTTGCACCAATGGAAATTTTATTCTTGTAGGGAGGAAAAACTATTAATATAAATATAATATATTTTAAAATGGTAATCATTAAACAGGAAAAATTAAAGCAAGAAAGGGATGCTGTGAGGATCAATTTAACTAAAATGAGGTTATTTCTGAGTATAGAGATGAAGGTGGGTGGAGCATGCACTGTGGATATATGGAAGAAGAGCTTTCTAGGGGGACAGTAAGGAAAATGTAAATCATTATTGAAACCAAAAGTTTGAGATTCATGAAAATGTTACAGTGAGTTCTTCAAATGAAGTAAAATATCCTCTTTAAAAAAGTTAAAACCCAGTGTAAGTTGATCTTTTGAAAATGAGTGGTGTCAAGAAATGCACAGAAATGTGTAATTCTTAAAAGACATGTGATATGAAGAAAATGAAATAATTCACTGAGTCTATTTAGTATCATTATATTCATAAATTCTGGCATTTCTTAAGGGTGTAAGATGTATTAACCTATTTATTCAAAAAATATTTGTTGATCACGGTTCTAAGTACCAGATACCACTGAAGGAAAAACAGATAAATTCCTTCTCTAAGTGACATTATATTTTAGCACAGAAGGGGGAAAAGAAGAAAGAAGGCAGTAAGACAATAATAATAATTTGCACTCTTATGATGCAGCAACAGTATAATTTTGTTTCAAATTTTCCTCTACATGAGTCTTTCTTTCCAAGTTTGAAATTTCTTGAAAGCAGATTCTGGAACAAGAAATTGGGCACAAGTGTAGTTTATGTGGGAAGTGATTCCTTAAAGCACAGCATTCTTTAAACATTTTTGAAAGGCCTCAATTTCTGGTTCTCTGAGGTTTTATTGGTTATATTATCTCGGAGAAGTTACTTAACCTCAAGTTCATGCCCCTTTATTATAAAATGATGGATAAAAATATTTACCTTTTAATGTTCTTGCATTATCAAATACTTCAATATGATAGACATTAAACATTATTATGTAGTGACAATCAGAAGATATCTTTCACCTATAATTATATCTTCCAATTTATGTTTTATGTTCTAATGTTCTAGCTTATGGAAGGACTCTCTTTCTCTCTCTCTCTCTCTCTCTCTCTCTCTCTCTCTCTCTCTCTCTCACACACACACACACACACACACACACACACACTATCATCTTGACTGTGAGTTATTATATTAATTGGGTTGCTCTCTGTGAGATAATAGAAAGTATATACATTAGTCTCTGCCCACAGTTTCTGGCACAGAGCACATAGAGTGGTGGGAGGCTTAGAATGGAGTTAATGATTGATTATGCTTACATGATGAAGCCTTCATAAAAATGCTTAAAGTATGGAATTTAGGGAGCTTCCAAGTTGCTTTAGTGGGGAAAAAATGCCTGTACATCTGATGTGAAAAGTGTTGTGAATATGGTAGTATAAAATATAGGAGAAGCATGAGTAGCAGATTTGGCTTATTCCCTACATGCCCTTTCTCCTTTTTGGCCGTTTCTTAGTCATCTTTTAGGTTTGAGTTGATATTATCTACTCTGGAATGGATTCTAGGATCATGTTCCTAAGAGGGACCTAAATAATTCGTTAGCATTCTCCAGTAATTCATATCACACAAACCATCACTCTTTATAACAATTTGTTACTCATTTTTCTGACTAATTTCAACAATGAGTGTCTTGAGACCAAAAACTATATTTGATTATTTATTAACAGTTTTTAGGAGACTAGTTCATGTATAGGAGGTATTTTAGAAATATTTATGGAATGTTGAATGACAGAAGACTATAAGAATGGGAAAGACCTATAAGGAACTGGGAAACTTTTATGGAAAATTATTTGAGAAAATATACAAAGAGTAGAAAATTAGTCATTCACATAGAAGGCTATATTAATCTGAAGTCCTTCCCAACATTCATATTGCAAGATTCTATGTTAAAAGCACTATGCATGGAAGAGCTTACTGAGGAAATATAGAAAAGAAGAAACACTGACATAGACTTGTAGGACATCAACACCTTAGTGAGGAGGAAGACGGAGTAGAAAACATAAAGAACTAGAAAGGCAGATAAGAATAGGATCATGGAAGGGAAGTTGATGAAAGCAACAGGAGATACTATGAAAAATAAAATAATAGGTGATTTCATTGCCATAAAAATACTAAAACATATTGAGAGGTATGTTGCAACTTACGTGATATGATTCAGGTGCACATATGCTGTTTATGTGTTTTATATTAGACAGAAAAATAGAATCCCAAGGGTATCTAAGAATTAATTTCTGCCAGCAAATTCTTAAACTGGATTAAGGAAAAGATGTAATTTAACTTTCACTTAATTTCTTGCTTTTTAATTTTTTTGATAATGTTAACATACATATAGGATATTTCCATGAAGTTAGGTAAGAAAGGCAGACAAGTAACAAAAAAGAGTTTAGGAGGGGAAAGGCAGATTGGAAGACCAGATGAAAAGGGTTAACTATGCATGAATTCTAGAATTGGACTAGAGAACATAAACTTACTATACTATATACAGATGTCGATCTATGAAGATGCACACTTTAGATCTATATAATTTTATGATGTAATATTTCATCAATAAAGTTTTTTTAAAGCTTAAATGTATAGCTAAGAACAACTAGCAATAATACCATTAGACACATGTAAATATCCATTATATACTGCATATCTGAAAAATAATTGACATGGATTATCCCACTTAATCCTTCCAATAATTTTGCAAGTTGGGTATCAGTATTTTTATTTTACAAATGATGAAACCAGCATGGAAGGAATGATAATATATTGAAGACTTATAGAAAAGGATCTGGCAGACACAGATTTCTAATCCAGGTCCAATACCTTCAAAATCTATGTTTTGTAAGAATTATGTCAAATGCTTTTTGAAAATTAAATGATGCATGACATACACAATGCAAACATTTATCTATGTCAGGGCTGTAGTCTGAGGTCTGATATCAGGGTAATTTACTTGTCCTGTTTTGGCAAAACAAACTAGACACTAAAATGTCTTTAATAACTCCTAAGAATAAAACTCATGTTATTTATATCACTTACTATTTTTTAATTTATATCTCATGTAGCACAGGCATTTCAACTTACCTTGAAAATTTCTCAACTACTTTTTAAAATGAATTATGTCTAGTCATACTTACACTCCAGAGATTTTCATTCTGATGTTTTAAAATTCATATTTGCCTTTACTTATTTAACAACTTTTAGAGAGCGCCCACATCTAATTAACAAAGATTCTTTCATCTATGTTTACCCCAAAGTCAATTAACAATTCCCAGAGTGAGACTGAAAGATGTCTCACTACACCAACACTTATAATTGGCTTCTACACAGATGCTTATTCTAATTCTAGTTGAATTCCATGCTTATATTACACTGAGGTTGCAATATAAAAAACAATAACAACAAAGAAACAAAGAAAAGAAACTAGTAGAAGAGTAGGGATTTATAACTTTCACTTAAGCAGCTCTTCAGCTGGATTTTGGATTTGTATTAATTAGGAAACCAGAAAGAATCTTAGCAAACCACTTATTCAAACCGAATTAAGGACTCCAAGCCAATAGCTGTTTCACTGACCAGCTCTGGCATTTGATATAAGATTCATAAGCAACACTGAAGCACATGAAACTAACTTTCTGTAGTCTAATTCAGTTTGATAAGCTCACATTAACATTCATTTTCAATGCTTTTCAGTGGGCATAGATAGACTGAAAACTTGTGAAATGGAGCCAAAGAATGATCAAATTGGTTTTCAGATGAGAATAAGAGATTTGCATTGTGATAATTTGCCTTTTGTCAGTTTTAAAAAAACAGTTTTAATTACTAGTTTAATGAATAAATCAATTTATCTTAATAACTGAACAAATAGCTTAGAGATGGGAAGCATGGTTTCGCTTTGTGGTTAAGAATTTTTACCACAGTACTACCTCTCTTCAGTCATCACATATCTATTTATCCATTTAAAATTTTATTAAAGTAATGTGGGATTATAACATTTTATAGGTTTCAGGTGTACATTATTATAAACCAACATCTCTATATAATATATTGTATTTGTCACTAAAAGTCAAAATTCATCCTTCACCATGAAATTTATTGAATGAATGAGAATACACTCAATTCCACTTTTTTAAACCTCCTTTACTTTGGTTGACCATCCTTCCCAATTCCCATGAAATAAATTGACTAGGTGATAAAATTTAAATATACCTCACTAGTAAGTTTTTGGTGACCCCCTGAAAGAAAATACAATGCATGAATAGTGTACTTACAAACCTTGACTATTAATCTGAACTGATTTGATTTATACCTAAAATTATAAGGATACCTTGTCAATCCATGAAATCTAAGCTCACATAGTTTTCAGTGGTGAAAAAAAAAACACTTTAAGAATAATATTAAAGATTGTATGAGTATTTTTTAAAACAATAACTGACAAGTAAAACTGTTGTATTTAGTTTGTTGTAATGATTGCAATAGCAGTAAAATTTCAAATGTTTGCATAGATTTGCTTTTAGAAGGGACGCTTATGATAAACATTAATAGCAACAATACTTTCAATAATAGTCAATGTGGTTATTTTTATTGATATAATTATTCATATGTAATTCCAATACACATCACAACTCTATTAAACTATCTGTATTCTAGTCATCTAATCAGTCTTTTGGTCATTTTTTTTTGATACTTGTCTTACTCTTTATTTAATTTTTTCACTATTCAAGCAGTTATTTAATATGCTAAATGTAATAAATTCAAATGTTGACATTTTCATTAGAATATAAATAATTACAGAAAATAAAAAACAACTTCAAATTGGAGACCTGATGGACATTGTTTAAGCAAAATTTATAGGACTGCTATTGCAGGTTAGCAGCTAAGAGTGGCAGAATTGGAAGAATAGTAAAACAAAAATACATTAAACTATCAATGCTGTAAAGTCCAAGAATTAATTCTGAGTACAAATGCAAGAAACGAAAATTTATAGTTTTCCAAAAGTATCAGCAATAGAAAAACATATTCAAACAAGTTAAATTTAAGTAAGAAAGCCTCAATTTAAAATATAAAAATAGGAAGGGGTGCTGAATATTCACTGAAGTAATTAAATGACATTTGAAGTTCAACACCAAACATAAAACAACTGCAATAATTCAACAATGGGTGCTGATAAAGTTGGCAATAATTTAGTTGAAAATCTTGAATTTCATGAAAAAAATGAGTTTATTATAAAAATGTATATATGTACACATACACACATATATCCTATCTAAATGGATACAGGAGACTAGAATAGCATCTTCACATCAGATAAGTCAGCAAACTATAGAATTCAAAAGGCCTTGCAGCTCCAGCAGCCAAGTGCTGGTGTTTCTCTCCTGCAGCAGAGGAAGGAAGGGAGGCTTCTATACAAGGGGTTACAGAACTTTGATTGAGGAAAGTGCTTCTGAGTCTTACATAAAATTGTACTTTGCAAAAGGCCTCTTTTTCATTGTTGTTTCTGAGTAAATGCATTTTGTTGGTAAAATATTTAATGATTTTTGTTTGAGGTCAACATAAATTACATCTTGGAATGGAATGGAGTTTTCCTTCATCATACTTCCCATAACTGCTCCTGCTAAAACTTTAGAGTCAGAAGTATCATAATATGCTAATTTAGTTTGGCCTTTAGTTAACAGCAGGACAATTGACAGCAGTAATTATCCCTCTAACTCTAAATAAGCAGAAAAAAAAAGGAAAAGGAAAAGAAAAGAAAAAATGAGGAGATTTGGTTATGCTGAGAAGAGTATAACAGAAAACGAAATGTTGAATGAATTGTACACCAACTGTCTATACATATAAGTGAATATGCTGTGTGTCTTCAAAAGTCTCAGTTTTTAAAGAAATGTTAAGACATGAATAAGAGTTTCTTCATAGTCACTTGTTGTATACTAAGAAGTATTAAAATGTTTTGAGCAAACATCAAATTAGTAGTTTGTCAAGCAAGAAATGATCAGACTGTAATATAACAAAATTCACTCATTCAAAAATAGAAGTTATGATTCCAGCTCACAACCAAGGAGAAACAGTCCCAAGGTGTACACCACCAGCAGGGTCACGGCATGGGAGGGTTTTAAAGGATCACTCTGAGGAATTGTCTGAGGCTTAGGTCACATATTTTGAAACTTTTGTTTTGGGTGACAGGAATAATCAAACAGAAAGTTGTGCTATGGGGCCTTTTGTAAAAATCAGCAGGTAGTCTTCCTGTTTCATTCATAATCACAGATGAGGGAGCATTACCATCTTTTCAGAGAAATAAGAAAGTGGGTGTTCTTAGTGGTTACCAGAGGGAGTTGAGTCGGACTACTGATTGAAGTTGCTTACTTATCACTGAAAAGTTTCAACATGGTCACTTGGAGACAAGATGGAATATGTGTGACTCAAAACAGTTGCACAAGACAAATCTATATAATATGAATCAAACCTTGGTAATTGTTTATTCAAGTGTGTTCCACCTGCAGCTAGACATTTATGGATGTTTTAGAATGATCATTCAGTTTCAATAATCAAAACACGCTATAGTTCCATCAACACATATTTTAATCTTTTAAAATATCACATTAAAATTAATCTCTATGATTCCAGTACAAATCAGGCCTGGATCTGAACCCCGCTTCCAAAATCAGACATTTGGTTCATCAGGTGTTGGGAGGAGGGAAGAGTGGGGATTTGCTGCTGAATGGGCTTAAAAGGTCAGCTCTAAAGATGGATAAGCTCTACAGAGTTTTTGTACAATCTGGTACCTAGAGTTAACTACATGATATTGTGCATTTCAAACTATGTTAAGAGATGCCGAAAAAACGTTCTAGGCTCAAGATGGAGCTGCAATGAACTGTAACATAGGTAACTTTCAAGTCTCTGTAAAATGTTCTGTTGGATTAGAAAGTCAATACGCCAGATGGTCAATCCCCAAACACATAAAATCTGAGCTGTCTCAATTCAAATAAGGTTAACTATATGATTTAGACAATGAAAAATTTTCTATTTTTGTTTCTTTGTTCTTTCTTTTATAAAACTTCTTGCCTTCAGTCTCATCTTTCAGTTCTCTGAAAGGAGACAGATCAATTCATGAAGTATTAACATTTGTGTGTAACACTTAAATTGTTCTCTTTAATAATTTTTCTTACCTAAGAACATAAAAATGCATGTTAAGTTATCTAATGACAAAAATTAAAATTAAAATTAAAAAAAAAGAAAAACAAAGGCATTTTTGAAGGTCTTAGACATATTTAGTACTGAGGCAGGTTAGCCAGATGTAGAATTAACCAGCAGCTCAAAGAGAAAGCTCCACTGAAAATATGAGACAAACAACTCTGCCCAAAAACCAGTTTGTAATAAAACCTTCCTATCACCTAAAAATCCCCTGATTTGACTTCAAGTGACTTCAAACCCCATATGTACACATTTCCATCTAAATTAGCATATGAGAAAACTACCCCTTTGGGGGTCATGACATTTGCAAAGAAAATCTTAGAAGGATTTAAATGTATAGTCTGCTTTAAGAAGGAAAGACCCCCTCTTAGCCAAGGAAATCCTACCCACTCTTCAGGAATATAATGAATATTAATTAAAAAACCATTCATAAACTATTTAACACTTGGGCATTGAGAGCTTTTAAGAACTCCTGGAATAAAATCCAGTGACAGTACCTTGACTGTGATGATATCATGAGTATATGTGTATGTCTAAATGTATTAAAATGCAAACCTTAGATATGTGTATTTCTGTATATGAATTATAGCTCAAAATGCTTAAAATATGAAATAGCCAACAAGCATATGAAAAACATAAATAAAATTAATCCCTTTGAAAATGGACCAGATTCCCCTTTCAGTACTGTGTGTTTTGTGATATGGTCAACCACGGCTAAAAATATAAGTACATACTTGAGGTGTTTTTTGTTATTTTTTGCCCCCCTACCCCCAATCAAGACAGAAGTGACAAGGATAGGATATATCTTGGAATAATTTTTTTTTAGCTATGTTATGCTCAGGAAAAAACTCTTCAGGGAAAGGAATGCATTTCAAAATGCTTGAAAAATACTTGAGGAAATGAAGACAAAAGAAACAATATCCATTAGTCATTGTTGCATACAAAAGAGCAAGCAAGGGTAATAAAAAGGATTTATTTATTATGTTCCTTCTTTAGAAATAATAATTTTTTAAAAACCCATACAAAACCCATTATTCTGAACAATTCCTTTTAAAGTAACCCATTTGCTTGGCTTCTAATGGTAATAATTATGTGTTTTATTCATTTGCAGGCATTCCAATTATATTTTTATGTGATTTTGAAGTGTGTACATATTACAAAATACCAAAATGAGAAGGGACCAGAATTTGTTCCTTATTTTGATGGGTAAAGAAAATAAAGTGGATAGAGAATTAATGATGTACTCTTTCTATCCCCAACAAATTACCACCATGTCCCTCCTACTGTGGGATCCACTTCCCTCTGAATCCTAGTTCAGTTATCTTAAAAAGGATTCTGACAATATCATGGTTAAAAAGATCAACATAAGATATAAAAATATTTATTGAAAGTTACTTTGTATCAAGTATAGTTTTAAGTACTTGACGTGTTAAGTTATGCAAACATATCTCACAATACACTTATGAAATAAGTTCTATTATTAGAGATAGTAACTTAAGTGCCTATAGTCACAGAATTAGCAAATGGCAGAACCACTTACAGAGAAAGGACAAAATAAATTCCTCTGGGTGAAGATGACAATGCCTATTTTGATTGTTTGTTCCTCTCCTTTCTTTTCCTCAGCCTTCTGTACTCATTCAGGGCAGAATGGTGACGCCTGATACTTAGCCTTATGTTCTTTATTCGCTTTAATACATTGTTCCAAATGTCATTTAAATGAATAAAAAGCATTAAAATGAGTATAAAATTCATTATAGTTAAAAGTTCTTTATAGAACGAGGGTTTTAGTCTACCTATATTCCTCTCACGAATCCACACTGTCAACGTCTAACTGCTTCCTATTATCTATTTTCCATTAACTATTTTTTTCACTCCTTATTTCACTGTTTTTTCATCTCCAGTTTATGCATTCTATGTTCTACGTTTATGTTATATTTAGGTTAAGTTCCTTATTAGCATTTGAAAACCACTTGCATCACCTAGGATGCTTGATAAAAATGAAGACTATTCTAATTAATCTGCATTTTAATATATTCCCAGATGACCATTATGTGCCCTTCCATTTGAAGACCAATGCACATGAAGCCTTCAAGTGCAGTGTCTTTATTATTTTTTTTTTCCTGTCTATTGCTATACCACAAGTAGAGGCTCAAAACTGTGGAAGGCCTGTGATTGAGTTCACCTCTAGCCCATGACCTATATGATCATCTAGTTCAGGAATCATTCCACAGTCTCCATCCACACTGTCTATGTTTTCAGACATGCAGGCTGAAAATTTTATGTACATTTTTGAATGGTAGAAAAAAAAATCTAAAGAAGTATAATATTTTGTGACATAAAAATCATAACAAATTCAGATTCTACAGTTTACAAATACATTTTTCATTGGAACAGGGCCAAACTCATACGTTTATGTAATTTTATCTGATTGTCTTCTCTCTACCATGGCAGCTTAGTAGTGACAGAGACCATCTGACCCACAGACCTTGAAACTTGCTGGCCCTTACAGGAAAATTTGCTGGTTTCTGCTGTAGAGTCTCATATGCATTACTTGTTTTAAAATGTTCAAATGGACTCAGTGACAGTCAGAACTATAACTCTATCTCCTGATACTTAGACTTATGTTCTCTATTCACTTTAATACATTTTTCTAGCATCATTTAAATAAATAAAACATATTATAAATTACTTCTGCAAATGCAATTACTTGATGGAGTAAATGTGTTTTTTAATATGCTCTTAGGTATGCTCATGTCTAAATAGGAATGCTTCAGATGAAAGGACATTCATTTATGCTATCACAAAAGAAAAAAAACTGGTGAAACATTGAAACATGTTTTAAAATAGTGTGGATTATATTTGTAATATTCTGAGTTCATCACTCTGGGTAATTTTGTAAAGTAACATATTATTATTTCACAATACTACATAAGTTTCAAGAGAACAGACTCACAACTCAATGTGTAAATCAAACTGCTCCCACCACCAATGTCCTAATGAGCTTTGAAATTTGGTTCACAGCATTTATCACCACATAAAATTATTTTTAAATTTATGGTTTTAATATATGCTCTTTGATGGAAAAGGTTACTTCTGCTTGGTACTTGTCCGGTAGATAATATAGAGTACTGATTAAGAACATGAACTATGCAGCAGGATTTTGGTCATACCACTTAGTAACAGTGTGTATGTAGCAAATGATTTAACTTCTCTGTGTCCCAGTTTTGTTTTCTGTAAAATGATGTTTCTGATACCACCCTGAAAGTTTAACTAATGTAAAGATAAAATAAGTTAACAAACATACAACATAGCTCGAAGGTCTCTCATGTGGTAGAACTCTATAAATGCTAGTCACCACTGTTGCTGTTTTAATAAACATTTGCTGAATAAATGCTGCTCCTGCTAAATATAAATCAGGGCTTGAATCCTTTCATCTTGAATACTGAATAAGGCCTGAGTCCTTTTTATACATTTTTGATCAGTTGTTTTTCGTGGGTTTTAATTTGTTATTTTTGTTGTTTTTTGTTTCTATTTATTTATTGTTATATGGGAGTGATACTGATATGTATGCATATTTTATATTACTTGAATAAATTCACCAGTGAATTCTATAGCCTCTTGTTATTCTGCTTTCTAGATGCTACTTATTGGTCGTTAATATTTATTCTCTGACTCTTTAGCATAGAACTCCTACATATTGTCACCCAAAGAGAGATTTCACTTGCTGATTTCTTTCACAGTAAGTGATTATGCGGTCGTGTTTTGTTCAAAGAGATGTAAGCAAAAATCATATACACGACTTACTTATCATACCCCTAAATTTACATGTTTCTTGAGCTCCTTCCATATACTGCTGGTTAGAAGTGGTGACAACTGTGGAAGGCACTTTAACCCCAAAAGAGACAAATAGTTTGTGTGTAAGTGAGTGTGCATGTGTGTGTGTGGTGAACCAATGACAATTGTGATAAATTCTATCAATAAGAAAGAATTAAAGCGAGTTGAACAAATGGGTTTTATTATTTTAAACTAACTGTTTATTTCAGAAGCCCTATATTGAGTTTCTGTACAGATCAAATTAGTTATTTTGGTTGTTACAGAAAGTTTGTCTAAGATTATGCACTCTCCCTGTCATGAGAGATACTGATGTAAGTGAAATGAGTTACTTCAACTTTAAAAGGACATGACCTTCAGCAGAAAATTCAACAACTTTTAGGGTCTCTGCCATTCTGGTCAGAAGTGTGCAAAGGTAGCTGAGCAACTCTGTCTGAATACCATGTTAGGTTTGTCACGAACAGAGGTGTCTAGAATTCTATTGCAAATACCTGGCAAGGGAAGGTGAATCAGAGTCGAATGTTCATTCATCTACACATGTAAGTTCATGCTCACAGGAGAACCAGGTAATTGTCTGAATGGTGAAAGACAGGAAACTGGACCAGAGGGTAAAGGAAACATTCAAATTATCACTGGCCTCTCATAGAAAACCCAGGACTTAGCTCTGCACCCATCAGAACACCAATATTGTGCCTAAAGGTGTTCTGTGAGCCTTGTGTTTGATACCTGAAATAGTGCTTTGAGCATGCTAATTTTATTTGCAAAGAACAATTTCTGGAGAAGAAGCCATGCTTTTCATACCAGATCCCTGGAGTACTAATAAGCCTAAAGTGAATGCTTGGTATTTACATGGTATCTTAATCACTCTTCCTGTGCCTCCCAAATTATTTGCATTAGAGCATGAAGATTCATCAAGACCATCTTTAGTGTCAGCCTGATGTTTATCATTTGTTGGGTGTTACATAAATTGTGTTGGATTTTTTTACTTTATGTTATTCCTTCTTGATATTACAACTGATTTACAAAGTAGGTTTTAATTTCATACATATTTTATTAATAGAGTTTTTAAGTTTAAAAAAGTTAACTATCTTATTTAAAATCACATAATTTATAAATAGCAGACTAGGGAGTAAAACCAACGTCTGTTTCAAAGTCTGTAATTTTTCTCTGTTATATTTACTCATTCTATTCTTTAATTAAAATCAGAATTAGCTATTTTTTTTCTTTTTAAAGTACAGATAGCCAGATATCATAATAACAATGAATCAGAATTTCTGATTGCATATGTGTTTTTCCAATGCTTTACATATGATGTGGGTAAACAGACAGGACTAACCCCACTACTTTGTGGCCCTTCTATATTTCTCCTTTTTGGCGATAGGTTCCTATGTATCAGAAATAATGATCATCATCATCATCATCATTACATCAATGCTTCAATGGATTGCTTTTCTATTATTAAAATATTGACTTATTTTCCTCCCCCAAATCTTTTATTCTAGATGTAACACATCTGTGAGAGTATAAATCCATCCAATTCCTTGGATATATAATATGTATTTTTCTGGATATAGTGGGAAATAAGCAAAACTTTGTGAAGTGTTTTAAAAAGAAGAGACTTGAAGAAATGAACAGAACCAGGAAAAGGGCAGTGGCCTGGTCATTTACTAGTTGTGTAAGGTAAGTTACCTTAAGCTTTAGAAAAATATTTTCTTCATCTTTAAAAGTTAATGATACTTTCTGTCTTGATGAGACAACAGCAAGATCTCAAAAAACTGTTAATAATAGTAATTATCCCATGGTAATTGGGGATTCATTAATCTGAAGCTGAATAGAACTAAGTGATTGAAACTATTAGGAGTGCAAGAGCATTACTTTAGTGCTTGATCCAGCCCAGTGCCTCAAAAACAGTTGCTGCCTCCCAACTACTTCAACTGCCATTCCTAAAACTATTATTTTCCCTCTTCCTCCCACTCTGTTCTTTTCACTCATTCACCCTTTCTCAATCTCTCACTTTTATCAAAATAATTTTATAAATCTCAGTACATAGTCTGATTTCACTTACAGGTCTTTTCCATCCTTATCTCTCAATTACAGTGTTTTTGGAAAGAAAAATAATATATTGGCTTTATCAATGTATTAAGTAAGGACATATATCAGCACTAAGTATTTAAAAGATATCTTTAATTAAGCTTAAAAAAATGAAGATGATATATAGCTGTGTAGTAAAGACTTTGGTCTTGCCAAAGATAGGTCAGGACTTCCCCATCATCTTTCAGGAGGCAATCTATGTCTCTCCTGATAGGAATTTCTTATTTAGAACAAGCTCTGGCCATAATGGATCTTAGGATGGGACTGACCATCTTTCATAGTTTTAAGTGGGAGGCTGGTTATATCAGAAAGTTCAACCACATGATTTAGGGGGCTTCATATTTTGGCCTGAAGACTAATATAAAACAGATGGATAATCAATAAATCAGGCTTTGCAATGAAATACCAATAAACACTGAGTATCAAAGTTTAGGTGTTCTTCTCTGACAGTACTATGTGCAAATTGCTATTGTGATTCTAGGATTACATTGTGTCTTGAGGACAATGGACGTTTAATATTTGGCACACTCACAAACTTGGTCAAATTTGTTCTCTATTATTTCCTTATAATAAGCCATACTGTGAGCACAATAGCTTCCCGTGTTCTGTAAGTCTTTGACTGAATTATGTAACCTAGGGTGAATTAGGGAAACCCTTGACATTTCGCTTGGTGTCAGAAGTGAGGATAGTCTTTTGCAGACTGTCTTTGGTCTTTGAGGTTTGGCAAGCACTCGCGTCTTGAACTGAACATTTGTGTTCCTCCAAAATGTGCATGTTGAAGCCCTAGCCCCCAATGTTATGTGGTTTGGGAGGTGATTAGGTCATGAGGATACGGCCTTCAAGATTAGGATTAGTGCCCTCATAAAAGAGACCACAGAGAGCTGCCTCAGTCAAGCTTCCATCAAAGGGCACAAAGAGAAGATGGTCATTTATAAACCAGGAAGTGAGCGCTCACCAAGGGCATTTCAGGTTCCCCAGCCTCCAGAACTGTGAGAAATAAATGTTTACTGTTTAAGCCATCCAGTCTATGGGAGTTTGTTGTAGCAGTTGACACAAGACAGAAATAAATAATGTATAGCAAATAGTAGCAAATCAAATTTGTGATGTTTTCTGCTACCAATTCTTAAATATAACATTATAAGCATTCATATTATTAGTTACCAAAAAAATAAATTCCCCCTAAACAGATTAAAGCAATTCATGCATCTTTGTCATCTATTTCCTTTTAATTCCTCCAAAATTCATCTAATTAGCTCTTCCCAGTTTCTCAACATTTGAGATTCATTATTCCTCCCTTCCCTGACAAAAATGGAAAGATAGTAAAGATACGTTGCAGAAATCCTCTCATCCCACTTACTGTAATTAGTAAACTCACATTTTCTACTTGGAAAATGTGTATTATACAATGCTCTCATGTTATTTACTTCAAGACACACTAGTCAAAGTCACTAATACTTCAATCTACATTAAGGAAAAACTGATATAAGGTTTAGATTCCAATTATTTAATTTATCCACGTATTTGCAAATCTATAAATCTCTAAATGTTTAATTTCAAGCGAATATTTGCCAGTTTAAAGACAGACTAATTTAACTGTTTTAATATCTGCTTTATGAATTGAGTTAATACTTGTTTTCTCTCTGAATATAATCAATATATGACTTGATATAATTAATAGAAATGCAATAAATATGAAGATGACATAATGAATTCAATTAACAGGTAGGAGGTAAACTGTTAATTAAAACTTATACCAAGTTTTTCATATAGGTAGAAATTCTCTTGGTAAGAAAAGTAGACTTGTAGTTACTGTTAAATATCCAAATTTGGAGTCAGGTATCCTTTGAATTCCTGCTAACTAGTGAAAATAATCAAAATGATGCACTGAGTTCCTCTAAAACACAGTTTCCTCATTTGCAAAATGCTAGTAATAATTATACTTTTCTCATAGGTTGATTGTGGTGACTAGGTGAAAAATGTCCATGTTTGTGGGGTTTTTCTGTGGGGGTGGTGAGGGTATAGTGCCACACAGTAATCTTTCCCAAAATTGTAGATGCTATTATTTTCACCTATAACATAAATAGGTGAATTCAGCATCATTTGTAAAATGACGTAGTGCTACAGAATCATCCCATGAACAAATAATTATTTGTTTATCTAATAAACAGATTTAGTCCTGGGTATAAAATATTCTTATCCTATTTATCACCAAGTTTAAATTGTTCACCTACTAACTAATATTGACTTTTTTTTTTTTTAAGGACAGGTGCACTCAGGAATGGAGGAGAACCAGAGGCATGGAGGCATGAAGACAGAGGAGAAGAAGCACCTCATTTAATTCTTTTATCTAGTTGTTTACCATGGTTGTTCTCCCCGCAATGGGGGACTGTGGGATGCATGTGAACTGCACTGAAATTCTGCTTTACCAAGGTACGCCTAATAGTGACCTTTTGAGTCTGATAAAAGTAATGCAACTTTAGTATTTCGAATTTACAAAGGGCTTCCCTGTATATTATCCCATCTGTATATCATTATTTCTGAGTAAGATAGGCCATCAAAAATATTAAAATTCCATTTCTCACATGAGAAAATTGACATGCAGAGAGGTAAAATTGTGGATGTTACAGAACTGATAATCAAGAGATCTGGAACTCAAACTGGAATATTTTGATCTCAAGTTAAATATTTTTTTAATTCTATTTAAATTTTTAAAGAGGATTAATCTTTCTCAAATTGTTAGATTTAAAATAATAAAAATATTTAAACTAGCATGAGTAAACTACAGTGGATCAATTTATGATACTACAATCAAAGTATTAATAGCCATAAAGATCTTGCTAATAGTAGGAAAAAAAAAAAGGAGTTCAAAATCTTTTATGTACAAAGATAAAGCAATTGTTTACTATGACAAGAAGATCAAATCCTATGCTTTCATCAAATAAATGATTCTAACCAAAAAAAGAGACACTGAAAAGATGTCCAGACTTCAAATGTCTCATACAAAACAGGAAGCAAATTTAACTGACATTTAATTGCTTCAGTATTCAGTTCAATATTCAACCACTTCTAACTGGTCTTGGAAATAGTAATAAGCAGTTATTTCTTCAGCTCTCTTTTCATTGTTGGTTTTTAATACATGCTATAAAAATTCTCGATTTCCTTTTATTTTAGAAAGATTCTTTGTACTGGAGCAGTACAATTTTCAACAGCAAAAATATTTTGTATACTGATTATAATCACTTGGGTAATTTACAGTTTCTATACTTTATCTTTTCAATGTGTATCTTCATAAAGTATACTCTAGAGATAGAATAAGAAATTGCAGGTCTTTGTGAATAACTATTGATGTGACAATGTTGAAACTTTGAATTTACCAATATTTTGCAAAGAATTGCATTGTTCAACTATCCTTAAAATCTTCCATGAAATAAAATCAGTTAAGAATGATGCAATTTTCCAGTCAAAAAGATACAATTTCAAAAGAAGAATAGTTTCCCAAAAGTGTCTATTGGAAACTCCTAAGTTTTGCAGGACAGTTATAATCATTGTATCAGACAGTTCTATCTTGTGCTTAGGGCTATAACTTCAGAACAGCAAGAAAATTACCTTATGCAAACACTGTTGTTATTAAGAAAACGATATTTTCTAGTAAGTTTAGCCATGGTACTTTGCTTCAAATGCTAATGAAACAAAAAAATGTGTATTTGATTTTCTGTGAGAATATTAATTCAAAGTTGCTTGTGGACTTTACTAATAGATTTACTAGCGATGGAACTATGATGATCAGCTGAATTAGACTACATGGTCTGCGTAAACATGAAGGACATTGGAACATCATTGTTAGATTAATCACTTTTATACAGGCAGTTATACACATAAAAATTAAATCCATTTTTATATCCCATATGAGTACTTGGCAAAGGGTTTATCAACATAAATAATTATAAATTTTAGGATCTGAAGTAATTTACTCAAGAACTTTTAGTGTTTTCTATTTTTGTATCTGGACAGTTCCACTCACAGAAATAGCAAATTTAATTTGAAGAGAAAAAAAGACTTGTTCATTTCATTCATTCTATAAATAAATGACCCTATAACTTCATATGAATATTGCTATCAGTTTACTCAAGGGAAATCACTTGAACCTGTGTAGCTCAACAGCTCTCCTACTTTCTACAGGTTTTTTTTGTAAGGAAAGGTATAGACAGGAATGAAGGTGGGCAGAGAGACAAGCAGGAAGAGAGAGGAGCAAGAAACATTTTAGTTTGTTTATATTTATTTGTTCACACTAGGTGTTTCTCCACCAGACTCAGGACTTGAACCCAGTGGTATGTGGACTATGCTCTTCGGAGACAGTTGACATAACCTCTAAAACACCAAAACTTGTCTCCACATACTTTACGGATCATCTTCAACTAATAAATGTCTTTAAAATAATTTAAATATAATTCAATTGCTCACAGATTTCAGAAGCCTCTTGACTTTACTAAAACATTAGGCAAATATTTCATTGGATTTCGAGAGACAAGTCATGTGAGATTAAATTTTGTATCTGTATCTCTTCCTTTCTAATTATGATGAATAATAACTTCTTTTATTTAGATAAGGAATTATTGTGTTCCTATCCTTGTTTTAGTTCATAAATGGTGTGAAAACTGTCTTTATTCATTTGCTGGGGTAACTTAAGGAGAATTTCTTATGAGTCTGTAATTCTACATGAAAATGTTTTTTCACAGTTCTAACGATTCAGCCATATTCTTCAGTGTCTTAGTCTCAACTTCTTAAATTCATAAAAAGTAAATTTTCCCCAGCTTCCTTAAAAGATAGCTTCTTTTGCCTTGGAAAGAATCTCTCTGATAAAATTCTTGTCTTCTTTGTTCTCCTAATCAAAAATCTTCATTCATCTCTACACTACACATTTCATTTTCCTTTATCCACTTCTTGGAAGTAATTCTACTACTGGTCAGTGATCTTGAAACCATGTTTCTACTCCACTGCTTTGTCCATCAATAATCCCTTTCCTTTTTTCTCTCTTTTTTCTTTCCATTGGCTGCATGCATTTTAAATAGATCATCTATTAATAGTACTTATTTATTCAGTTTTTACTTTTCCATCCCTTTTGTTGTCAAACTTCTCAAAAGAATAGTACTTCTATTTTTAACTTTCTAATTTATTGTTTCCATCAAAGCTATTTTCCTTTCATTATATTTTACAGAAATGATTTTTGTAAATATTTCTAGTGATCATCTAATTATAATCTAACAACCTAATATTTGATATAATCCTATATGTCTTCATTAAACATTGAACACTTTTGACAACCTACAATTTCCTATCTATCTAATCTATCTATCTCTATCTCTAGATCTTTTTTGCTTTAATGACTCCTGAGTTGCTTGAGTCTCACGAGTTTCACTGTTCCTACTCAGCCTTTTATTTTGTTATAAGTTGGGTTCACCTTCATCTGTGTCTCTCTACCTTATTCATTTTTTTCATTAATTTCTACTGATTCAACATAATTCTGGTTCTTAATGCAACTGAATAAATTACCTTGATGATTAAATGGCACAATGTGTTTAAAGAAATGTCATAGTTCATGTTTCTATAAACTTCTATAACATGAATTTGCTGCCTCTAGCTTCTCTCACTATCATGAGCCAATATTCTTCAGAATGCGTGGTATTAGATCTATTCATGAAAGTTTTTTCTTCAAATATTTCCTTAGGAAATTAAATTTCAAAAATATGATTGGTTATAGATGAGTTAACATAAAATGCTAATTTCCTTAGTAGAATTTTAATTGAAAGTTGGTAAATCCACTGGTTGGAATAAAGAAACAATGAAAGCAATATAAATATATAGCTCAGACTACAACCAAATGTGTCAGTTCTGTTTATACATGATGCAGTCATATAAAAAGCTTTTAAAACAAACATACCTATATATTCACTGAAAATGACTTTGCCAACTGAATTTTTACAAGGTTCTGAGTAATCCATTTTGTCTATTTTATTTAAATAATTTTGAAAGTCTATGGGCTCTGCTAAAAGAGAATATGTTGTTATAGTAAAATCCATTATTTTTTGCACTTTCCTTTATTGTATAATTTTCTTGTGGTTTTTAATTATAAGCAGTTCAAAACCACTTGCAAGAAGTAAGGACTTTATTATGTTTTCTAAGTAATATGGACTCACCTTTTTTTCAGGACAATGGCCTGAAATAATATATTCAGTGTTAACAATACAATCTGCCTATGTAGGGCTATTCAAAAGAATCATAAATGAGAGCAAAATTTCATTTAGTATATAAATGTATATGCTTATGTACTTGAAATATTATTTTCATTCATTAACATATTTCCCATTACCAAAAGTACATAAAAATGCCAGACTATGTATCTGAGGAATGAGGAAGCTGCACATATGGAAAATCAACACTTATGAGTTTATTTCAATTTGTGAAACAAATTTACTTCCATAAAATACTAAAAACAGTTTTAAAAAAAGAAATATCAGGCTAGGTAATATCTTCACTCTCCACAATTCAATACCTTCTGGCACTATACCCTTGTTTCTTTCAAGGATCTTTGTAATTTAAAAATAGCTGAATTATAAACATGATACCTAGACTCATCTATATGTTACCTTTCACTTTCAAAGTTCCATTAGTCTGCAAATCTCAAATATAATCATATCTCTTCCTAGCTTAACTCTTTATTCATTTGCCCTGGCAGCTCAGTCACTAAACTGGCATCTGGCATGTGAACTATGTAAAAGTCAAGAACCCAGGTTCTCCACCCAGGACTGGAGGCAACAATCAAAATAAAATAAACAAATCAATAAATGTGCTTCTCCGTCCCACTCTCCTTCCCTTCCTCCCTTCTTCTTTCTCTCCTTCCCTTTTTTTTCTTTCTTCGCTCTCCTCCCTTATTTCTATTCTTTAAAACAATCAAAACACGGACTTCTCTGTTGACTTTCTGTTGTCTACAGGTTGAAGCCGAGCCTCCATCCATCTCTAAATCAGATCTTATTGTTTCTGTATCCTTTTCCCCATCTCTACTCCTGCCGGCTTCTCTTTTCTTCTCCCATGCCTATATGCTGTTTCTTACAGTTGAAATTTAAATTCTAGGTTAAAATAATTTTCTCTCTAGGAAGATTTCATTTTTCCAACTTTACTAAGACTAATAACATTATATAAGTTTCAGGTGTACAGTGTGATATCTTGATATATTGTGAAATTATTATAATTTGGTTAATTAACATATCCATCCTCTCACATAGTTACAACTTTTGAGTATGTGGTAGAAACACCTTAGATTGACACAGCACATTTCAAGTGTACAACAGAGTGATGTGAACCAGTCACCGTGCTTCACTTTAGATCACCTAGTTGTATTCACCTTATACCTGAAAGTTTGTGTAGTTTGACTAGCAGATCCCATTTTCCCAACAGCCCCAGACTCTGGCAGCCTTCACTTTACACTTTCTCTATGAGTTCTACATTTTTAGATTCTATGTATAAGTGAGACCATACGCTATTTGTCTTTCTCTGACTTATTCCACTCAGCAAAAATGTACACGTTTCATCTATATTGCTACATATAGTACATCTCTTCTAAAATGTATACACCATCTGCTTTCCCTTAGTCATACTGTACAATTAATCACTCTTTTGTAACACTATTAAACTTGAGCTTACTTTCATCTTCACATTATTCATACTGTATAATAAATACTTTATTGTGCTAAAATGTACATAATATAAATTGTCTATGTGAGTCCTTTTAAGTATACAGTTCAGAGGTGTTCAGTATTCACACTGTGATGCAGCCATCACTGCTATCCATCTGCAACACGTTTTTCATCTTCCCAAACTGAAACTTAATGACCATTAAATAACTCCCCATTATAGTTACTTTTTAACAAGTTTCTATAGTACTTTAAACTATTATTTATTAATACCTGGGTCTTTTACTAAATAAATAGTCTATATAAATACATGGAAAAAAAGAAGATACTCAATAAATGTTTATTGAATTCAAGTCCTATGATAATTTCACATGTCAGATCATTATATCACTCAGCAACATCAGATTATATCAATTTTTCAGTTCCACTTTTAAAAAAGGGGAAAAGTAAATATATTTTCAGTGGGTTTCACTTTACTAAAACCCAAAAAGTAATAAAAACAAGCTACTTCTTCAGTGCTTTTTCATTTCATAAATTTTGAATTCCAAATATTGAGTATGGCATTCAAGGTCCTCTACAAATGGAGTCCTATCATCCTCTCTGCCATCCTCTTCTATAATTTTTTCCACTCTGATTCTTACCAACACAGCATCATTCAGTATGCTTGAGGCAGGTGATTTCAGGGTTTTTTTAATCATATAGTTTAAACAGTTTGAAGTATTTTTTCCAAATTTGAAGCCAAATCACAGTCCTCCTTCCAAGATGAAGCCTTCTCTGATTCATTTCTTTAAGAATAAGCACTCTTCTCCTTTCTAATCTTTTGTACTTGCCTAGGTCTCTGTTTTGCACTAGAGAGTAAATTACATGGTAATTTGTATGTTTCATTTATCATTTTTCCCTATTCATTCCAAAGCCTCAGAATTTTCTGCACTTGGTAGTTGTTCAATAATTGCAATTTAGAAGAACAAGCATCTTGTTCATTTGGTGCTTGTGATCAATATATTGCTCTTTACTGAACAAGCCTGAAGTTGTTCAAGCTATTTACTAAGGGATTAACTAAGGAACAATGTGTAACACTTGCCAAAAATGAATTCTATACAATGCAATTTGACAAATATGTATTGAGCATTAGATTCATGTGACTGTACTAAGTGAAATAAATACAACAAGCAAGACATAGTTCATTTTCTTAGAGAAGTAGCAGCATAGGCTTAGGGAAGTATATAATTAACTCTAACACCCATTGAACAGTCATTATAAATGCTGAAGCAATGAGCTTTAGCAATTTAAACTAGCAGCAATAATGTTTAGCAAGAAATCATGAAAGATTTTATTTAAAAGATGAGGTATGAACTTGAGTTTCAATGGGAGGTTTGATTTCAATGGGTTAATGGGTTTATGGAAGCATTCCAAGAGAGTTATTATCATAAGTAAGGATTAGAATCAGAAAAAAGATGTTGGCTGCTTTCAAAAACAATGAATACTATAATTTAAGAAGATTTTAGAATGGCTCAGTGAAGAAGTACATGTAGTGGAAGTTAAAGTTGAATTTCCAGGCTAGGATCACTGAGTTTTGGATAAATCTCTTGTTTATTTGAACTACCATTAGTTCTAGCAACTCAAGAATCCAATAACTCAAGTGTGGAATCCTCACTCTCGAAGCTAGTCATATGAATTCAGGAAACAAACAGATTTTAATTATAAGGGATATATATATATATATATATTCATTTAAAATCTGAAGTAGCAAAAGACATTTTCCCTTAATCATTTTGCTTATGCAAGATCTTTTGTTCTAGTATCTGACTATTTTTATCTATGAGATATATATATTTTTTGATTGGCTCCTAAGAATGTGATCTTCAACAGTTTTAATTTATCTCTACAAAATTTGCTCTTTATTTTTTAATATTTTTTCTTCAATTATTTTATCAATATCCAAACTTTATATAGTTACTTTCAAAAGTTGAGAGTAGCATGATTTTTTTCTAAACTAATTTTGTCAGGTTTATAAATGTATATTACTATCATTGATACAGGATGCTTACTTACAGAGCTTTCTTAGACCAATTGCTATCACTATAGAGAATGAAAAAAATCAAATGCAGTTGTCTTCTGAGTTTTATGTTGTTGTATTCATTTTGAAATATAAATTTAATTATGAAGTAAAAGTTGACTTTTTCTTATATACTATGTTTAAAATTACTAGTTATTTGCAAGCGAAGTATTATTAAAAAACTAAGGTAACTTTTTTTTTGCTGAATCTGTGATTTCCTAAATAGGAACTCAATTTAAGTCACATGAAAATTAATTAAAATCCACAATGAAAAAATATATATTGAAGTCAAAATATATATTGAAGTCAATATTGAAGTCAAATATATATTGAAGTCAACAAAGTTAGCTTCCTCTTACATAAATGATTGAAAAAAACAAATTTCAGAAAGCAGCAAGAGTTGTAAAGGATAATTAATGATTTAAAATGTCTTCAATCTATGCACAAATATACCACACCACCCACACCAAGCTATAATTATGTCTGAAGACTGAAACTATTAAAAACAACAATCAAAATCTTTCCTTCACTTTTGCTCTCTAGGGTTAATTTCCAACTACATGAATAATTCAACTATTCAGCTGTCATTTCTGAGCAAATCTTTTGAGCTTCACTTGAACTTAGGGAGCATGTTTTATGTCAGTGAAAATAAATTATCAACTGATCTCATGACAATATTTTTTTAACATCTAGAAACTTTGTCATTGAAATGTTAAGCAAGGTTTTTACTTCAGTAGTCACCAAAGTTTGTTTTGTTTATAACAATAAATCCATTATTAATAAAACATTTTGAGGGCTGAATCCAAAATAAAAGTATATTTAAACATACATGATAATCAAAAGTAAAAAAGATAAAATATGAGATGAATAAACATTTCATTCTTTCTCAACACTCCAAATGAACACACCCACTTCAGAGAAAATTTGCCTATTCTTCCTCATAAAAGGACTGAGTTCTTCTGGTCACTACCCATTACTTCAGAGATTCTTTTCTGTATGATCAGTATAATGACTGATAAATACCATTTTCTTATTTCCTTTCTTTTTCCCCAAACCATCCAGTTTTCTGAACCAGTCTGGTCACTGAAAAGCTTTTTCTATTTTTTATTTTAACTATTGTGCCACCATTATGCTTTTAGCACTGGTAACCCTTAATTTACATGAAACGCATATTCTTTTTATAAAGTCTGTTAGCTCTAAAATTTAAAGTTTTAGCTTGAAACAAACAAAATCATATATAAACTTTATTTAACTAGTCTAGCTTATTATAGTTTGTTTTTGTTTTTTTTTTAAGGAAAGATGCAAGAAGCAGTGAAGGCATGTAGGCAGGCAGGAAGAGAGAGGAAGAAAAAGCAGCTTAAATCTTTATCGAACTATTCACATTATTTTTCTCTTGACCCCCAGGTCTGGACCCCAAGTTCTGGAATCATTGTGGGATATAGGAGGGCTCCCAGGATGTACTAGACCTCTAGGCCACTGGGACACACCCCTTGGCTTAGTTTATTTTTAAAAAGGGAATTGGCACTGACAAGATTATTAGCATGTTTTGAAAATGTACATTTATTACACAACACAAAAGAAAATCAGTGCAATGCCTATTAAAATTCCAATGATATTTTTCATGAAATTAGAACAAATGATGCTAAAATTTGTAAAGAACCACAAAAGGCTCAAAATAATCAAATTAATTCTCAGATATAAAAACAAAAATGGAGGCAATGTGTTCCCTGACTTCACACATTACTACAAAGTTACAGTAATAAGAAGAGTATGGTACTGAAAAAAGAAAAGAGATAAACCAGTCATTACGGCAGAATTGAGATTCCTGATATAAACCCACACATATATGGATAGTTAATTTATGACAAAGGAAACTGAGAGCATACAATCAAACAAAGAAAATCTCTAAATTAAGTGGTATTGGGAAAACTGAGCAGTCACCTGCAAAACAACCATTATCTTAATTAATTCAAAATGGATTAAAGAATTTAATGTAAAACTTGAAACCATAAAATACTTAGGAGAAAAAATAGGTAAAGAACTCTTGATATCTTAAGACTGTAGTAGGTATTCTACTCTAAAGACAAAGAAAACAAAAGAAAAAATAAATAAAGAGGATCACATCAAATTTAAAAAGCACGATGATATAAATCATCAGAAAAGTAAAAGGCAACCAATTGAATGAGAAAGATATTTACAACTCATACATTTGAAAAGGATTAATGAAAGTTATATAAAGAACTCATACAATAAGTAAACAAGCTGATACAAATGTGGGAGGGACAAAAGAATAGACACTTCTCCAAAGACAATATACAGGTTGCAAAAGACACACAAAAGAGTTCATCATCCTATGCAGGAAAATGCAAATCAAAACCATAATGAGATACCTCCTCACAATGATGGGAATGTAAGTTATGAAAACAGTATGACAAGTTCTCAAAAATTATGAATAGGAATGTCATACAATCTAGCTATACTACTTTTCAGAAGTCATCTGAAGAATACAAAACAATAATTTGAAGAGAGACATATGTACTTAAGTTTACTACAGCATTAGTTGCCAAAGTTAGGAGTTGGAAACAACCTAAATTCTCATCCACAAATAGGTAAAGAATATGTGATACACACACACACACACACACACACACACACACACACACACACACTGGAACACAATTCACTTATAAAAATGAAGAATGCTGTCATTTGTGACATGGATAAAATGAAATAGCATCATGCTAAGTGAAATACATCAGAGAACAGCAAATGCCATATAGTTTAACTCCCATGTGGAAAGTAAAGCACATAAAAAAAAAAAAAAAAACAACTCCTAGATTTTAGGAGAAAAATGGTGATTACAAGCAGGGAAAGGTAAGTGGGATAGGTAATTTGGTCAAGATGCTAATTCTATGGTGGTGGATGGAAACCAAAATCTTGGTGGTGACCGTGTCTTACATACAGGTGCCAGATTATGAGGCTGTCTGTCTTAAACACAGAGAATGTTTTAAACTAATGCTACTTCAATAAAAAAATAAGGAAATACGCATTTGTTTATGTGTCTAATAGAAAGGTTATTTTGTTTAGAATCTTCTGATAAGACTTCTAATAATATTAGCTTCCTACCTCTTACCTCTCTAATTACTTAAAAATAGGAAGATTTAACTGAATACAAATACAAATAATACCAATATTTACACTACTGAAGAAAACTTCTTGAAAAAAAATAGTAGCCTTGAATAATTGTCAGAGAAAGAGAAATGGAGCTATTTTTGTGACATACACAGATCTAACTTATAATGACTCAAGTTCATTTTTACACCAATAAATAAAAGAAAAAAAATCCTCTACAGAAAAATAAACTCTTTAAATCTCAAAGATAACTAGGAAATGCTTTCTTAGATTTGCGAATAAGAACAAAAAACTGGATTCAGTGATGACACTAAACATGGAAACAATGCTTTTTGATAAGAATAATGAAAATCTGAGGGGAAATACATTTATATTTCCAAGGAGTTGATTTCATTTGTAAAATTATTTAAGCTTAACAGATAGCTGATATATTTCATCATTTTGGAGTTGTGTTTTACCTTTGGAAGGGACTGGAAATCTGACTACAGTCTTTCTAAATCTCCATCTCACTAGTTTCCATGTCATAAGCTCTTAATCATTTTCCTTTGGTTTTCCAGTGACATGTCTGAATTACCAGGTGACAGAAAATATGATTCTAGCAAATAATTTCAACAGGATTTGTTCAGAGGGATCTACAAATTGTAATTTATTTTTTATGACAGCTTTCATCAAAGTGATGTGAAACACAGGGACATAAAGTTAGCAATATTGCACCTCAAAAGAGGAGAAAGTTTGGTATGTTACCTCCTGATTAGCAGCAGCTAGTTCTTCTTCCAGTGCAGAGACTCTTTCTAAAGAAACCCTCAGTCGCTCCCTTACCTAGAAGAAAAAACAAAATATGTGCAGTAATGTACATCCTGTGCATGTTACACTGTGCAGAGCCCATCATTAAAATTATCAGAGGCAATCATTTGGCAAGGTATTGAAGTATTTATAGTCCAAATGTGCTAAGGAATAGTATGAATGCATTGCCACTTCAGAGTATCAGTATCAAGGGATATCCTTATAACAAGTCTTTCCAGTGTTTCAGTGATAGAATTTAAGTGGGGTTGGAGGTGGATTCCTTTAGTTCCGAATCTCATTCACAGCAAGTGGAGACAAAGCTCAAAATTATATTATGAATTCATCTGAAAAGGTTACTGAGTAAGCACTGGATGTAGAAAAATTTTCTCTGACTTATTTAAGACTTTTCATTTGACATTTATTACATAACCAAAGTGATTTGTCTAAAAGTAAGGAATAATTTAACCTTAAAAATGCTATTTATTGTGCAAATATTTTATATCACTCTAACCTTATATTGCTATTGAGACTGAAAATTATTGAATTATGCTGGAATTCTTAACTACCAGATACCAAAGATTGAGCCATTATATTTTGTAAAACCAAAGATTCTGTGAATTTGGCTTACAGATAATGATAATTTACACACAAAAATAATAAAGAAGTCTTTTGCTGATTCTTGCTTCTTAGAATTTTTAAAGTTATCTCTTATTACATGTACAGATATGTAGATACTATATCATATTAATCAAAAGTAAAAAAGTTCTGTGAAAGACATTTTGCTGAATTAAAATGAATGACTACAGAAGTATGATTTTTGTTAAAAATATCAAAATTTATAATTCAATGTAAGATAAAATTAATGGTGAGTTTTTGATTATTTAGGAATTAACATTTGTTTTCCATAGTACAGAGTTTGTGCATGTATTTTTTAGAAGAATTTCATTTTATTTCCATTTTTAGTTGTTCACACTGTTTGCTTCTCCCCAGGACCCAGGGCTCAAATACAGCGGTATGTGGCTTGCATTCTTTGGAAGTAATTGACCTAATCGCTGCTCCACCAGGGAACACCTGTGTATGCATTTTAATATATCATTACCTACTTATAAATTTAATTTTATTAATTCATTGATAGCATATTTTAATAAGTATGTTTTTCTTTGTCTAACTGTAAATATAATTTCAATATATAAACTGTATTAAAAAATATTTTCAAAGTTAGAGTTATAACATTATTTTCCAAACAGCAAACACAAAACACCTAGACTCTATTATTTAATTCAAGTTTTTAAAATCTGAATCACATTTTGTAATATATAACTGAGGTATAGTCACACGATTTGGTTCCTGGTTTCTAAAATAAGTCTGTGTAAGAAAGAAAAAATTTTGAGAGTAGTTTTAATATAGATTATAGTTAGTTATGCTCAAATTCTCCAGAAGTAATAATATATACATACACCACATTTAATATCTAACACAATTTCACAGTTTTATTTTTGTTGTTGTTAATTTTCATGGTTTTTTGTATGTCAGACAAACTGCCAGGTACTAGTGCTTGTTAGATAAACACCTAGTTGTTAAGAAAATGCATAAAACCGATGCTGAATGATAATGGACTTAGAACTACATGAAATAAAACCTTTGATGATTTGATGTGAGGCACAAGTTTTTATTTTGGCTTGGATAGATGCTGTAGAATCAAATATCCAAAGGCAAGAAAATTAAGAGAATTGCCACTGTAGAAGGCACACACATCAACAAAAATCTTAGTAGATGTGCTTGATACTTAATAGGGATGATTGTAACATTTTATGTTCACTCCCTAAAATACCAACTATAAAATATGAAGGTTTTGAAAAAATTCTAGGAATTCTAGTTGATGAGAAAAGCAATATAAAATAGCCTAAATAAAAGCTAATGATCACAGTATAGAAAACATTGATCAGATCACATTTAAATTGCTGTGAAGTTAAGTAAGGTATGAGAAGTTATTTATATATTAGACAGTTTCAGTAGCCATTCAAGTCATATAAAGAATGGTCAAAACTAAACTATATTAAAAATTAGGATATCTTTTTGACTTTCTTTGCTAAATTGAAAGTCATAGAGATGGTTCTAAACTGTTTTATATTTGCCACAATTTAAGTATTTATATTGTTATTATTATATTGAATCTTCAAGGATTAAAAATTATCAGTCTTATCAAATAATTTGGAAATGGTATCACCCTCAATAAATTTAGAATAGCACTTGCAATTTGGTATTAAGTTGTTAACAAAATAATGAATTAATATTGTCTTCACAAGAAAAACATTTCTGATTTATTTTGAATTAACATTATAAATGTTACAATTCATACATCATTGATTTCTAAGGTAAATATCAATATATCATAATACAAATTCACTATTTACATTGACATGAGGATGAGTTTCTCTTTGTACTTGACTCTTGGGTAGGACTAACTCAGATTAAATGAACCATACTTTACCTAACTAGGAAAGAAGGATTGGATAAAAAGGATACGCTTTTTAAGGTAAAAAAAAAATACTAATATTCTACCTTGTCTGCATAACTGGAACTTTATTGATAGGGAAAAATAGTACTGACAAGTATTTTAGTATTTTGATTTGCTTTAAGCATAGCATCAGCAGAATGCCATGATTATTTTCATTTTTCTTGTTAATTTGTTATTCTTATAAGGCTGTTATACATGATTTATATGCCATGAGAAATTATAGCTTTAACTTTTATCTAAATATAAGTGCAAAATTGATAGTCTTGGTCCTATACTTGACTTTTTCTTTTATCTTACTATTTAGTTACATTCAATTAATCTATTGTTTTGATAGAATTTAAGCTAAGATACAATGATTATTTATAGAGCCATAGCTCCCAAAATATATTTATATATATAGAAATCTTTTATTTCTAGTTTTACCTGTTTTATCTATTCTTTCACAATAACATGAAAAATAATTAAAGAAAAGATTTTCTTAAATCCCAAAGAAATAGCGAGGTCACAGAAAAACTATCCCTGGTGATTAAAATAAATTAAATCTCTAAATATGACAAATGCACTTGGAATAAAAAAGGACTTTGGTAGAAAAACAATACAATCCAAATTGAAATTAAGGCATGGTCAAGTTTCAATTTGGAAATCATTAGAAAACATTGTAAGGAAATATTTTTAGATCCAAAGTTAAAAATCCAATTTTGGCACTCTGCTATTAGATGTAGAAATACATATGGAATGCATATTTATTGTTTTTGGTTAAATTTTTCATACATATACAATATATTTTTAAAATTAGTTAGTTAATGATAATCTAAGTAGTTGTAAAAATGTACATTTCTCAATTCCTCTAGCCCATAGAATTGATAAGCATAAAGGAGAGTGATGTCAAAATTACTGTTGGTCTTAGCTAGTTGTGAAAATTTTAACTCTGTGGATGTTTAAATAGGAATGGCTAATTTTATCTTCTTCTGATTTTCTGTATCTATTTTAACATAAAATCCATAGAACTTAAATTAGAAAAGGTAATTACTTTATTATATGTCAGTCTCCCCACCTTTCTTATCCCCAAGAAAAACTGTGAGCTATTCTTAGAGGAATTGTCTAAGAAGATATTTAGCCATATATTAATCCCTAAAAAGGAAATAAAGTGATATTTAAAACAAGCTTTTAGATCAGTAGTTATATACATATTTACTGATTTTGAAAGTTTTAGCAAAGGCTGTAATTTACTCATGTTAGTAATAATGGTCATTATCATTCACTGGACTTTTGCCATATGATACACCTGGCTAAGAGCGTTGCATGTCAGATTACATCTAATCCTCACAGCAACTCTATGAAGCAGGTACTATTTCTTTCCTCATTCACAGAAAGAGATTTTACTTACAGTCACTTCTTCAAGTCTGTCCAACTCTAGACCCTAGTTTAATAATATTTTCTTGTAGGTTGATCAGCTTTACATAGTTAAAAATACATTCAGTTACCCCTGAAATCACCAAGGTCCAGGAAAATTCTGGTGAGTTAATTCTAGCTATTTCATGTTGCTGTATTATATAGTATAATTAATCATACCTATTAGAACTTTTATTGTCACAGTAGAAAATTCTTCATTCAGTTATGCTTCTACACAGCAAATTATTTCTAGATTATAAGTTTCTCAGTAACTAATTTTGTCTTAAATGTACTCAGACCTATCAGGGTATTCATTGTAAAAGCACTGCTTGCCTTCCATTCATTCTTTCATAAAACATCCCTCATTTAAGTGAGTAGAAATGGTTCTAGGGAATATCCAAGTACATATTTTCAAGTGTCTTCATTCAAATCATTCAAAACTGTTCAATTTTCTCTGAACAAGTCACCTCGTTTCATAGTTCTCAGTTATTGTCCTGTTGGCCATATTGCTTAGAAGATCTTCATTTCTCTGCTTAAAAAGTTCTTACGAATTTTTCAGATACCCGGAGCAAACATCACTCCCTTTTTAAAGACTTCTTCGTATTTCCAATTACTATGTCAAGCATAATTAGTCACAACTTTTTCTGTGACTACATATTACATAGAGACATCTCTTTTTAACATTGCTCATTTTGGCATGTGACTCTCCAGCACGATTAGTTTCTTAGTTATAAGGAGAATGCCTTATTTACCTTATATGCCATGTATTTGCCAAGGAGTGTAACACCAAAAGATATTCTCTAAATAGCCTTGCAAATTCTTAACCATGTATTTTTGCAATAAAAAGAAACATAATATGAAACTAAATACTGAATCTATTAGTTATTTGATATTAGTTTTTATTATATGTATCAATAATCTTTGTAGAATATACATTTCTTTTTTATTCAGAATTATTCATAAAACAGTTGTCTCATGATTGTAATAAAAATAAGATAAAATTCCTTCTTAACAGTCTGGAAGCAGGATTTAATTATGATGCCCATAATCTATATAATTCTCTAAGAACATTGAGAAGTCAAGGATAAAAATATAGGTGGGCATAAATATCAAATATAGCAAAAGTGTCTGCATGCTGCAAACCTAGATATAACTGGGCAGTAATCCCTTTCTGGATTTTAATGCTCAGACTTGTCAGATACTTTACTATGAAGTGTCCCAATTCCCACTCTACAAAATCCTAAAATTATTCACTTGTAAAAGTTCATTCTTTGTAATTTCATTAAACTTGAACAATTTTATAAGCCTTACTAATCTCCAAAGGATATTATCATCATATTGACTTACTTATGTCAGTATAGTTTGAGTAAGAGCTAAGAGAAATTTACGGCTCCTTTTACAAAGACCTAGTGCAGATTTTCTACTAATATTTTATGCTGTTACATGCAGAGATTCTAAAAATAAATATTTTACATTATTAGAGATCTAAAAATGTGCAGTATGTTTCGAATATAAATTGCAAAAGGTTAAAATGCACTCAAATGACACTTCAAGTATGTTGGCATTCACAAACATTCAGAATGGGGAGGAGAGAAAGAATGGTGGGAATGAAGGAAGAGGAGAGAAAAGAAAGAAAACAGATGGAGAGAGAAGGAAAAGCTGAATGACAATATTAAATCTAAAATGGTCACCTGGTCTAGAGCCAAAATGTACCATAACTGAAGCTGCAGTTAACCATAGATGCATTCATTGGTATTCATGAAAAAGAACATGATTATAAATGCTCCAAAAACAGAAAATAATCCTGTTTTTATTTTTTAATGCTTTCCTATAATTCAAAGGTGTTACTCAAAACTGATTTTCATCAGGTGTCAGACTGATTCATAGATGAAGATAAGGATACTGAATATGAAGATAAAAGCACAATTAAGCTTGAAATCTTTTATCAATACTATACACCTTTTTCGAAGATAAAGCTTAATTTTTTAATTATAGCTTTGGGGGGGTATTATTGACATATAAAATTTGGAGAATTTTTTTAAGAAACCTGTACCTTTTCATCCAAGGCCTTGTGGTGCTCAAACAAAGATTTCAGTGCCTTGAGAACTTCCACTTCGCTAGAGACTCCGGAGGGGGACTGGGCTTGCCGTTTCACCACCGTCATTCTTAGTGACCTTTCATGCCGTGATACAAGGCACTCCAAATGCTCCAGTAACAGCTATGGGGTGTAACAGAAAATATAATCATCTTAAGGAAACAGACGCTAATATTTATAAATGATCTCTACTAGAAAAGAGAGCAGGTTACATAGTGCCCAAGGGTAATAGGATTACCGTACAGGTAGCAATAATGAAACACAAACTTTAGTCTAAACCAGAAATGCATTAAAAGTAAACTGCATTTATATCATATAACAAGTACTGAATTAAAATACAATGCAAACTTTACGTATTCTTAGAAAATTGAATAATTTTAGTATGGATTCAACAGAAATAAAACGTGTTACATATGTGTGATCTAATATGATAACTATTGCAGAACACTGCACATTACATGATGATTTTAAAAGAAGAGTATTGAAAGTCAACATTAATTTTATCTACCTTTGATCAAATTTTCGAAATAAAGGCAATGAACATAATCATCTTTTTAAAAATGTGATGATAATAACCTCCTTGTATAATGATTATAGTGAAGACTATGATCCCTTGTTTTTATAATTATAATCACAAACTATCTTGTTCACAATTAATTCTTAGATTACACAATAGAAAGTACATGCAATCAACTATAATATAGTAGTTGAAATTTGTTTTTAGTCATTTGGGGGAAAAAGGGTAAAAGCATAACATCTAAATTATCTGCTCTGGAACCCACATTCCGGTAAGAGAGCCTCTGGAACTATGATAGAGGTCGGGGGACTGTCAAGTGAATAGTGTCCCAGGCTGTTCCAAACTCTGTATGCTGACTTTTCCCACAGAACTTTTATCTTAATTAGGCTTAAGCCACTGTTTTTGCTTACAAGGAATATCTATGTTCATAGTAGCACACTACACAATAGCCAAGATATGGAATCAACATAAGTGCCCACTGATGGATGACTGAATACAGAAGACACAGTAAATATACTTAATATTTGCAGAAATGAATGAATGATAAATGTAAATTATCTAGGCCGTAGAAAGTAGCAAAAAATGTTTTAATCTAGCATGCATTTGGTTTTAAGCTTACAAATGACAAAAAGAGTCAAAAGGAATTCATCTAAGATATTACTAACCAGGTACTAATTGTACACAACTTTGGTAGCCAAAACTTGAATCTAATATTTAATACATGCTACTTAATAAATAGATAAACCTATTCAATTCCTTCTGAAATTTCCACTTTTTTTTGAGAAAGTATAATTCATTCAGATATCATGGAGGAGATCCTTTCTGATCTACTGTTTTTGATGAAACCCTAAAAATTAATATAACTATTCATCAATGAGTTCTCTTTGTAAACTATCTTTTTTTTGTGTTATTTCTCTCAATTCATGAACTTAAGTTAAGTATTCAACATAGAAAGAGACTACCATGAGTTTATCAGAGTCCTGGAAATTCAGAGAGACCATTCTACCTTAAAATTGGTCACAATCTAACACCAATCAAATTTTCTTTAGGTGTGAGAAAGAAATATTAGTTTGTTGTTTTCTCTCCATGACCAATAAGTAAGTGTTTATTGCTATAAGAAAAACACAACATGTGGAAGGAGACACAATTATATAAATCTATAAATGCTATTATATCTAGCAACATTTAATGGAGTATGCAGGGGCAAGAGAGAAGATATGTCTGATTTTCAGCCCTGGATATTTGTTTGGTTGATAGGGGAGGGTAAAATGTGGTTACATAAACTAGGAAAGTTCTATATGATCAATACTTTGCACAGGAAGCTTTCCTAAATCTATTTTCCATGACCTAACAACAAAAAATCCCTGTATCATTGCTTTAACAAAAGCAGAAAAATATTTTACAATTTTATTCACTTTTTCAAAGTGACTTATTTATGTTTAAAATTAAATCCTTTAATTTCTGTTATCCTGATGAAACTTAATATTTGCATTTTCTCACATTAACTCCTGAATAGGTATTTCAAGTGCAGCTTGCCTTCATTATCCAAGGCTTATTTGTGGTGTAAGTATCAAAGGTAATTTGGGCCCTCAAAATAAAAATTGTGTGAATACTATCCCTAAATCCCCTAGTTCTCTGAAATTAGTCACAATCAAAAAGAATAACCCTATGCTGTAGTGGTCTAATGCTCAGGCAGTACTTCCTCTAATCTGTAGAAAATCTGAGATTCTTCATGGATCTAATTTCAGTAATTATACTGATGGCTTCATTGCTAGGGACTCAGGCTCTGGAGTTAGAACACCTTAGTTTCAAATGTATTCTCTGCTATTCACTAACAATGCAACTTCCGGAAAGTTTTTGCTGTTTTCTGAGCTCAGTCATTGCATCTGTAAAATGGGAATAATTATGATATCTTTTTCATAGGACTGCATAAAGAAGTAAAGGACAATGAAAGAAAAGTTGCAAAAAGGAGAAATAAATACACTGTTAATAAAATAGTTTCTTGTGCATTTTAAATATGAGGATTAGTTGGAAGTCCACTGAGAGACTGGCATTTTCTACATCTATTTTTACATTTGGCTCTCCTGTGCCTCATTAGGGAATGCAGCCTAAGAGTTAGCTTAAAATAAATCTCAAGCTAGAAATAAACTTTAAATTTTCATGGAAAACCAGTGTTAAGTTAAAATTCAAGGGTGGACAATTTGTTGCTGTAGATGTAGAAACAGAAAACAAATGATCTGATACCAGAAAACATGATCAAAAATGTCCTTGTTCTTTACTATCTGATGCAGTCCATGAGAGTGGCTCACCAAAGTCTCAAAGAAAAACGATTCTTCATATGCTCACTCTGTACGTTTTGTTTATCAAAAATATTTCCTGATAAATCAGGTTATATAAGTTGAGTTTGATCATGTAATCATTAAGAAAGTTACGGTCTCTCTTTATAGACAACTCATTTTGTAGAACTGTGATTTTTATGTTAATAACACCAAACATGAAATTGTTTTATAGAGTTTTATGCAGTTAAAATGTATAGGTAACACTTAGTTTTCAGCACTAATCTGCTAGAGTTTTAACGGTTAAAATATGTGTTGTCTACTTCATATTAGAATTGAACTACATGTACTTGTTTTTTTTCTCCACATCCACATTGGTAGAGAATGTATTGTGGGTCCTATATGAGTAATATGGTTCAGTAGTTTTACTGTTCTAACATCGTTTTCCTTGTTTAAGTAAACGCTTTGCTGGAGGGAGGTGAAGAAATACCAGGTCATTCCTTCATCATACCCCACACCCTTCTCAAACCTCTCCCTGACTGCCCATGTCCAGTTTCTATGGTATTGCTTCCGCACCCCAATACAACACTTCCTAAGTTTTGAACTATGGAATCCAGCCATTGTTTTTAAGCTGAGTAAAGCAAAGGCCAGGAGGAATTATGACATTTTCTAAGGCAACATAGTGATTTAGTCTCTGAGGCAGTAATTTAGTTTTCCCCTCTTCCTGTTTTGAGTCATGTAGTACATTCTTCTTTAAGTAATAGCAATGAGTTGGTATCTACTTAAAAGTTTTCTTAAAGTTATTAAATGCTTAAATTTAGCAAGTATACTAGAGACAAGGAAGTGGACTACAAATGAATTTAATTCCAAGCAGTGGCAATTTTATACTTACTCTAGTGTTGTTTCTTTCAGCTTTAAGTTCAGAAATTTCTTCTTCCTTTTCTCGAAGTTGTTCCCTGCAAGCATTTAATTCTTTTGTGAGTGCAGCAAATTCCTGAAAAAGAAATATAAATATATGAAGAAATAGTTCAGGTATTTTTATAAATACAAACTTGTTAACATAAAGAATGAGAAAAAGGACTTGTTTTATTGGCCAGCATACACATATTGCTATTATTAAATCAACTCGATTTTATTGTTCAGAAAATGATAGCATTTATTTAAATAAGCACTTTGTTATGTTATTCAGATGATTGTATAAAATCTACTTCAAATGTATAAAATGTATCAGACACATCATATGAATCTATTATAGTGAGTCAGTTTATAATATACAATGACTTAAATTGGCAAATTTTGTGAACTTTCAACAATCCTATACTTTCATTCTCATATAATAATGTTCAGATTGAGTGTACTAGATATTTAAAAATAAAGGCAAAAAGAAAATACCACCAACACCAGCTAAAAATCCTGCTAAATTTATAAATTAAGAAATCTATTTATTAATAAGATAACTATACTTAACTTTAAAAATAATTAATGTACATAAAAGTTGATAACATTATTTAATTTATTAATTATACATTTATTAGTCACTTATTAATACTTAAATTAATAAGTGCACATTGTAAATTTCTGTCCTTAGTTCAATTCATTATTTCAGCACACATATATATTTGTATTTTCTTCATTCTCTAAGCATAAAAGAATGTTTCTACTTATAGTACAGCTGATAGGAATACATAGGAAGAAGACAAAATACTTAATCCACACATCATCTCACCACTTACAATATCTAATGCTAAAATTCTGAAATATTTCCTTCTGATCATTTTTCTCTCTGTAGATATCAAGCTCCATTTCTAGAAAGTGTGACCAGATAAATGTTTTTTATGATCAGTATGATGTTAAATGTACACATTTGACTTATGGTTTGTCCAATAATCTTCATGAGTGCAGGATTACTTTTAAATGCTTAGTGGTTAATAAAATACAATGCAAAATCTCTTTCACTTTTTTCTTTTCTCCATCAAAACCATGCAGTTTATATGAAGAAGTTACATTTTTTATGGAAGTGTCTATTTGTTGTTGATTTCAGTTCTCCATTTGAAAAATATACTCAGGAAGTATCAACAACATTTAAGCAGGCAGTAATCAGCGGAGAAAACATTTATCTGTAATGCCAGTGTAAATGTAACAATAAACTCTTTCATCTTTATTCTAAGCACAAAGTCTACTCTGAGCTCTTTGAAGTGCCCACTTGAGTTGAAGCCGCTCAGAAACTCAGCAAAATAAGTAGTTTGAAGCAAACAAAAATAGAAAGCCTAAACCTTTCCCAGCTTTGCAATATCATCAGATTCACTTACTTTAGACTAAACTTGCCTCTGTGGAGGTTAGGTTAACCAAACCCTTCTTCCTCACTTTTGTTTTACTTTTTGATTTTCTGATAGTGCCTTGTTAGCTTGGAGTTAGGTTTTTCCAGACACTTAAATATTTGACAAGTATCAATTTCATTACTGCAAATCACTCTAAAGATTTAATGATAGCATGGATCTGCTTATTATTTTTCAAAAAGATTTAAAAATATTATTTTTAAGTTAGAGAAGCAGAATAGTTGAAACAGTTTTCTTGATCTTTTTAAGTACACTTTTTTTTTTAACCAGTTTAACTAAACTCTGACTAGTGGTAAAAATAATCCATATCATACCATCTCTGATCTCATTTTGGGAGAAGACAACCCATTGATGAGTCCTACAAAGTGTCACTTGTCACATGGAAAGAGGACTCCTCCAGAACTTCCTGTTGTTTTGTTTTTTATGATAACATGATTCATTCTCATTTATTAAAAATAAATATTATTTGCACACTCACTATATCCTAAGCACTGAGATTATGGCAGTGAGGTCAGACATGAAGCTTTACATTTCAGAGAAAAAGACTGAACAATGCATAAATTAATGTCAAGATGCTACTGATGACAGATGACTGTATTTTTCATTTTATGATCACGGCACTGATGCTAAACAAGCTATTTAGTGACCCCATATATTAAGATTAGTCTTACTTTTATTAACTTCCTAGCAAATTTCAGGCACCAGTTTTGCATTCATTATCTCATATTGCTCTCTAAGTAACCACTGAGGGAGCCTCATTGCCGTTTTATGGCTGAAGAAACTGAATTATGAAGACATAAGACAAAGCACACAGCCCACAGAGATTACGGCTGTGAAAACAGTTCACCAGACTTCTTGTCTAGGGCATTTCCACTATCTCATTTTAAGTCTTTTGTTCATTGAGTTTATACAACTCAGATTTGGAGTAATTTTAGTTGTCCTTTTTCTTTATTTGAAGCATTAGGAAACCATTACTTACAATTACCTTACGTGATCATCCTTAATTAGTCCAACGGGTGTGTAAAGAACTAGGAGCCTCAAGGCAGGGTATTCCATCCATGCAAAGCAACAAGTGTCTATACCACGCACATCCTAAATTTCTAGGACAACAATAGATGTAGCTACTGCATATAGAGTTAATTATCAAATATTTTTATACTTTTCCCCTGACATTTCTCTCTTCTGTACCTCTTTTTCTATCCTTAATATGAACTGAATTTATATCATTTTTTACAATACGTTAATAACAGAAAATGTAATTAAACGTAATTGGATATTTATAATATGTTTAGCAGTCTAAAAAGCAACTTATAGAGAAGATCTCATTAATCCTAATACAATCCTGTAATGAACTACTAAAATTTTACTGAACAAAATTAAACAATCTTACAAAATGATCCAGCAATCATATTCTTTGAAATTTACCCAAAGGAGTTGAAACTTGCTTACACCAAAACCTAAACAGGGATATTTATAGTAGCTTTATCCATAATTGAGAAAATCTGAAACAACCAATATGTCATTCAACAGGTGAATGAAAAACTGGTAAATCCAAATCAAATGCCATACAGCTCTCAAGTGAACTGAGCTGTCCAGTCAGGAAAAAGATATTGAGGAACTTTAAACATGCACTAATAAGTGAAAGAAGTCTACCCAAATAAGCTGCATACTGTGATTCCAACTCTATGAAAACCTAGAAAAGGCAAAACTGTTGAGATAGTAAAAAGGTTAATTCACTGCAATTTCAAAATTCTTTAATTTCAGCAAGTCTGCCTCCTCCTAGCTAAAAATGGAAGCATCATAAAATTTCTTTTCCAAATGATGCAAACATTCCTCTAAATCGGGGATCCAGAGGTATACTATTTATTGAGCACCTACTGTGCATTAGAGTCAATGCTACTTGTTAATGACAAAGATAGCTTAGATTGTTATTACACTTGATATTATATATCATTGTAAATTTACATGAGCCATAAATGAGATTTCTATCACGAACAGATACTCAAAATCCATCACCAAAGTGAGTTACAATACAGAGTAAGATTAGTTTATGTGCTAACATTGTTGATTTATCGTGACTCACTCTCTAAATCCTCCTTCTGAGAAGTCTATCTTCTGCATCTACTGGAACTTTCTGTTTCTATTTTCACTTTTTCAATTTCTCATGTCTTCTATTTCTTGCACATACTCTCCCCTTTTCCTAGAATATTCTTCCTCATTCTCTCTGCCTAACCAGCTTATTTTTTAAATACCTGTTTTATAACTGTTTTTCAGTACTCTAATTTATTGTTTTGATAATGATTGAATTGTATGTTCATTTCCCAAAGTAAATCACATGAGCATTTAATAGAAGATAGTTCTTTTGATTATTTTAATATCCTCAGGATTTATTAGAGTTCTTGACAATAGTCAATACTCAATATCCCTTTTTAAAACAATAAATGAATGGTTTGTTTTCACTTTAATACAAAAACAATTTTTAAAAGTATATACTGTTTTTGTTATACCTGAAATATAGTATAGACAATCTATTCTATGTATTATTGTACACATGTAAAGTGATAATATCCATTCCCAATAATTTATGCATGACTATTTGTCATTTATTCATTGGATATATTGATCTTATTCACTCTCAGAGTGAAAATACATATTAACCCACATGAAACTATCTAGTTTAGTATTTCTTAAGCTCTAAAGAATAGTATTTCCACAAATTTCTCATAAAAAATATACTGCCAAATGGATTTGGAAAATGATGTATGCAATATATTTTGCTTTTGGACTAACTACAGGTATGAGATTCTGAATTAATTTTGTTTTATGCCAAGAATTGAGAACAAACTGGATTTCCATTTATATGAAAATGGTTGGATTAATACATTAAATGAACATGATGGAAGAGTGCTTAACAGATATAATAAATAGACTGGATCTGTTTAGAGCAATATGGAAAGATTTAAAAAATGCAATCATGAGTAAAAATGGTAAGAAACAGAGCATAATATATAACACAGAGAGCTAGGGGAAGCTAACGACAGGTGAACACATTTTAGAGGAAGACTTCATACTTCACCATGTCAGAATTCAGTTCTAAGAGGAGCTTTTTGCCTGGATTCACTGAGGTGGAAGTAGTAGATCAGTCACCAACCACTAATCATATTCAAAAATTTTTCAGACTAGTCATTTGTTTCCTAACCATAGTTTGCAAAAATTCTTACTTTTCCCAAGGACCAAAATGACTTTCTTCCCCACTCTGTGTATTTTTCTTGGAATTTTAAAGAGTAGTCAGGACAGGCAGTTCATGTAAGTACCCTCAGACCAAAGAGAGTTTCTTGTTCTTTTTTAGCATATACTCAGGCACAGCACACACAAATGAGCACTTCCAAAGCATTGACATTATTCTAAGTGCTAGGGAGATGTCAGTAAAAGAAGAAAGTTTAAAGCCCTCAACATGTCTGTATGCAATCAGGCATTCACGACTTAAACCTCTGACTCAGAAGAGAATCCTTTCAAGTTTTATCAATCCCCTACAATACTAATTCAACTCATGATAGTAGATGTTAGTTTCTTTTAAAAAACACAGCATACTAACTGCTTCCTTGCTAGTATCTTAAAATAATTAAGATCATTTCTTTGAAAAAAAAAAAAAAAAACCACTACCAGTTATCTAATTTCTGTGCGTTCCTAATTCTAAATTACACATCTCATAAATTACATGATATCTCAATTTCTTCTATTTCATTTAAACTCCTAGTGTGGCCTCTTTGCTCCTCGGCCTACTGCATCCTTTTCTTAAGCTAATTCTTGAGCACTGATTCTAGGGAAGATGTTAGGAATTTTACATGTGCTATATTATTTATTCATGATGATGAGCATTATTCCCAGAATACAAGTCAAAAACCAGGATAAAGGTATTAAGTAGCTTTAGTAAAAACCCATGTTGGACTATGAAAATGCCAGTGGTGGTAATGACATCCCCCAGGGGTGTCATATCCATAGGCAGAGGTGACCTGCTTTCGTATGTTAACAGTGGTTTCACATGTGTGTGCTGGTAATTCAGCTAAGGAAGAAGTTGAGCAGTTCAAGTGTTTGAGCTCCTCATATTTCAGATAAAGACCCCCTCATTCAGTGAGTTGTTCTCAATCAATTTCATGCAAAGAAGCTTCTCTTGTTTGTATTTCTGGGTGTGTTATTCTCAAACTGAAAGACACAAGAGGAAAGTACAGATTCATTCAGTTCTTGTGTCTCCTTGCATTCTGTGAGAAAAATCTGGTCAGAAGAAAGAGTATAGATTCAGAACTTCCACTGGTCATAACTTCCCCTCTCTTATTCTCATTCCTCTCTCCACCTGATAAATAACCATAGCTTCTCAAGCTGCCCATCTCCAGACAGATGCACAAGAGTCTCTTTTTCATGTATATTCTTTAAATTCATTTTTTGATATTCAACATTAAACATAGGACTGAAGGAGATTGTTCAATTCTCTGATTCGTTTCAGGAAATGACATACTTATTCAAATAGGCTTTTTTGAGAAAAAGGAATAGATTTTCTTATTAACTGTATGTTTGAAAGGCCTTGATTTAATTGGCAAGTCCACACTTCAGAAAAGCAGGTTAGGAGAAACTGCATGACAAGAGGGAAATTCAACCTTTTAATTTTGAAAACACCAGGTGACTGTCTCCAGAGGAATCTCTGACAATTCACTCACCATGATTACAATTTTAGCAATCTTTACTTTTCAATAAATCTGTATTCTTTAGTCTTGTGGACTACTTAAGATGCTTAAGCTGGCCTTAATCCTGCAGCTATATATCTCAATAATGACTAGCTGAAGAACAGGAATGAATAACAGTCTGACACAGAGCAGAAAAAATAAAGGGTGAGTTGGAACACCGCTTTACTAAATATCACCAATGCACTCTCCAATGACAAAAAGCATCTTTTAGGTTTATTCTCCAACCAGCTAACATTTGTGAAAATCAAAAATAGCTCTGAGAAGCATGAGGCATAGAAATATGCTGACCTCACATTTAAATTAGATGAAATTAACTCCTTCAAAATATTTTTTTTGGTATAATGATTTCCTTAAGCTGTAAATCTACTACATTATGCTGTCTCCTCTTTTAACAATGGGAAATTCTGGCAATTCTGTTCATAATACTCAGTGGAAAGCATTTAATTTTCACGCTTCATTTCTTTGACCATAACCATACATAAACCATGCATATGAAAACACCTATCTCCTTCCTCACACCATAAGAAACATTTACTAGAACAAATTAATAAGGTAAGTATTACATTGGTGAGATAAAAACATTGTAACATAAAGACAAATATTTTCTTAAATGGTATACCTATACATATCTCAGTATTATTGCTATCAATTCACAAAACTCTTCAGAAATTCAGTTTGAAAATAAAAAAGCACTTGATTCTCAGAAGTTAATTTTCATCTATTCGGGTGGTATGGTAAGTCGTGCAATCAAATGTGGTATTAATGACCTCTGTTGCTATAATTGCCTCCTGGACTTACAGGAGCAAAGGAAAGCTGTCCTCCAAAATTACTGTGTGAAATAGCCATGTCTCATAGTCAGCCCTGGGCTAGGCAGCTTGAAGGGAGAATTGCCTGAATAATTAATACAATTTGACAGGCACAGCCAGACTCTAAGAGTTTTCATAGAAATCTTTGTGAAGACTGCCCAATTTAAAAAGAAAATGAGATTTAAACCCCATGCAAATAATATTTTGTGCTCTCTTGATGCTTTAAAAATCCGTATTCTAATTAGAAAACTGTTCTGCCTTTTCCCTCAAACTGCATAATAGAATCCTATGTTAATATATTCTATGACCTAAGAGATGCCAGTCTATATGAAAGCAAACATGCTGCAAGAGCCATTTTTATGATAGATGTGGACATAGGTACTTGGTAACTTTTGTTTTCAACATCTTCCAGTCAGGGTATGTAAGCTCATCCAAAAAGTGGGTTCTTATCAAAAGCAAACATTGGTGTTGTTAGGCAGTCTCAGGGTGTCTGATCATCAAGTCTTTACCAAATACCACTGACTACTCTCCCACTGGAAGGGGTCTGCCTGACATCTTGTCCTGAATTTGCTTTTGTTTTTAATTTGTCAATGTGTGTACAGAGCTGCCCCAGGTAGTAGGTGCTTTTTAACAGCAGCTTGTGAGACATGATTTGGCTTAGTTGTTAAATCTTGGAGAACAGACTGCTATCATCAAATGGTTGGGAACCTAGTGATATGCAAGCTAGCCTTTTATTTCCCACAAATTAGCTACTCTGCCAGCACTGCATTATTACATCTATGCATGCTTTTTAAGCTTTTGTAATTCCTTTTGTTCACGAAAAATATTAATTTTGACTGTGTTGATAAAGATGAATATGATACAGACTGGTAGAGTCATGTTTTCTTTTAATTTTAAAAGCTATTAAAACATTTTCATGGGCTCCTGACAGTATTGTGAGCTCAAAACACTTCATCATCTATGTTTAATGAATAAATTTCCTTCAGAGTCTGCTTATTCATGGAAGCCATGTTCCAAATGGCATAATTTCAGAGGAAAACAGGAGTCAGTTTCATATGTAGTTCAATATCTAGTCTCAGTTAAGCCTCAGTTACCTATATGGAAAATGAGGTAGTATTATTATTGAATTGGTGTGGGTAAAAATGAGATCATTAGTCTACAGGAGTCAGTAGTCATGATCCTTGGAATTTACTCAAAGCAAGTGAAAATTTATGTTCACAAAAACAATTGCACACAAATGTCTACAGAAACTTTATTCCTAATTGTCAAAACTAGAAGCAAATAAGGTATCATTCAGTAGGTCAATGGATAAATAAGCTGTAGTACAAGACGACATCAGAATGGTATTCAATGCTAAAAAGAAATGCACTATCAATCCATGAAAAGACATGAAGGAAGCTTAAATACATATTACCGAGTGAAAGAGTTTGATTCCAACTATATGATATTCTGGAAAGGCAGAACTATGGCAAAAATACAAACATTGGTAGTTGATAGGAGTCTGCTTTCAAAGACATTGATATTATGCCAGGTCAGGGGAAGGAATAGTTAGAAAAAGAGAATCTGGGGGGCAGTGAACATACTCTATGAAGTAATGCTGTCTGCATTTTATTATAAATTTTTCCAAGCCTATAGAAAAATGTTCACCAAGAGTGAACCACAAACTATGGATTTTGACTGATGAATCAATGTAGGTTTACAAATTGTAAAAATGCACCACTATGATGGGGGAAATTAATAGTGGGGGGGGGTTCTGTGTAAGTGTGAGATCAGGGATGTGTAGGAAATCTGTGTACCTTACCTGTAGTTTTGCCATAAGCCTAAAACTACTCTAAAGAATTTAAGTTCTAAAATTAAAATAGAATAACTCATTAGCATAAATGACTATCAGAGCTCTTAGTTACATTAGATGTCCAATAATATATAGATATAGATATAGATTTATATAAAATTTGTTTGAGTCATCTGTAGTTATTTCACACACAGTCGTTTATTTCAGAGTCAAATCTCCAAATTGGGAGATTACATTTTATTGGATGCTTCAAGAATTAAAAAAAAAAAAAAATGCATTTTTTGTTGTTGCTTTTAATGGCAACCGAAGTGTAAGTAGAGAGTCAAACAGAAAGCTTATTTACATAAATCTCATTGCTACTTGTAGCTTCCTCCCTCTCTTTTTTTGAAATCTTCTAATATTGTGCTAATCATAAATCAGGAACAGCAGGATAACTGTCAAGAGTAACAATAAGGTGAGAGTCCTACTGTTTCATTAGTGGACTAGCATACTAGAATGCTTGATATTAATGTAACAGTGAAAAAAAGAAACAACTTTTAGAAGATAATTGTTGCTTGCTGTATTTTTATTCCTTTGTCTTTACCAAATTCTTGCTGACCAAATAATTAGATCATAGTTACCTAAAAAATATCAACAGAAATCTTTTTTCTAAAAAGAGTATAATATTAATGTCTATAAATAGAAACTATGAGAAAAATTCTCTATTATTAAGAGAGAGAGAGCCCCCTGTCATAACTAACCATATCTGCAATTATTCCCTTTCACCTATTTGTATTTATTATCATTAACCTGGGCCTCATTCCAACAGTAAGATGTCTGGAGTCTAAAATGAAATGACAGAATAAACAAATCTGAGGAGTATTCAGTAAATCTTTGAGTCAATTGCTGTGAGTTAACTGCCTACCTGTCTGGCCCAAATCCAGAGTTACAACCTTAAGTTTTCATGGGTTCCATGAAACAGGTGAGTAGGATATATCATATTGAATGAAGTCCTCTTCCATTCCTCTTGGGTTCTAGTTCTAAGTCTGAGTAACTTCTTTATTCCTAAATCCTGTGCCTCTGTACATGATTACTAGTATGGGAAAGACCAGCAGACTCAGTGGTCTAGAACCAAGCCTGAAATTAACACAGCCAAGTATCCATTCCCTCTAATCTGCTCCAGCTCTCCCTATACTTTTTCCCAAATCAAAGAAGCCCTATGCTTGGTCTTATTGTATCAGATATTTGAAAGAAAAGAAAAGAAAAAGAATGAGAGGAGTATCATGAGAAAAAGCCTAACAGAGAAGCTAGCTTTCTAGTTCTGCAACCCAATTAAATATTGTGTCCTAGATCCTGACTCTTCCTCATGAAAGGAGGAAGAAAGATGTCCAAACAGCTTTTTTTTTACTTATTTAATGCTTGAAACACTTGGAAATTTATTAAAGTTCAACATTCTGAGTACATGAGTAGAATTACCTGGCCCAGTAAGCATTGTAGCTAAAGCATGTCAGGGTTGAGCCATTGCCAGGCAAAGACTCTGTTGGCAAGAAAAGCTAATTTTCAACAGCTCTGACAGTGTAAAGCAGGAGGCATGCTTGACAAGATGTCGTGTATTAATTTAAAAGGCTTTAGCATCTGGTTAGGTAACACCTGCTGTGTCGAACACTACCAGGCACACAAAATAGCATTCAAGCTGAATATTTAAACCTCCCAACATAGCCCCGCAAAGCTCTCACTCTAAGCAAAACAATACAAAATCACATTTCTCTAGCAATCAACAGTTATATAAGAAAAACATATTTGGGTTATGACTGTTTGCTATTCACAGAGTTAAAATAATGTAGAAGGTGCTATAGGCATTAAGAATTATATTAAAAATATTGTCCTGCCTAGGAGAATTTAACTGCGTGCAGTATTTAGAAGAGAAATAAAGTTCAGACAATAATGCTTTGTGTTTTATGATGTTATAAGTTAAAGGAGACTTTGTCAAAGAGAAAGAGGAATGATGGTTTCAAATAAGGAAAATATTCTTGCCATAGTAGGAGGTGTCAGGATTCTTCCAAGCATTCATCTTTCAAACAAACAAACAAGAAAGTCAAGGCTTAAGGAACATCAGGGAACATGGTTAGAAGAAAGTCTAGGTCTATTCTGGAATTTTCAGGACATACTAACTTAGCATTATACCATTCAATATTAAAATAATGTAACATGCTTTGAGTACATGGATACCAAAAAGATTCTTAGAATAACGAATTTTCAGTGTAGTTTCCTGCAGAAAAGGGACAAGTCTGTGTCAGTCCCATTTAGATATTAGGTCTGCTTGACAACCCTGTTTCTCTTTGTAAATAATATTCTAATATTTTGGTGTTTCCTTTGTTGAATCCACAATAATTTGTACAGACATAATAATAATCTAATACATAGGAGATGCTGTAGTTTTTCAGACATTATAACGTGTACAGGGGTGAAAAAAGACATAGTAAATAAAGGTAATTGAATAGTAGTTATAGTATAATGTGACAAGTGCTGTTATAGAGCAACATCCAGGGCTTTCAGCATATGCACAATGACACTTCAACTAACCCTGATAGGGTGTATGTGTGTGGACTCAACAGTTACGGCAACATGTGAGAAATAAATGACTTAGTCAGACAATATATGTGGAGTAAAATTTTTTTCCAGAAGAAGGGAAAAGCATGAGCAACTTTAATAACACCAACTACAAAAAAACTATGGCATTAATAAATCGTAATTTGGATTTGGCAATGTTTTCTTAGAAATGACACTCCAAGCTCAAGCAACATAAGAAAAAAATAGATAAACAGGACACTACCTGCTGTGGTCTGAATTGTGATTCCCACAATTAATTTGTTGAAAATCTAAATCCCAATTCCAACATGATGGTATTTGGAGAGAAGGCCTTTTTGGAAGATAACTGAGTTCAGATGCTGTTATGGGAGTGAAGTCCTTAGGTTGGGACTATTACCCTTGTAAGAAGAAGGGACACCAGAGCTCCAAATCCATCAAATAAGAACATGACCATGTGGGCACCTGGAGTTTTGATTTCTAGGCTCCAAAACTGGGCAAAAATAAATCTGTATATGCAACTTAGTCTTTGATGTTTTGTTACGGCAGCTCAAGCTGATTTACGCATCATCAAAATTAAAAATGTTGCACTTCAAGTGAAATCAAGACAGTGAAGACAATCCATAATGACATGCATGTCTTTGCAAAGGATATATCTTAGAATAAGGATTTGTTTCCAAAATACATAAATGATTGTTACTTCTCAATAACAAAATCTAAATAACTCAATTAAAAATGAGCAAAGAATAGACAGTTCTCTAAAAATATACAAAGGACCAATGAGCAAATGAAAAGATGTTCAACACCATTAAACATCAGGCAGCTGCATATCACACCACAAAGAAATACCACTCACATCCACTAGGATGGCTAGAATCAAAAAAATTAAATAATAACAAATGTTGACAAGGATGTAGAGAAGTCTCATCTACTGCTGGTCAGAGTGTGAAAGGGTGAAATGCTATGAAAAATAGTCTGGCCATGTCTCACATGGCAAAATGCAAAGTTGTCATGTAATGCAGTAATTCTGCTACAAAGAATATGCCAAAGCAAACTGAAAACATGTCTACACAGAAAGTGGTATATATTCATAGCAGCATTATTCATTATAACTAAAATAACTCAACATCCAACAATTGAAGGATGGATGAAAAATGCAGCATATACATAAAGTGCAATATTCTACAGAAATAAGAGAAATAAAGTACTCATACATACTATAACATGGATGAACCTGGAGAATATCATGCTAAATTAAAGAAACACATTTTATATAATTCCATTAATGTGTCCAAAATAAACAAATACATAGAAACAGAAAGTATGTGAGTAGTTGTCTAGGGCTAGAGGAAATGGTGAGACTGGAGGAGGCTCAAAAGTCCTGATTTTTTTTGTTAAAAAAAGAGTTTAGGATAGAGCAGTGGAGTATATGCTATATCTATTATTTTGGTCTTTAGTAAGGGGCAATGGAATTCCTGGAAGAGATTTCAGAAGTTAAGCATTATTCCGTCTTATTTTGTATGAATTCAGTAATCAAAGACATCAAAAACATCAAGTTTTTGGACTTGCCAAGCTAAAGCTCAAATTCTAAACCTTGCTAAATTTATCAAGGTAAGAGCACCCTGGCATATTCCTTTTGATACATGCAGTCTTGTGGACACCCTATTCTTTCCGTTTGAACAACAATTTCAACTTGAATTTGCTATTGTTGCCACCAGAAATTTTTCCATTCCCATTCTTTGATCACCTTGATTCCCCCCACCCGCCCCGCCGCCACCCCGGCAACAAAAGATATTAACGAACAAAAAACACTTTACACAAGAAATCTCTCATATGTTTCCCTTCTCCCAGGAGACTTCCTTCCGTCTGAGAAGCTTTCTAGTCAGTAGAAGCAGAAAGAATCTCAAAAGACTCTGCTTTCTTGGGAAGCACTTCATAAGTTTCTCAAGTAGAAAATATATAGAAAATCACTCACCTGTATTTCAACCATTTCAATGGTTTAAAAGAAATATTTACATCCAGCAAAAATTAGTAAAAGCTCTTGACTTCTTTTTGTCCTATATTTACTCATATATAAACAAGTCTAGCAATACTCAATTACTATGTAATCATAAATATAATTGCATATAGGCAGTGAAATAAATATTTATTTAGTAAGTTGATTTTTATTAGTTTATCCTGTCTTTCCATAGCTTCAGCAAATCACATGTGTTGACACTCTAGCCTCCCTCGCCTGAACCGACATGAAATAATCAGTTTTTTCTTGCAATTGTCTCATAACATCCCTCAATGGTTTATTTTAAGTGGTAACTAATAACCCCAGTTGGCACCCAAGATCACTCCTATTCACCATTCTATTCTAGAATAGAATAATTTTTTTAATGTTTTTCAAAAGGTAAAGCACTGCTAATAGTTCAACTTAGAGACTTCGACTGCAGAAAATTCTTCAATCGCAGAAACGTGTAGACTATTTTCATTTATTTACATGCATCAGTTTCATTAGAGTGATTGATTGTCCACGTGGTGCAGAAATATGACACAGGAAAATTAGTTTATTTGACTAAGGGTCCATAGCTCTGCTTACTATTATTTTTGTTGCTATTACTGTTTAATTAATAAAAATTTTGCTTGAGATAATGGAGAATAGGTATGAATCAAAGTATACATTCAGATGTTTTTTCTCCCCAATATTACCTTTTGGTGTCAAGGAAGTTTATTCAGTGATATATTTCAAGAGGAAGAACTTGTATCATGAGAAGAATTGTATCGAGAATACAGTAAAAGGGAGTCATAACTCTCACAGAAAAAAGGTAATTGAACTTTTCCTTTATGTTGAACATTTACACTGACTTTTAAATAATCCCACACTTGAAATATACATTAGTATTCAGCTCCATTTTCTAATAGTCTAATTGCTCTGAAATAGCTTTTTTTTGTTCTTTAAAAATCTCATATCTATACTTTACCAGAAAGTTAAAATCAATTTGTGTTTCTAAATTTCTGCTTTCAATATATTAGATTTAGTCTTCTAATTAGTCATATGTTTGCTAAATTTGTTTTATTGTTTTGGAAAAATCATTCTTAGATTTTGGTGGTGAAGTCCATGGTGCTTAACAAAGGAAGATCCTGATCATTTGAAGAATCTTGAGAAATTGAAACGTAAATTGTTGAGAACACGCTGATGCATAAAAATAGAAATAAAAGTCTTTTTGAAAAAAATGAGCCTTTTAGGTGAGTGATTTCTTATTTTAAAGTATCTGTACAACTCCACCCTTGATTTATTTGTTAATAATGCAGAGTAGTCAATTTTCAGATCCTAGTAAGAGAAAAGACTAGATGCTTTCATTCTAATCTAGCATAAAAATCTGCATCTAGATGGTAAACAGAAAAATGTATTCTTTGTATAGCTCTTAAAGAATCAGTTTTCAAAAATAACCTACCAGTTCCATTCTTTTTAAAGGGTTATTCTTTGCTTATGTGTTATGTATTTTAAACTTATATTAGACATTTTATAATTCTAATATTCTATATCTTTGAGATTAGAATTTTCTATTGTTTCTTCTGATTCTACCTCAAAGCCACTTATTTCTTCTTGTGGTTTAAATTGTGATTACAAACTCATATTTAAGTTTCTTAATGAGAATTCTATAAATTCTGGTAACGGCTCTTTAGAGAAGATTCATTTTCATCTGCTAAACTCATGTGTATAGTGATGGTCTTCTTGACACCTTTTCATTGACAGTACATTTTTCTAAGATCATCCTGCCTCTAAGGGTGTCATTGTTTGGTGGCTCTGGATTTATCCAGGGGTTTTAATTCCAATTCTCTTTCTTCCTAAGTTCAAAATCTTTTCTCATTCCCTGTTCCCAGCATACCTCCCTGACTTTGAAACCCAAGTTTCTAGTTCCTGGTTTCAGCAAATATCTTCAGGATGCTCAAGTGTTCAGAAAACATTATACTACAGTTTAACAGCCTATTTGTTGCATTTTATTTAGGTGTTTGGATAGGGAATGGCATTCAGATTTTCATATTTGCACATCGACAGAAAGTAGAAGTTGATGAGATGAAATATGTATAGATATTGAGCTCTAATATTGAATTAACACAACATGATTCAAGCCATCAAGGAATTATCCTTGAGAATTTTTCTTCTCTGCCAATTATCTAGTTTGTAATACACATGATTAAATGTGACATACAAAATCAAAGATTTCATAAAAGAAAAACAAGAAATCTAGATATATATATACATAATATCAATATATGAACTGTATACAAAATAATTCAGTCAACTAAAACAATTTGCTGTTCAGTGAATCTGCTTTCTGTTAAGAATTTTAGACTGAAGAAGATTAAAAAACATCAGGATTGGGGAGAAAGGAGAGAATGGGTGTTACCTTTATTAGCATTTGAAAAGCTTTCACTTAGAAAAGTTGTCTCAGTCAGAGCATGATTGTAAGAAAGTCGAGAGAACATTTTTATTAAATGATAAATCCACAACACTGTTTATTTGCCCAACATTTTTAAAGTGACTGTGACATGTCACAATTTTTAGTGGCATTGTAAAGATGGGTAAAGTTCTAAAGTTCTACAAACAGTCGAACAGAGTAACAGGCATGTTCCAACAATACTGTTATCTATCTATCTATCTATCTATATCTATCTATCGATAGATATAGATAGATAGATAGATAGATATTATTGTGATTAAAAACATTCTATAAAATTATCATAGAACTATTCTATAATTCTGTGTATCATAATAAGCTAATAGAATCCTCATTTATCATTGTTGGTGGAATTATAAAATGGTATAGTCACTTTGAAAAATAGATTGATACTTCCTACAACTATTAAACACAGAATTATATGAAACTAAGAAATTCCATTTCTAGTTACATGCTCAACAGAAATGCAAACACATAGCTACCAAAATCTTGTATATGAGAATTCATAGTGCATTATTCAGAGTAGTCCCCAACTGGAAACAACCCAATGTCTACCAAGTGATGAATGAATAAACAAAATGCATTGCTGAGTACAATGAAATATTATTTGGCAATAAGAAATAAAGTATATTGATATACAGCAACACGGATAAAAGTGAAAGAGGTAAATCACAAAATACCACACATTTACATGTGTCCATAGTTTTCAGGTGTTGAAGAAAACTAGAATAAAGAATGATCACCAATGAGTAGAAGTGTTTATTTGGGGGTAGGGTGACATGGAAATGTTCTAAAATGAGATACGGAGAAAAATGTACAACTCTATGGCTAGATGCTTAAGAAAAATGAAGTGTACACTTTAAAAGGGTGAATTTTATGGTATGAAAATTGTATCTTTAATACAAGGAAAAAAGTTGCACAAATTATTCATAAATAAAAATGAAACAGTTTCAGAAAGAATGTAATTCTATTTCTGAAGTCTAATATTCTCAGTTCTATAAAATGTATCTCTCAAGTTTAATTAAATTCCTTGTACACTAAGGAGTTTATAACATTATAAATACTGCTATTTCGAAGTACTTTATAGAAGTCACCCCTCTCTTTTTCTGTTTGGTGAACATACAGACGAATAAAACTATACTAGATCTTGTCCTGTGAAGTAGCTCTAAGTTTCTCTGGGTAGAATCACTTTTTCAATGATCCACTGCTTCATTTGTGGTACTATTTTCTTAAAAACACTGAAAAAAATGTGAGATTGCCTTGGATAAAGGTAATTCCCTTGCAAACAATTCCATCATATTCTAGTAATTTTCACTTTATTATGCAAGACTACATAAAACAAATAAAAGATCTAAAATGCCACCAGGCTATAAATAAAAAACTCTTGGAGTATAATGAGCAAATTGAAACTATTAGTCCACACTGCTTTGAGCCCAGTCCATGCTGGACACTTCTGAATAACATGTAGTTTCAACCATAGTTATGCTAATTATCCACTGGGGAAAACAAAGCAGATAAAATGTTATATACACTAAACAGACCCTCATGATAAAAATGTGTGCAAAGTACTGTAGGAATATTCTAGGTGAGATTGATTAATGGTAACAGAGGAAGGTTTTCAAAGATATTAATGTTTTCATGTTGTCCAATAATATTCAAATATTCAAATATTGAAATATCTGGCAGGTTTTATTTGTTATTATACTTTTAAAATTAATATTTATGACAATTATATGTCAATAAGTTGAATTAATAGCAGTATTCTCTGTGGTACATTGAACATATAGAGCCATTAGAATTGGTAGTACGTATTTTATAGCAGAGCAAATCCTTATTCTAGCAAGAAAAGCATTTGACCATATTTAATCTTCTCAGTTTGCAAAACTTAAAAGTTTAAATTTGGGCATCGTTTAATGCTTTTCTCAATCAAATATATTTCATAAAAACAAATAGCATTGCCAATTTTAAATGCTTATATTTTTATTAAGGGATAAGCTTTAGCAATTACCTAAGGATTAGAAACTCAATTTAAACCAGGTCTATTTCAACAGGAGAGATTTGTTGCTGCTGTGGTCGAATTTCAGTTTGCTCTCGTGTGAAATTTGCTTCAGTGAATAGAAGGTGTGATACAACATGCAAAGAACTTGACTTACAGTCACAAGATTTGTTTTCAGAAAACAAATGATATATAAACTTAATTTCAATATTATCCATTATAACTCTGCAAATTGAAATGACAGTGAATTGTCTATATTTCAATATTAAGGTATCCCTAAGAAGAAATAATTTCTTTTCAATACCAATCACTTACTGAATAAAGTTGAATATTCTTAAATAACATTTCCTATTCGAGCTTTAATTTCATTTGGTTCATTGCACTTAATCTTTGTTATATTACTTACATTTTCAGTTAGAAATTAAACTAGTTTTTAAATACAATACAAATTATAAGATGAATAATAATAATACCTGACAAACTTTCACTATACCTCAAGCACTATTCTAGGGACTATATATGCTTCTACTTAGTATTCATAAGAACCATATGGTATTGCTACCATGATTATCTTATTTTACATGTGGGAAAATGAGACATAGAGAAGTTTAGTCATTTTCCCAATGTTTGATATGCCTCAATATCTTATATGGCATAATTGGTACATGAATGTTGCTAGGTGATGCCAAAGGTTCTAATTTTAAGTACTATACTGTACTGTACTGCCATTCTTATTTATGATAATGCAAACACTATGACAGAATCTAATATACAAAGCAGAGAAATTATGGACAGAAGCTAAGAAGATACATAAGAATATACAAGAAAGGATAAATAACCATGGTACTTCTAGAAATAATTCTATCAATGCATTTCCAGACACAAACTACATTAGAAAAATGTTCTATTCATTATGAACATATATATATTTTTTTTAACTGTAGTTTCCTAATGATAGACAATTCAATAAATTTATACAAATATTTTCAAACTGGGTTTCCTAATCCTCAAATCAGCTTGTAATTACATGCTTAATCTAATAGGCATACCATTTTAAATCACATAACTCATACTAGAAGCAATATACAATTATTTATACATCTTTAAATTAGGAGCAGCCCTCATATATATCCTTGGCTGATAGTAATCATTATAATAAACAACATTTGCGTTCATCTAAATATATTATTTTCACATAACTGTCAACTCCAATTTGTTGATGCGGAAAAAAAAGTGAAACTAAAGAAGAAATCTGTCATCTTTTTGCTAGTTATTAATTTTATTTGAGAGAAAGCATTTATCAGTCAACTCCGTGTTTTTCATACAGTCAAAGAATGAATCATGTAAAACCCTGGTATCCATTTCTTTCTTTTCTTTCATTCTGCATGTATGTATGTGTTGGTAACTCTTTTCTTTCTTTTTTTAGTACAAGTTCAGTTAGAGTTAACAGAAGGGAGTGGAGAGATAATGTGGGTAAATTAAGTAAAAGAGGTAATTAGATGATGGACAGAATTGGGACTATTGGTGGTAAATGAAATGTATTCTATCAGAAGTTGATTTTTGATGCACAGCTTAAACCTATACAGTGTTATGATGTATTATTCCTCCAGTAAAATTAAAAAAATACATATTAATTAAATACTTTATTCAGTGGATAACCTTATTTTCAAAATATAATGTGATAACTGCGCTTAAGGAAGAAAAACATGTGGATATATGTTAAGCTTGAAGCATCTGGAACCTGAGCTGACTTCTACCACAGAGATCTAGAAGGCCTGTTGTGGTATGTTATTGGTTCATTTCCACAACAGAGAAAGTTGACCTCTGGGAATGTAAAGTAACCAGGTGGTTAAAACATCCAGTTCTAGGGTCAGTTTTTTGAATCCCAGCTTCATCCTTTAGTATTTCTAAACCTTTTGTAATTTTACTTCACCTTTTTGTGTCTCACCTTATTATCCGCATAACAGGGATAAATTGCAGTACCAAACATGCAGTCTCACAAGCTTTTGTGAGATTTAACTTATTCATGTTAAGTGCTTAGGCAACTGTCTACTAAATATTAACATAACAATGATATTGGTGATAAACTCACAGCTCGCACATTTAAGGATGAGAAGTGCATGTCTCAGGCGATTCTAGTAGTCAATTATTTGGTCCCCAATTCCCCAATCCACAAATACCTACATTGTCAGAGAAGTCATCAGTTTTTATAGCTAATAATTACACCTGTGCTCTAAGGTCTACCCTCAATTTTATCAGAGTCAAGAAAAAACAGTAATATTGGGTCTAATGTCATGATAATAATGTCTATTACATGCAACCTGATTGTTAAAGGATCTGATTGAAAGCATAATAAATATAAATGAACATAGAAGACAAAAGCTAAAAAGTATACTATACTCACAAATCATTTAGAACGTGGAGTAACAAATCTTTGATCTTACAATTAACATTTGCATTTCCATTTAAATTGATTAATTTTCACATTTTAAATTGGTGATTTAAAAGACATATAATATAGCTAAATACTTCATGAATACATTAATCAGTGCTGAGAATTCCAGCATTCATCCAAGGAAAGTTCTCTTATGCAACATTGCTATGCAAAATAAATTAGAGATTTGATTATCTTTCCCTGTTACTTTATTATTTCAGATATTTCTTTGTTTTCAACTATTTGCATTTGGTGAATTGAATCAGACTCATATTGTGAAACATTTGTCACAAACAGAGGATACAATCATAATAAAACCAGAATCCACTCCAATTTTTCCAGCAAATAAGTAAAATGTACTACTTTGTCACCTATTCCCTCTCACCTTCCCTACTTAAAATTAACATCCCTTGTTATTTTGCCATTTCAGAGTTTTTTTTAAGATCATGTGCCATACTCTCCTGCACCTTCAGAGCTGGGGTTTCCATAGAAGTTACTACCAAAACACATACATACACACAAATTATGAGAGAAATAAAACAAATATTGCTCCCTGGCTTTATGTCACAATAATATCTTCATGTCAATCATCATGTTTTGTCATTCTGATGTTTTTCTTTCTATTCCCCACCCTCTCCTTTGCTATTTTAATGATATGAGGATTACTTTTTGTCCAGATTCCTAAGCATTTGAGAGTTCTGTCTACCAAAAGCCCTGGTCCTGCAGTGTCTACTTAAGACATTGGGATTTTTCTTACTGATTTAGCACCACTCCTTTCCCTGCTCAATTTACCTTTCATTTGCCTTGTCTGCCTGAAACACTCATCTGCATTCCCTTTGACTTAGATGGCATATCCTCTATTCTAGGAAACCTATCATCTAGAGAAAGGATTTGGAAATCTGTCTTCAGATATCCCATAGAGTATCTGCTCAGAGTGTGGTAATTATTTGTGTAATTTTCTAGCTCCCACACAAGACCACATGACATCAGGGCAAAAATGTGGTACTTTCATTTGTTTATCGTTCTCTCAGCAAGGTTCTTGAGCAGAGCAGATTTTCAATGTTTTTGAAGAAAGATCCAATGGAATAGAAGTATAAAATTCAATATTTGGATGTTTGCTTTTATACATGTTTCACAGAACCAGTTTAAAGAAATCAAAATAGCAGTGAGGAAAAAAAAATTAGACAGTTTTCATTGTGGCTAGAGGGAAAAATACTTCAAAAATCAGTCTTTTTCTCAATTTTCTCTTAGCTATTATACCTCAGAATCTTGAAAAAATACCCTCAGACATGCCTTTGACAAAAATTTAGCTTATACATAAAATAATTTAACTGTTCGTTGTTATTGCCTATATAGTTTTTATTGTGTGAACTAGCATTTCTATCATTTATGCTATTTAAAGAAATTATAGTATTTAGACTACATAGGAACAGTAAAATATATTCTTGTTCTTTGAAATTTGCCTTTGCAAAGTATTTAACATTTCAATACTTTGTTCAAGTAGAGGCTGACAAGAATGTTGGTCTCTTACTGCATAATTTACTGTTGATACACTACCCATCTTTCAAAATCCTTTATATGCAAACACTATAGAGAAGTACTCCCCAGCTATAAATAAATTCTCTCTCTCACCTCCCCTCCCACTCTCTGTTCTTCCTTGACTCCTTCCTTCTCTTTCTCTCTATCTAGCTATCTATCATCTGTCTATATCTATCATCTACTATTACTTGTGCTTACTTATTACAATCTTTTGTACATACATCTGTTTTTCCCATTCTTAGATCTTCCTCATTATAAGACTGACCATTCATGTTACTATCATGATCAAACACCTTGGCAATACTGAGCATGTGAAAGATGATCAATAAATTCATGATGAATTAAATGATTAAGTACCATGGAAAAGTGAAACTCACACTTATAATAATTGCTCATTCATAGATAGGCCTACTCAAGAATTTTTAGGAATTATAAGGTTATCCTTTAATAAATTCTGATTTTGCTTTTCTTGTTAAATTATTTCTTAGACATCCTGATTTGTAGACTATTTCTAGTAATGCAACTCACTGAAAGTTGGAAATGCAAACATTAGACATTCAGCATAAACATAAACACTGGCCTTAATGGAAGCAGATAATTGTCAAATAGAGAAAAATACATCCAGGTTATCAGCATCATTCTTTTCCAAAGCTGGTTCCAATACTATTTGCCAACACTAATGTTTCTAAATGAGCACAAAATACTATTTCTCCTAAATTAGATGTTCATGTTTGAGAAAATGCAGAAGTAAGAGCATTAAATACCATTAGAGATTTGCTAAATTTTGTTTGTTTAGATCCTATAGGAATTCTGGGTGTCAGATTCATAGTTATCAATTACAAATAAATGTTAAGTGTCATTGATTATGCAGCAGATAAAAGCAACAACAAAAATTTCTTCCTATTTCCAAGATTTCCAGACACTCCAATTCTTCATTACAGTACTCCCTTTCCCTTTCCAACATGCCCTTGTCTCCTCATACTACAAAGCAGATTATGATGGAAATTTCTGTTTTCTAAGCGTTAAAGCAATTGAGAAAGAATGTAGTGCTTGTTGCAAATCTGAGAGAAAGTGAAGGTGTGGAGATGTTTAGGATTATGGTCTTCAAACATATTTATTCAATTACCCCTAAAAGTAATTTTAGGGAATATATCTCCTTATATATCTTTAATGTGATATAAGATGTGCTGCTTTGTGTTTAAATGGAAGCAAAGTATACAATATCTGATATATGTCTTTTGGCCAAGCTAGAACTATTACATCACTGTTTAAATAATCAGTTGAATCACACCAATGGTGCAATTTTACACTGACCATTACCCAATAAAAAAAATGCACAAAATATTTTTAATAAAAAAGATTTGCATTTTCCTTCTGTTTAAATTTCATTTCCACTTCATTTTCACCATATTGAATGGTAAAATTTTTTATCTGAATTTTTAATCTGAATGTCATCATTGATTACAAATTATTATTAGTCACAATTCAAAAATACATATTATAAAATGTGATATTTCATTATATAATAAAGGAAGCAAATTGTATTGGCAATGTATAATATAATGAAAAAATTAGACAGGAATATTGTACCTTGACTAAAAAATGCTTGCAGATGCCAGTGTAATAGATTGTCTTGTTTGCTGCCCCAAGAGTTTTCTGTAACAGAGAGTAATGTTCCAGGAAAAAATTGGGGATGGATGAAAGTAATGTATCTCTTTCTTTCTCCCACCTTTCCTCTCTCCCTTCCTTTTTCTCCTTTATCTTTCTTTTAGATACAGAGACATGGGCATTTATGAAATGGAATACGAGAATGGAGGATTGGTTTGATTCCTCATTAGGCAATTCAATTTTAGGAAAGGGAGCTCATGTAAGATCCAATTATGAATTCGTGTGATCTTGAATAAAATTTGTATTGAATTAAAAAGCTGTAAGAATATTTGAGGGAGAATTGGAGAAGATTGAATGTGGGCTGTTAATACTATTGCTTGGTGAAATTTCTTGGGTATAATATCAGCACTAGAGTTTTAATAGGAAAAAGTCTCCATTGTTATGAGAGACACAATCTTGAGAGGTGAGGCACCCTGTTATCTGCCAGTAACTGTCTAATGTTTCAGATAAAAAGTCAAAGGAGAATCAGATGAAGCATGTAGAAAAATAATCATAAATCTAGGTAGAGGGAAAATGTAAACTTTGATTTCACATACTTTGTCAAGTTTTAATACATATGATCAGAGCCAATTGTTTCAAGTCTCCAGTTTTCTGGGATATCATGGATTAAATCAACATGTAGGAACAAAACAGAAAGGCTATGCTGATATTATGCTTATGTGAGCATGACTAGAAGGATGGCTTAATACATAGAGAGCCAGATTTAATATAAATACAAGAAGGTGGATCTCCTGTGCCCGTATCAGAATTAGCTCTTGTCTTGACTATGACCTGCTCAGAGCAAAAGAGTTCACTTGATAGGCTTTAAAGGGTCTTTATGCTTATTGAACCCCATCTTCCTGGAGAGTGTGACTACAGATTTTTTTTTTTACTTTTAACAATAGATAACAAAAATTTGTTACAATTAGTCCCAAATCAAAGAGATCAAAATATATGTCCTAAGCCATGCATATGAATTATTTAATTTGGCAACACTCACACTTCCCTAGAGACAGCCAAATGCTTTACTCACCAATGACAGTTGTGACTACAGATATAATCCTCTTAGAGATTGTGCTTTGTGGTTGAGAAAAATAAGAACAAAAATGTTTGCATGGAGAACACAATTACAGGTGATGTCATGATTATTTTCAGTTTGAAAATATTGAAAATTAAGGATTGAAAAATGAGATGCATTGGAATTCCTAGATGAGACTAGTGACTCGATATTTTTATTCCCATAGCTATTTTTAAATTAATCTTCTTTGTATTAATTTCCTCTTTTTTAAAACACAAGTTTCCTTATATCCTTTTGCCATCAGTTACATAGAAAACAATAGGGGTGAACTATAAAAAGGGTGTCCTCTCTTCCCTTATGATAGAGCATCAAAATAAGTTCCCATATCTCATTCACATATGGAATCTATTTAACACTACCTAAAATTATAGTTCTAAAGTGTTTCCTTCACCTTTCCTTGGCAATGGTCTCTTTCTTATTTTCTATAATTTGTCCTTCACTAGATTTTTTACTAAAATCGATTTGGGAGAGAGACAGATGAAGAGGAAGGCACATACTCCCAAATGCTGATAAACAAATATCTGAATAGTTGCTGTTCTCACAAATATTCATACCTGGCATGGACTACTGAGAGCACAGTGTAGTATGTAACAGAGATCTTTTTCAACTTCATATGAAATATTTTTTTATTTATTTTCATTTTCTTTTAAGTGAAGTAACATTGGTTTATAACATTACACAGATTTCAGGGGTACAGTCTTATAAATCAATATCAATATAGATTTCATTATACAGTCACAACAAAAGCCTTGTTTTTACCCATTGCCATACAATTCATCCCTTTTGCCCTATTTACCCATGTCTCCTTCATTTACCTTCCCTTCAGGTCACCACTATTTTATTCTTATAGTCAGAGTTTACTTTTGTTTTGTTGATTTATTTGTTTTGATTCTTTATCTTCCACACAGTAGTGAATTACATTGCCTTTCTCTGTCTCTGGCTTGTTTCACTTAGCATGATACCCTTTAGATCCATTTAAGTCATCACAAATGGCAAATTTTTATTTGGTATAGCTGAGTAATATTCCATTGTGCACATATACCATGTCCTTTATCTACTGTCTATTGATAGACACATGTTGTTTCCAGTTCTTGACTATTGTGAATAACACTTCAATGAACTTAAGAAATCTATATCTTTGAATTAGTGTTTTTATATTATTAGATGAATTTCCAGGAGTGGTGTAGCTGAATCATTTGGTATTTCTATTACTAACTTTTTGAGGAAGTCCCACACTGTTTTCCATAATGACTATACCAATTTACATTCCTACCAAAGTATATTAAGGAATCTTTTTACTCCACATCCTCACCAATGCTTGTTATTTCTTGTCTTTAGATAGTAGCTATTCTCACAGATATGATGTAATATTATTGTTTGACTTGCATTTCCCTAATAATAAGGGGTAATATATGTCTTTTCATGTTCCTGTTGGTCATCTGTACATCTTCTTGGAGAAGTGCCTAGTTGAGATTCTTTGCTTATATTGACAAAATAATTACAATGATAGTTCAGAGAGTTTTCATACGCCCTTTCAGTTACACCTACTGCTAGCATCTTAAATAACCATAGAACATTTATATAAATTTAAAAACTAACATTGCTGCTAAACTATGAATATATCCTAAGTTTTGTCACTAATATTCTCATTCTGTTCCAGGTTCCAATCCAAGTTCTCAAATGATCATAGTGCATTGAGTCATTATGATTTTTTAATCATCTTTAATCTGTTAGAGTTTCTCATTGTTCCATGATCTGGATATTTCTAAGGTATACTAGTCACATATTTAAGCAGAATGAACCTCAATTTAGGTTTATCTGCTATTTTCTCATAATAGTAAGGTTCAATCTTTTGTAGATATATTCACAGAGATTATATATCATCTCATGGGGTACCATCGGAGAGATTTCAAAATTCACATTTCCTTTTGAGAAAGTGGATAAAGAAAAGTATGGAATATCAAGAAAGGAAGAAGAATATTATGATATGCTTTCTCTGATGGCATGTTTGTCTGCATATTATATGCCAATGCTATAAACTACCAACTAGGGTGCTGCAAAGATGTCAGTACTTCTGCCACATGAACCTTTGCAGGCTGTCTACCCCACAGTGAGCTCCTGGAGCATTCTTTCTGCCATCCATCTCTGCACTGTGCCTCAGTAATGCCTCTTTGAAGGGTGCACCATTCCACATCTGCTCCACTCGTCTATCACCAACAGCTGTAACAACTAGAGAGAATCCTGACTGTTAATGTTTTCTTTTGTTCTAGAAAATGCTTATAATCTCAAAAAAAAGGCTATTAACTCTCATTATGTCTTTCATTCAAGATCTGAGCAGAGACACAGTCAAATGCAGTTCCCCAAGGGAGTCCATAGGTCTTCCCTCAGTTAATTATCACTACGGAGAGAGAGGTTCAGCTAATAATAATTATATTGTCATGGAACAAGGAAAGGGGAAGAAGAGTCACCATGTTTGTACCATGCTGATCACTTTCCATCGGACACATTTAAATTTGAGAAGCCCATCAGGTGAATGCTATGCTTCCTATTCTACTCATGAGGAAAGTAGATATCAGTGGGTTTTAAAAATTCCCCTATTCTACATACCCTGTTGGAATAGTTGTTGGGTCAAAATCGCCTCCTAAAGTTCTGGAGTCCTGGGCCTTGGAGGCGGCAGTCAATGTGAACTAAATAAAATAAGTAAGTTGCTTCCTTCTTTTTCTTCCTGCCTGCCTGTATGCCTTTAATTCCTGCCTACAACTGTCCTTTAAAAAGAGAAAAAAAAAATTCCTCTGGTTAGATCGCTAGTGAAGGGTAAAGTTCAAAGTTTATAGCATGTCTCACCCACCCCACCTGGAGGTATAAATCTTGTACATCTTCTGAATCTGTGGTTAAAAGGTACTGTCTTCCTGATATCACCAATCAAATCTAACTCTGATCCTATCTTCTGGACGGCAGACACCCTGAGAATTGTTCTCAGCTCATTGGCAATGACTATTTTGGGTTTCTGATCTTTAGAAAGACAGAAATGATGTAAATAATGACATGAACAACACTAAGGGTGCCACAAAGTTCTTATTCAATTGTGTATAGATAGGTGCTGGTAGTAGTCCTGGAAGGTTTTTGTTTTTCTCCCCCCAGAGCTTAGGGAATCCCCTTTCACTTACCTAGTACTATTCTAAAACAAATGAGTCATTATAGATCATGCAATTCTAAAGTAGAAATAAGGACAACAAACAGCTTTAAGTTGCCTTAGGAGAATTTTTATTTAGATTATCTTTCCATTTTCTTATTGGCTTGTGTTTTTGCTATTGAGTTTTGTGAGTTAAATATATATTTACATATAGTTCTTTATACATAGACATATGCACTCATGTGAACACACACACGTATCACATATAGTTTTTCTCTGTTTCTGGTGGTTCCCTGAGTCACACTCAATAATAACTAAGAATTATTTATAGGGATGTGGTGAAGTGAGAAACTAAACTCAAAGATTCTGATCTTAGCTCTGGGTTTTAATATTATGTATAAGTTCAAAGATCTTGAAATTACAGAAGAAATTTCTTCATGCCCAAGGCTTTCTGGCTTCAAAAACTGAAACGTTCAATTGATAGCATAAGACTGATGGAGGGAGCTTCATGCTTCCTAGGAGCTTATTTCATGTGAGAGTTGGGGTTGAGGTCTGATTGTGCCCCATGCATAAGTGTCTACTTGATAATCTCTGCACCATACACTCTTCCTATATTCTGCATTGCTATGCCCAGCCTTCACCAGGAACCCTTAAACCAAAAGATGTGATCCTCCCATGCTGACTTACTCTTGCCAATTCACCACTGACAAGTCCTTCCAAGCAGAGTCACCCGCGGTAGTCATTGGAGATGTTCACAAGTATTCCATGTCTCCTTTCCTTTGGGGATCACAGCAGCTTGCACTTCCCTTCCCCTCTGATGTGAACTGTGGCCTCTGTCTAATACTAATTCTTCCCTTTGCTAGGTGAGTGACCTGGATAAGATAGCTAATGTTTCTCATCTGTCAAGTGGGGAAAACACAAATTGGAGAGCTGTCCTAAGGGACAAATCATTGTGCAAAGCACTCAGAATAAATACTTCCTGGATTTTCTTTTCATTGTCCTTCTTTTGCTTCTACAAACAGAATCAACATTTATACTCTTTCCATTCTCCTCTCAGGGAATAGAATATACAGGCAGCTTTAGTAAACATGTATTCACAAAGTATAAAAGTTGATTCTTACAAGGAGTTCTTTCCCATCAGAGTGGAAAGGGTGGGAAAAGATTTATTTCTTATAAAGGTTTGATATTTCTGTTCTTAACACAGTTGCAGGATGTAGCATATACGCAATAAATGTGAATTGATTGTATGGCTGCCAATGATGGGATGAGTATGCGATGAACTCCGTCTTGAATCTTAAACTCCTTTTTCAAAATCCAACTTATTTTTCTCCCTCACTGACCTAAGTGATATGTATTTTCTTGATTTCTCAGATATAGGTTGGGATAGTCAACTCCACATTTCACAGTTATTTTTTATAAAGTGGATTGATATAGTAGAAAAATAGATAGGTAGACAGGTGTAATTACAAGGAATAGAGTATTAAAGAAAATTGTATATTTTAAAACTCAAACAAAAAGCAGAAACAAAGAAATTACCACTATTAACTGTGTCCTTAATACGAACTTGGCATTCTCCAAATATTTTACATAATTATTTTTTTAAATCTTCCATCATCCCAATAAAATAGTATGTTATAATCATTACAATGAAAAAAATGAAAGCTCAGAAACACTAATTTATCTGATATCACCAAGTTAGCAACTACCACGGCTGGAATTAGAGGCTCATGGCCCAAGTCTGACCTATAATCACTGCTGTCTATATCCTCTCTATTCAATGAACCCCTGTATCACCCAATATTTTTCAGCTCCACTTGTAGCAAAGACTTAATACACTGAGTGCTCCAAAAATTTTGCTGAATTAAATAATTTCCATGATTTTTTATTCATTTTGATTTCATAAGCACATTTTACCTAATTTCAAAACCACTTCAGAGTGGAATGCTTTTAGATCAAAGAGCACACACTACACACAACATTTGGGACAAAGCATCCAATATCTTGTCAATCTCACAATGCACCTCCATAGATACATATTAGAAGTGCTAAAAAAAAGGTAAATTATTTGTTTTTAAACCATAATCAGTGTAGTCAGATTTTATCTTACTTGGGTATTATGTTACAGTATGTGAATTTAGGGTGAAAATGATCATTTATTCATTTAGGGGCTGATGACACTTATGCTTTGACTGCTATATGACCTATATCGTTGAATTGTGAACTTTTCTGAATTTTTTGTTTATTTGACCCTGATTTCACACCTGCTGTTTCTGTTTGTTAATGAACCTGACTCTTGTGCCTCTGATGTCTGCTTCTGTTAATCAGATTAACTCAGATAAAACTGCTTCAGGGGAGAAGTTAAAACCATTGCCAATAATAGTAGCTGCCCTACTTTAGTCTATTTTCAGCATTTAGCCAGGAGATTCTATTCACACCAAAGTCAGACCAGCACCACCACCCGCTGCTCACAATTCTCAAGTGGTTTCTCACTTCACTCAGTAAAAGCCAAGTCATCATCCTTACAAACAATGGATGACACTATCACCACATCTCTGAATTCATCAATGATTATTTTTGTACTACCGCAGTCTCCTGTAGTGGGATTGCCCTCTTTGTTTAAACAAACCAGGAATACTTCTTCCTCATATCTTGGCACTAGCTCTTTCCTCTTTTTTTCCCAGATAATTTACCCCTCATCTCAGTCAAATTTGTATTAAAATGTCACATCCTCTCACCACCTTACTTAAATTTGCAACACCCCTTTGCTCAATTTTAACCAGGATAATGATCACTAGTTAACATGCTATATATATATATTTGCTCTATTGCCTTGTTCACTAAACACTGTGAAATTTCCACAGCACAGGCGTGTTTCTCTATTTTAAACACATTATAATGTCTATAGAAGTACCTGGCATTGAATAGGTTCTCAAAACTTATCAAATAACTGAATAAATAAGTAAATATTCATAATTGTGTTTTACCAATATTTTAAGCATGGATTATCATCATAGATAATACTATCCACTTTATAAAAGGTAAATACTATGTGGCCTTATTTGGCTAAATTTTTATATTTATTATCATTAATATTTTTATTTTTAAGCAAAATTTTCAAAAGAACATGTAAAGGCAATGTTATTTCCAAGGTGAAGATTGGCTCTTAGGTATATGTAATGCTCCTAACACTGTTTTTATCCATTTGCTGCTAAAGTAGATCAAAGAAAAAGAAACTGAAAGCCATGGATACGTAGAACTAGAGACATTAATGTGGCTTTGAAGACAAAATGGATCCGAGCCCTGATATTGAAAGGAAATTACAAAATAAGGAACATTTAATCTCAGAAAAAATAAAGGACATGCATTTTGGGAGCACTTCTCTTTTTTCCAGTCGACTACCATATTTTCAGGGAAACCATGCCTTGACCTGCCTTATAATTTTAAGAAAATAGATCAAAAAGTGTTTTCTCTTTATGAGCATATCTCATTGCTATTCCCACAAACATTACCCATTCATCATTTTAATGCTGACCCTGAGTGCCAAATCAAAGATTGTACTTAATTGACCTACAAGTATTACACAAGATAATTTATTAGGAATTGCTACTTATATAACAATGACGTAGAACTGTTAAATTGCAATTTAAGTCAGAGCTCTTCCCTTAAAACAAGGACAAAAGCAACTATAATGGATTAGAAAATACTGGTAAAAGGAGAAATGGTCCTTAATTTTGGTTACATATTAATTATTTGGGGACTTGAAAAACACATGAGTTGTATTCATTTATGCAATTTATGCTAAACTTTTAGGAAAAATGTAAATTGAAATCTAGTCATTGTACAGAAGTCAATTTTCATGGGTCTTTGATACATTGAGTATATTGGCCAATTTTCCCTCATCTATAAATTTTACATTTGTAAATTGACCTCAAAATCTGAAAAGTCATACAAATTTCTATGTATAAGCAAAAAAGTTATTTTAAGCACACTATAATATCTAGGATACAGCACACAACAGTAATTCTTGGTTCAAAACTCAATGGAAACAAAAGCTTTTAAATTGGAATTTATGTAAAAGATACAAAAAAGCAATTTGAGCAAAATATTATTATATTTAACAATGATTAAAAGTTATTGGCACCTTCTGGAGAAAAATTACTATTTGCTTTGAGACACTTTAATGTGCAGTCCCAAGATAAATAATTTGATTATAAACCAATTATAAATAAAGTAGATATTATCTAAGTACTTAAGTCCTAATCAAAACAGAAGCCTCTTTTTCATAATTCCTTGAGGGTTAGAGGTCAGTGAACTATATACAGGAATGGGAAAAAAAAACAATTTAAATGTTCAAAAAAAAAGAAAGTACTCATTTGAGTACAGAGTAATGGCAGAGTATTACTTTTCATCTTCATACAAAGACAGAAAGTTTTAACTATTAATCAATAGGCCAGGATTTGCCATTCAGTTCCCTTTAGTCAGTGTTTTCCTCATGACAATATTTACTGGGAATCTTTTTTTTTAATAATTGATTTCTATTGAAAGGATAGTGCATTATAAAACATGAAATAGTTTCTTAAGGTATAAACTATGGCAGATCAACATTTTTATACAATATTGCATATTCACAATCATTTCAGTTTTTCCTTCACCTTAAAATTAATTCCCTCCACCCAGTTTGCTTTCTCCCTTATCCTACAATCTTAGAATATTAGGTTTGCTTTTTTTGTACTAAAATTTATTGTTTAATTTGGTTATTTTTTAAAAATATATTTTGGTTTAATTTAGTTCATTTGTTGGTTTGCTGTATCTATACACCACATATGAGTGATATTACACAGTGTCTGTCTTTCTCCTTCAGGCTTATCTCACTAAGTATCATTCCCTAAGGCCCAGCCATGTTGCTGCAGATGGTAGAATCCCACCCTTTTGATTGCTGCATAATATTCCATAATATAGAATCCATATGTAATATATAATTTGTATATAATAGATATGTAATCTCACATCTTTTTAATCACTCAACTGTCCATAGACATTTAGGTTGCTTACAGCTCTTGGCTATTGTAAATGATGCTGCAATGAACATGGGGATATAAACATCTGTAAATAAGTGTGTTTTTAGGGTAACTACCCAGTAGAGGAATAACTGGGTCATATGGGATTTCCATTCTCTTTTTTTTTAAGGAATCTCCAAACTGCTTTCTATAATGGTTGTGCCATCTTATACTCCCAGCAGTGTATGCGAGTTCCCTTTTATCCATATCTTCTACAGCACTTGTTGTTTCCATTCTTTTGGATAATAGTCATCCTCACTGATATAAGGTGATATCTAATTGTTTTGATATGCATTTCCCTATTGATAAGAGAGGCAGAACATCTTTTCATGTTCCATGGACATATGTATGTCCTCTTTAGAGAAGTGATGATTGAGATCATCTGCCCAAATTTTAATTGGGTAGTTTCTGTGTTGAGTTCAATGTTTTCTGTATATAGTTTGGTTATTAACCCTTTGCCAGATGTATGAGGTACAAATATACTCTTCCATTAAGTAGGATGTCTTTTTTTTTTTTATGACAGCTATTTTGCTATGCAACTTTTTAGTCTGACACAATCCCATTTGTTTATTTTCATTCTTATTTCCCTTGCTATTACAGTTGAGTTCCCAAAGACATCTCCTCGGCCTATGTCCTATAGTGTTTGACCTAATTTTCTTCTACGTATTTTATGGTTTCCAGCCTTATATCTGATCTACAGTGAATTAATTTTTGAGTATGCTGTTAGGTAATGATCTAGTTTCAACCTTTTGTATATAACTGTCCAGTTTTCCCAGTACCATTTATTGAAGAAACAGTTATTTTCCATTGTAAATCTTTGGCTTCTTTGTTGAGATTAATTGTCCATATAAGTGTGGATTTATTTTTGACTCAATTCTGTTCTATTGATCTGTATGTATGTTTTAATGACATTACCAAGATGACTTAGTTATTGTTGCTTTGTAGTAGAATTTAAGTTCAGGGAGTGAGACTCCACCATTTTTGTTTTTTCCCTTATTTTTTTTTGCTATCCTGGGTCTCCTATAGTTCCAAATAAATAACATGATTTTTTTGGCTTTATTCCTGTGAAGAATATTTTCTGGATTTTAATGGAAATAGCATGAAATGTGTGTATTGCTTTAGGCAATATAGAGCCACTTTAGCTATGTTAATTCTTCCAATCTATGAGCATGGAACTTTTTTCATTTCATCTTCTATTTCTTTCAAAAATGTCTTACAGTTTTCATTGTATATATCTTTTACTTTTTTGATTAAGTTTATTCTAAGGAATTTTATTCATTTTCATGCAATTGTAAATGGAATTGTTTTCCTGAGTTCTCTTTCTGCGTTTTCATTACCTTCATGTAGAAATGCAACAATTTTTTGAATATTAATTTGTGCCTGCCACTTTACTGTGTTTATTATTTCTATAGCTTTTTCCTGGTGTCTTGTCGCTTTCTCTAAAAACATCTAAAACTTCACATCTTTAACATACCAAGAATTCTTTCTTGAACTGTTCACTGCAAATCCTAGAACCCCTACATCAAAGGGGCTAAAACAGATCACCCAAGTCTCCTAAAATTCATCTCTTTAAATACCACACTGATAAGTAGACTATCTCAAGCCAAGAACAATGGAGAGCAACTCGAGGTAGAGAGACTCCTGCTCTTTTCATAACCTTTCTTGCCTTTCCCTTAATCAAAGATGCCTACTACCAGTCCCTGGGCTTCTACTCTCCCTAATCCAGAAGTGGTATTTATCCCTTATCCCTTAGAAGAATACAGCTTTAAAAGTTCTAATATGTTAGTTTTTCTGTGTTCTCTCTAAGAAACCTGACTTTGCTTTCTTTCAGCATAAAGATGAATTATCCCTCCCTGCTACATGAAGATCTATTCCTCTCTCCTCTGAATCCCCAGGTCCCCTTTCCCATACCTCAGTACAGTATATAAGTGCTTGTTCTGCTCAAAATCCTCAGCATTTACTGTCATGTAAATTCTCCATATAAATTCTCATTAAAATTGGGTTTCTCTCTTCCCAATTGTGTATAATGTAATTTAGAGGCACATTTGGCCTGTGAAGAACCTCAGAGATATGGTGGAGTCTTTCGTTCTTCTCCACAATGGGGACAACCTATGAGAGTTACGAAGGGACTGTCTGACCTCACACAGACTGTGGTAGATCTGAGACTGGACCACAGGCCATCTGGTAATGAATTTGAGGCCTTGTCACATGACCAGAAGTTTCTAAATCTGTATCTGTGTGCTGATGGTTTTCTAAGAGTTAGATATTAAAAAAAATGATGCCCACAAGTCATTATTCCTACTTCAGACAAAAATGTTCTAAGTTCCTAAGGTCAGGATTCTAGCCACATACTATTAAACTTTGAGTTATGGCATTAACTTTGTCTTTCGTGGTATTTTCTTCTTCATCTTTGAAATAAAGTTTATAATATAAATTTATGTCTCTCATGTATTATCTGAAAGGGTCAAATGATAAAATGTTTATGGCAAAAATATTTTCAAATTCAAAGAATTTCAAACAACAAGAATATATTTTTATGGACATTTTAAAGACGAGAAACAAGATGACTTCGCTGAGGTCGAAAACAAAGTAGATTCCTATGTTCATTAATTCCCAGTGAGGTGTTTCTATGTGTGGGTGGTAGAAATCTGGTTTGTGTCCTTCCACAGGGGTTCATAGACTTCAAGTACTGTACAGAAATTGAAAAATGAAAAGGGAAAGATTTTCAACCTTAGTTCTTCTATTGAGGGTGCAAGATTATCAAATTGTATTATCAAAGGGTACATGCTTCATCGATTGTTTCTTCAAACTGGTTTGTGGTCATATATCAGGGTCAAATATCAGGTGTAGAGCCAAGTGAACAAGCTTTTTTTCTTAATTGTTTTTTTTTTTTTTTAATTGCAAATATTTATATAAATCCTCTCTGTATTTAGGAGTTTAGAATCCTTGGTGCCCTTTCCCACCCATGTCCTCTTATTTCAGTGAACACTTCTAGTCTTGCTTCTAACATACTCATTCCACCTAGATCCTTCTAAAAACCATTCCTTTCAATTTTACCTGTTGATTCCCAGTTTTTTTCTGTTAACTTGAAATTGTATACAATCTTCTTGGGTGAGTCTTTGGTTTCTCTCTGCCCCAAGCTCAAATACAAAACACCTCCACTCACTACCATAATCAAATGTGGCTTCTCTGGATTCAGGAGAGGTCAGATTTCTAGAAGTCTGGTTAGTATAATAGAGGAAGTCAGACAAAACCTTTAAAGGATATTTTCCTGACAATAAAAAACTCAAGGTCATTTCTACAAAAACTCAAACTTGCCTTTCTTCATCAGAAGAAATGTGAACATTAAAAAAGGTTTAAAATCACTATATTCTATTAGATGTTAAGGGAGTCTAGAAAATAAATGGGGGAACAAAAGACAAATACTACAGAGGGAGAAAACCAATCTGACTATTCCAATCTCTTAATTGCTTAGGCCTTATATTTTGGTTTCTTCAGTTGGCAGTTTCCAAAAGTTTTATAATCACACACATTCCAAATCTCAATTGAATTTTGGATCTCCAGAAATTAAGTCTCTTTTAAAAAGTTATTCTATATATTTAATATGGGTAACAAATAAACACACAAGACAGAAATCTGTGTGTATATATGTGCACAAACTTTACATATATATTTATAGAAAATGTTTTTCATGAAACTTTAAATTGTCTATATGCTCTTTGTCCAATTTTAAATATAAATTAAAAATTGTTTTAAAATTTGAATTTGATATTATATAATGTTTACTCTATCAGATCTGAAAACTCTAATAAAATACATTTTAAAAGAAAATATATAACATCTAACACTTATAGATAACTTATTTGGTGCCAGGTATTTATCAAAATTCTGCACAAATTTTGTGTCTAATTAAAAGACAACAATATGTGATAAGTTTTATTATTATACTAATTTAAGAAATAATAAAGGAACTGCAGAAAGTCATAAATGTGTGTCAGAAAAAAAGATTTAAACATAGGTTATGACTGTAGAGTATTCACTACTAAGTATTTCTGGGTTTTCTCTTTTTTTTTAGTTAATAGAATAGTGTACTAATTTTTATAGTCATCTTAGAAGAAAAGCTTCGAATGAGTTTTAAATATAAAATTCATGACTAGAAAGAATAAAAAGGCCAAGTCTGAAAACATATCCACTAATGTAAAGTATGAACTCATATTAAGACAGAGATGTTGTGTCTATTACAATATTCTAATTAGTTGTCTTTTTCTCCTTGTTTTTCACTATCTTCTTTTTCAAAAGTTAGGATAGATGTGCAGTTATCAAATATTTACTAAGAAAAGAAAAATCACATACTGTAAGATTTTCATTGCAAAACATGACATTTTCTGAATAGCCATCGTTAGAAACAGAAAATTCAGAAAAAACTCAATGATAACAGAGAATTCTGAAACTTTCTAGGTCAGTCTTTTGACCATGTTTGACTCATCTTAGAATATTTTCCAACAATGTGCCAAGATAACATTTACATTTGAAAAAAAATGCTAAAGACAAACTCTCACAACTGCTAATCAGATTTAACTGGTGAGAGTGTTAACTAGTAAAACTTTGTGTGAAGTTAATTGTTAAGTAAGCAATGCATCCTTTGGGAAAGTATTATGAGAAAATAACCAGAAATGAAGAAGGAAGATCACTATATCTATGATTAAAATATAGAGTTTTAAATTGAGATGGAATAGGAAAATATTCCTGACATTGTTTTATAAAGCATTGGATAATTTTATGGATATATATATATATATATATTTGATTTCAGATACATAAAAGTATATTCAAAACTGCATCAAACTTTCAATATTATAAATTCTGAGATGGGAAAAATGTGTTATTCACCTGTTATATCTTTAATACCCATTCAATACCAGGAATATAATTAATGCTCAATGCAGAAAAGAAAATTAATAAATGAAAGAATAATTACAATGGATGCCTGGTAAGGAGTCCCTTAAGGACCCATCATTTCCAACTGAGAGCTGACTATCTCAAGAGATCAAGCATATATATAGGAGCAAGCATTCTATTTTCATTCTCTATTTAAAAAAAAATGGGCAGGGGTGTCTGTGTGCGTATTTTCATCCTTTCTGAGTTTTGCAAAATTAGGCAGCAGAGAGTTTTTATTTGTGCTTCACAGTTTTTGAGCAGCTGAGTGACACAAGGCATGAAAAGCATTTAACACATAAACATATAGCACTAAATAAATAAGAGCTACAATATTATAGTAAATGGAATCCTTTTAGGTTTCTTGAGATGCACAATATTATTTTTTCTTCTTCCTGATTTTAGTTCTTTTGTGGTATCCATCGATGTCAGCATGGTTGTTAACAGTGTATCTAATATTTAACAGATACTGTCTTATTCTGTCTTTCTTTTAAAATAACAATTTTAAAATAATGGCTCCCAATGTCTTCACAACAAAATCTAAACTCACATTGAAACAAAAAAACACTATTTTATAGTTTGGCACATCTCTCTCTTTCCCATTCTATCTTTCACCAGACTCTAATATATACCCATGGGATATAATTTTCTGACATAATGTGTAATTTTCTTTAAAAATTCACCTCAGTTATCACCTTCTCTAGGAAACTCTGCTCTGTCTCTCCCAGTTGGACTTGTGTGGGAAAGGGGTCTTCTTCCCCGATCCTCAGTAGCCTCTGATATCCTTGACTGACTTCTCACTAGACTAGTGTCTGTTCAAGTTCAGATTCTTTGTCTTTGTATTTTTTCCAGGTATCTAGCACTAGAGCAGGCTCAAAATAGAAACTCAATACATATTTATCGGATAAATTAATTGGCTAATATAGTATTTAAAGATGTATCAGTATGGGTCCAAGAGCTTAATTTGTAAAACCATTTTGATCTGTTATAGTAAATTCATTAGAAACAAATTGCCAAAATCTACACTAGAGGAAGTTGATCATTTGAATAGCCATACTATCTATTAAATTCATTAGAAATTAGTGTGGAGTTTCAACACCAAAAAAGGACTTGAAGTTTCAAAGAAAATTTTAATTAATTAGGACAGGTTTACCAAAGAGATCAATTAAGAATAAAAACACATTTAACAAGGATCTAGCTTTCTAAGGGAACTTGAAAATTAGGAATGAACCATTTTACTTTCATAAGCATCTCACAGGCACACCTCTTAATACAGTGCTTTATTGTTATGGATATGAACATCTTATATTTTCTTCTCCATTTGCCTATGTGTGATAAAGGCATTTATTGTATTGCAAATACATCTAGAACTCTTTCCTAAAATAATCTATCAGCTAGTGAGAGTTTTGTTATTTTTATTCTAACAAAATAAAAATTATATGTGAGAATAGATGCACTTTATTCCTTAATGTGTATTAAAGCAATTGAATCAATAATATTCAATGGTACAGTTGCTTATTATTCTATTCTCATGATTTCTATAGTGTTCTCTTACTTTTGATATCAGTATATTTTGAATGTTCTGTCTTATTGTCTTAGTCTGGCTAGGGTTTATTAAATGTACTGATCTTTTCAAAGAACTGCTTTTTAGTGGTGTTGATTTTCTTTATTGATTTCCTGTTTTTAATTTCATTCACTTTAGCTCTAATTCTTATAATTCATTTTCTTCTGCTGCTTATTATGGATTTAATTGGCTCTTTGCTTTGAGTTTCCCTTTCTTTCATTGTTTCTTTTTCCATTATTAATGCTATGCATATGCTACTCTTCTGCACTGTCTCACAGCCTTTGGAGATTCTGTTGGTTTTTCAGTCATTGATCTCATTGCTTTTTGCTTTTTAGGAAGTCTATTGATATATATTCTAGCTCAGAGAATCTTTCTTCAGGCAAGTCCAGTCTAACAATAAATCCATCAAAGGGATTCCTCATTCCCTTAATATTTTTTTTTAAATCTCTAATACTTCTTTTTGCTTCACTTTAGGATTTTCATCTCTCTGTTTACATTGCCAATCTGCTCTTTAGTGCTATAGATTTTATCCATTAGCTCTCTTAGCATATTAATCATTGTTCTCATTTCCCAGTCTAATTCCAACATTGTGACATGTTTAGTTCTGAACATGTTGTCTCTCTCTCTTTTTTTAAATTTTTTGTGGCTTTTGGTATGCCTTATAATTATTTTATTCATAGCCCAACATGATGTACTAGATAATAAAAAACAACTGTAAAATAAACTTTCAATAATGTGGTGGTGATCTGTGGAAAGAGATAAAGCATTCTGTAGTCCTGTGATTAGGTCTCCGTCTTTCAGTGAGAGTATGCCTCTGAACTGTGAACTGCACAAGTATTTCTTCTTCCTCCTAGAGGAGACAGAATGGCTAGAGTGAGCTGAAGTTGGGTATTTTGAGTTTTTCCCTTATCCTAGGTCAGTGGGGTTCTCATTAAGCTCCATAAGTTAATATCTGATTAACTAGTTTTCCCTGAGCCAAGTCTTATAAAAAATAGAGTGCTGTAGATTCATTTAAAAATGGTTTATTTCTCTTTCCTCTGCCAGACAGGATTATTTTCCAGTGTTTACTGTGAGACTCTGGTTGGGCTTCAGAAAGTAAATATGACACTGTAGTGGGGACCTCACCCTAACTGGGCCCTCTTGAATTTTTATCTCTCAGAATTGTCTACACTGAGTGCCCAATAATCCATCAATTACAGTCCAGATTTTTCTACCTGGAAACTAATTTCTTAGTGATTCCCTGAGGACTCCCTGTATTTGCTGGATCTCCCACCCTGAGGGCAGCAATTCGTCCTGTGTCCTTTCCTCTCATGAATTTAAGAAAACCTTGATTTTTCAGTCTGTTTGGCTTTTTAACAGTTCTCAGAATAGAATGGCAACTTTCAAGCTCCTTACATGTTAGCCTGATCATGCAGACCATTTGAAATGGGACAATACCATATTTTTCATATATCCACACTGCCCTGTAGTTTTAATATAAATATCAGTTGTCCAATTTTTAATAAATCTGGACCATCTTTAATACAGGGCAAAAAAGGTCAGTTGAGTTGCCCTAGGTCAAGTTTGTTAAAGGAACCCAAAAGAAGCTACTTATTTTGCTTCACATTAGAGATGGACCTTGCCTGTGCTGACTGCAGTGGACCTCAGCCACCAGTCACTGTCACTATCCCACCCCCGGGGAGGAAACAGGAGCCACAGGAAGAGAATTCCCTCCACCTCACCCCCATGTGTTTCTTCAAAAGGGAACAGAACACCGCACTCTGGTAGAGCTGCAGGTAAATACCTTGGAGTTATCTCAGGCACTGTAGAGGTTAATGGGCATTTCCGGCACTGGGATAGTAAGGCAGCATGTGTTTTAGGCAGGATATTTAGGACAGGGCTTATAAAGCCATCCATTTGGCTTTTGCTTAAGTTGCCAAAATTCCTTGCACTGGCATTGGTCATTTGTATGAAGTCCCATTAGACACCAAGGTCATTTATATCCGATCCACTGATGGTCATCACATAGGATGTACTTGATGCTGTCCCGGCTGCTCTGTTCCTGCCGGGATTGCTCCCCCTCCTCCCCTTCTCTTAGTTATCAGCGCATAACTCTATCCCGTTTTTGCCATCCCAATATCCTATTTTGTCTCAGGAAAATATGATCGGCCTATTACATGTGGAACCAGAAACCAAAACTAGAAACCAGTTCCAGAAGCAGAACCAGAAACCAGAACTACTCTGAAAGTAGAATTACCTATACCCTTCATCCTAATATCGGCAACTCAAAAATCCTGATGCATTTATCAAACTAGGAAATTGACATTTACTTTGATTTAAAATGTTATACATTTTTAAAAAGCTATTTTATTTGAAATATATAAATAACATAATAATTATCAAGTAACGCATTCGGATGGAAAAACTCTCAAGATCAGTGTTATAAGAATGTTTTCTCTAAATTTGCCATTAGCAACTTACCAAATAAATCTTTGTCACCCGTGACATTTAAATAACAATAAATTAGTAGTCTGCCTTATATGTAATTTTTCTCAGTTTCACAATTAAACTCCATTGTTCTATAAAACAAAGAAAATAACAATAAAAAAAAAGTGATATGCTTTTCATCTTCTCATTTACCCTTGGGATAATTTCTCGAAAACATTCTGAGTCAGTACTATATGAGTAGACTGAATTGGAATTGTGAGAATAAACAGAAAATCTTGTAGGTCTGCCTTGACAGAAATCCTAGAAGTCTCTAAGTAAAATTTTCATGTATTAGTTCTATAATTTCTGTCCCATCCCATATTCCTTTCCTGAACCCTTCTAAGCACAGTATATAGAATCAAAGCAATTAGGCAGAGCTACTCAGAAAAATTTCTTCTTTCTCATAAAATCTACCCACGTCTACTGAAGTTATTGTTTGAAATACCTTAACATCCTTTTACCTTAGAAGTAGACTAATGTAAGTGATATGCAGCATTCAGTATGAAGATCATAACCTTCATATATGTGTTAATTCACATGATGGATTGTAATATGGCAAATACCTATAGCTTCCCTTTTATAATCATTTGAGAAAGTGAATTAATTATAAAAACTTACAATTAAGTCTTATGTAAACTATTTTAGAAGTAGTTTCTGTAAGTTAAAGTAAATATGCTAAGCATGCTATACAGTTTAATCATCTTCCTCTATTCAACTTATTGCCCTTTCCTTGATAACTGATTATAGAAAAAACTCATTTGTTATTCTAGGACATTTTACCACTTAAGTTGCCACATGCTTTATTATAAAGAAGAATCACTATGGTCATTCAGTTTCTTGGACATAGCTTCAATATTTTTTTTCTAGTAACATGATCTATATGACAGATAATTTCTCTGTCTTTCTCTCTCTCTATATATAGATAAATAGATATGCAAACTAAAAGGAATTTACTGAAAGAGAAAAGAATAACATCTTCCTATTACTGACATCTTCATGAATTTTATAACCCTCATTTGGTTTTAAATATTTCAAAATAACTATAATAATGAACTGACAGTAAAATTATACTACATTTGTAATCAACAATTTTGACACTTGAAAAGTAATAGATCATATTAACTCAACGGTAACAGAATCTATAAAGAATCTGCAATATGGCTACACCTTTCTTTCCTACCAGTTTGACGCACTGAATTTTTGATAAAAGGTCAGCAAAAGAAAGCTTACATACAGCACAAAGCCTGTTGTTTCTCAGAAACTTTAAGGATTACCCAACATGTATATAAACACTCTGGTGAATGCAAATAATCCACAAATCCAAATGCATAGTATTTATATTGACCGACATACTGTGTTATCGTTAAATTTTAAAAGCACATATAGCAAAATAAAATCAAAATATTATGCCATAAGTATTTGAACTTCATCTTACATCTCTGATTTCTGACTCATGTTGAGGTTTGGCTGCTCTTCAGCATTTATTCTTGCATTCAATCCAGGCCTTCAGAGACTTTCATTGGCTTCTTCTATCAGCTCCGATTCTCATATTCTAATTCTTATTGCATAGAATCTGGATGTTTCAAAGTCACTTCAAACTCAATGTCCTTAAAACTAACCGTCTTTGAATCTTATTTAAATGTGATTCTACGCATACATAGGAACTTTATGACCAACCTCTATCATTCACAGCAGATCTCTGGGGGCCATGCAAAACTATTTTTTCCTCAATACGGTATCTAAGAAATCATCAAAGCTTACATATTTGACCATATATGTATTTCTTGAATCCCATTCCTTCTCTCCTTTTCTATAGTTCCCATCATCTCTTGCAGAAACCCTCAACAGAGTTTCAACTATACCAGCAACTATGCAACTGGAAGGACCATAAATTCCTAGCAAATCAAGTTTTCTCTTCCTAATGGCTGAGACAGTTCTTACGATTCTGTATTTTCTCATGAGGATTGTGAAAACTGATGAAAATATGCTTTCTAGTTTTGTAATTCCTATATAGTTTTCCTATTTGTGGAAAAGAGTGTAGGAGAGTAGAAAAATGTATTGGATTTGTTTCAGTAGGTTAAATTTAGAATTTTGTAGTCTCAAAACTGTCTTTACACTTGTTTAAACTTGACCAAATTCTTCAGCTACTCAGAGGCACAGTCTATTCACTGGTAGGAAGAGGTTATTTCCTGATTAAGATCTTGTTGAAATTAAATTAGCAAACTGGTATAAGATATAATATTTTGTCTCTATTTATCAACTCTAGTATATACTTACCTTTCAGTTATCAGACATTTATATTTATATTTGTTTGCTAGCATGGGTCGAATTGTGTTCCCCTCAAAGTGTGAAAGTCCTAACCCCAAGAATATGTGAATGTGAATATGCATGCTAATAAAACAATAATCACATATGATTGTAATCATATTTGGATATAAGATCTTTGAAGAGGATCCCATTAAGATAAAGTCATTTGAGTGGGTAAAAATATGACTATGTCCTTGCAAATGGGGGAAATTTAGATAGGTGAAAAGCATGGAGCAGGTTCTCTCACAGCTTACAGAATGAATCAATCATGCCAATACCTTGATTTCAGACTTTGAGCATGCAGAACTGCTAGACAATTCATTTCTGTTGTTTAAGCCACCCAATTTGTGGCAAATTGTAATGGCATCTTCAGCAAGCTAATACAGTTGTTTTACATAAATGTGTCCATTCTTGTAGCAACTGTTTTAGAAGATTAAGAAAAGATATGTAGCCAGTATAAGTAAATCATTTGTCATATCACTTAGTAATGTATCACGGGTAACTTGATCATTAATGGAAAATACCTGAGAATGCGAGATCTGAAATGCTATCATACTCAGAGGAAAACATATTAAATAAATTGCCCTCACATTCTGCAGAGGGAAAGGGGAGTCTTTATGAACAAAAGATAAATTCATTGATGTAACATTTTTTATTAATGCTTCCATATACACACATACACATTCTATCAAATTCTATATAGCTCTTTCTGACTATTTTTCTATGTTGTTCAGGGTTTTATTGGAGAGGTCAGAATCCTATTAGTGTGGGATTTGTTACAGCAAATTAAATGACAGATTCACTGGGAAGGCTGAGGAAACAGATTTGATGTTAAACAGTAATTAATCCTAAATCTATCCCCACAGAACAGAGATCCAGGGAAACTGCTATCTCCTTTTAATCAGGAATGCTCCAGGTTCCTGTAGTACTGCTGTGGTCAGGCAAAAAACATCTGAGGTAGCTCAGAACCCCAGCTTATCTGTTCCAGCCTGCGCCAAAGGAACTGTGATGCAGGTCCCACATCCCAGCCACACAAAGTGGTTGAGGAGAGACTGAGACCTCTGCTACTGCTGTCAACAGAAGAGACACATACCCCACCAGTGTGCATGGCAGTGGATAAAACAGAAGACACAGAAAGAAAACTTTTTGAGGGGATCAGATCACACTCCCCGTAACACCGGGAGTCCTGGATCCAAGAGAATCTTCGAGATCTTCAATCTTCAATGTCAATTGCTGCTTTCCATTCTGCTATTCAGAAAGGCTTATTAGAAGGAAGGTAGAATAGTGTTGAACACCAAAGCACCACACCCACTAAATAAACTAGTAACTTCGGTTTGTTATAGAAGGCCCTTAGCTGCCAAGTGAAACTTCTAGTACAGGAGTCCTAACTGCCACTTCAAGACTGTTTCCTTCCTGAAAACGTCTAGTTTTGAAATCCCAAACTCTCAGGACACAACATGACTGCTCCCTTTCTTAGTTTCTGTGATGTAAAGATGTTATTTGATAACTTTCCCTCATTTCTTAAAAAATGTTTCTCTTAAAGGGAAGGTGCAGGCAGGGATGAAGGAAAGTAGGCAAGCAGACAGGAAGAAGGAGGAGGAAGAAGCATTTTATTTTATTTCCAATTATTTGTTCACACTGGTTGTTTCCCCCACCACCACCTTGGACGAGATCCCAGGGGTATGTGGCCTGCGCTCCTTCAGAGGTGACTGACTTAACTGCTTCTCTACCAGGTAGTTCCATAATCTATTTCTTGAAGACACCTTCACCTTTTCAAGTATCTCTTCTTCTCCAGCATTTACTCTAAACCACATTTTCTGTTTTAAAAGTTTCCATACTATCTATATGTATAAGTTATGTCTGTATGTTTGTATGTATCTTGTTCATTGTTGTGGCCCCAGAATGTAGAGTAGTGTCTGGCATGTAACAAGAATTTATTAAATATTTAATGAGTAATAATATAATTATTTTGCAATAATTTCTCAGTTTAACTAGAACACTGTCACTTTGTAGGAGCTCAAATATTTTATTGTATAAGCAAGCCCTTACGACTCTGGTCTACTCATTAAGGTAAATAGAAAATTCATTTGGCACAGTCTGTGATAACCTATGAATACAAAGGCATTCTATGATTTTTGTTATATATCATACTTTGAAATATTTCCCTTAAAATTCCCATATTTTCAATAATTATTTCAATTAAAGTAAACAATATTGATTTCAAAGATTAAAATTACATGAGATAAATAATAATTATTAAATCGGTCAATTAAGATAAATATAGTTTATATTAATGTTGCACTCAAACTGATTCTCTTCAAATTGATTTTATTCTTTTCAATCTGTCTTAAATGAAGGAAATGAAATAGCTTGAAAAAACTTAAAGATTCATTTTAATGATGCCTTTCAGCAGTCATAATGTAGTTCCCAAATTATTAATTACATCAGTTAAATCAACCATGACAATCTATTAATAAGAAATGGAGGAGAAAATTAAATTAGCAAAAACTATTTAAACTGGTGATCTAATTATAGAGACCCACATTACATAAGCATGAAATATCAGTATACTTACATGAATATAACTTTGACTATATAAAACAATGTTGTTTTCATTATTACAATGAACCATCCAAATATCTACAGTATGTTAAATTGCATGAAGTAGTATGCTTGTAGAAATATTTCAAGTCCTGTGTAAATACATGCTCTTAAAACCTGTAGTCTTTAACTCTACAGGCATATCATACGAGACATTATTTGAAGTTTATTATAATAACATTTCTGATGGCTTTGTCTTAAAATGGAATTTTCTGAGTTTATGTATTTGTAAGTCTACATAGTGTTCAATAAACAATGCAAAAACAATTATTCCCTTCCTCTTCCTTCCTTCCTTCCTTCTTTCCTTCCTTCAATAAAATAATTTTGGCCACCTACTAATTGCTAGGCACGGTGACAGCTTTGGCAGAGTAATAGATACAAAGACAGAAAAATGGTTGAGTCTGATGTATACAAAGTTGTCAAGAGAATATCTATGAGACAGGCGGTTAGAAGGTGGTTATCTTTCTTAAGAGCACCCACACAACTTTCTGTTAGGGTAGGATATTATATTCTAAGAGTTAGGATGCTGGGAATAAAAATGAGTAAATGGAAGTGTGTTCATAGGAGAGAGAGCAGGTAAGCAGGGTTCATACCAAGAAATATTCAGAGGGAGCTTGGATTCTATTGGAAGTGCAATGAGAAGCCATTCTAGATCTTTTCTGAAAGGGAAGAAAGGAAGGCAGGATAATCTCAAATCATCTAAATAATCTAAAATAATTCTTTTTATTTTATGCTTTTGTAATATTTTCTATATAATATAAAACTTACATAAGTTCAATGTGGTAAATTTTAATGAAAACTGTACAAAATTTCCAGAATTACCACAGTATAATTGATAAGTATTTATAGAAAACAATGTATTCCAGACTCCTTTTAGAAATTTAAGGAGTTATATGAGAAAAAAATGTAGTGTAATTTTCACTAACAAAGATAACAGTATTGAGACTTCTGTATATCCTAGATGAAAGCTCTTAATAAATATCACTTAATACAGTAACAGTATGAATGATAATTTCACAAATCAATCACCTAATTGAATGAATGGCTGTTTATTCTGATCTCCATCAATTACCAATACTTTGAAAAACATCCAATATACTACAGGTTCTTTGCAATATAAAAGCAATCTATATATACACTATATGTTAAAATAACTTTCTTAACTGAAATATGGTTTTGAATAGTAATAAGTTAGTCAAATGGAGATATTTTGGAATTTTAATAGACTTTTAAATATCCATCACACATTTTATGTAAAATGAATTTTCTTATATTATGAAGAAGGCAAATTAATCCAGGACAGTTCAATGTTATATCATTAAGTTTACATTATAGTTTGTTGTGTAAAGATAAGAGCACAATTTGATTTTTGCAATTGTTCTTATTTCAACCAAATATAATCAGAGAATATATTTACATGGGGTAATAAATAGGATGAATAAAAGAAATATTCAAAATATGGCTTTTAAATATGTTTCATAACTTTTTGAAAATGTTAAATCTGTAGATTTGAAAGAAGAAAAAGATACAAATCTGTAAACTAAACTATAGATACTTATTATTAGAGATATTTAAAGAAAGTTATATAATTACTCAAAAACAGTTTGCTGCAGGCTAAATTTTTTACTTAATTCCACTTACTATATCTTCCTGAGGAAGTACTTGAATAAGCACTCTCAGATGCACAGACACTTTCTTTTTTGAAATATGGCTTGACCATCTAGTGTGGAATCTACGCAAATGTTATAATATAAAATTCAATGTAACTATGTGCTTTATATGTTCAGAAAGCATTATATTTACATTGTCACTCTAAAAGATTGTCTCTCTAAAAATAAATCTTTAAAAGTTTATTGACAGAGTGCTTTAACATGAAACTAGAATCACTTGCACAACTTCTCTTTAAGAATATAATGGAAATATTTCTGAAATCACATAAGTTTTCCACCTTCAGTCTCCTATTAGTTGAGTACTACAATCCATCCTATATATTGCTACAGATTTCTCTTTATAAAAGTTACATCAATAATAATACTGCTGTCTGCTTTATTTCACCCCCAGTTGAGTCTAATTGCCTCCCTGCCATCAAATTTTTTTCCTCAGAATCCTTTTTCCATGATCAATTCCTCTCTATCTGCTTTGATTCTTCACAGAATACTTTCTATCTAAGATTTGGCTGGAATGGAACTTTAGACTGTTCTACTTTCTTATGCCCTCACTCATGAAAGCAATCTCTGTACCAGTTAAAGTAATGGTAGCTTCCCTAACAGACAAACTCTGAAATCTCAATAAAAGTTTTTCTAATCAGTGGGTGACAGAACTTTGCATCACACACTCACACAAGAATTCAGGCAAAAGGAGGTTTTATTGTCTTAAATGTCATTTCTAGTTTACTTAGGGAATCAATACCCATCTATCAGAGGATCAGATGAAATTTTATAAACTAGGCCAAAAACTGATGTATGCTTTTGAACTCACTATTTTGTGACCATAAATCTGTCACATGACAGCTCCTAAGAACTAGGGAAGATGAGCTATATGTCTTATAGCCAGGCATCCTATGGAAAAGAAAATGTTTTTGCTAAGTAGCTAACCAGTTTCAATTCTTCATGTACAACAAATACAGAGATTTTTGGCATTTTTTTAGTTAGTAAATGGTTCTCCTTTCCTTGGGACACATAAAGAAAACAAATCTCCTTGGCACTAAGCACATTCTACATTTTTATCAAGGTGAGAAAGTTTAGTCTTTATGTGGTAGACCCATTCCAAAACCTATGATACAGTTCTGTTTTAATTTTTAAATTTATTTTAACAACTTTCCACCTCTGTAACTATTTATATCCATGAAAACATATGCACATTTCTTTAGAGTGTCTTGTTATTTGAACATTTGAATTATCTTTTATGTTTAAGACATTTGAATTCATTAAAAAATTTTACTAGTGAGACATGTATTGCAACATTATATAATCACAACATTATGGTGTGCATTATTGTAAATCCACATCTATATAATACATTAAGAGAGGGTAGATTTTAGTTCTTCAATGCTGAATCCTCATTCTCATTTGAATGCCTTTTGAAAATGCTACTCCATTTGTAAATCTCTATAAGCATGTCATTTCCTGACCTCCCCTTCCCCAACTGGGAGTAGGGGTATCTACACCTGTGTTGCTAAAAGATATTAGAGCTTACCTCTAAATGCAAAGGATGCTGAAATTTGCACTCATTTGAACAGAACTTCATCTGAATTTTCCCACCCCACATCTCTTGCTAACCCTCCATTGCTTCACCAATAGCTACTAAACTATGACCTTAGTCCATTCTTAATATATTCACTTCCATAGCTAATTCAATAGCAGGTTCCACATATACTTCAGAAATATAAAATGTGAACAATTTTCAGAACAAATTTGAACTTTGACATCTTCTTTAATTTACCCTCTAAAGTTTTAAACATCTTATTCCCCATAAATGCTCATTTCCAGCTCTTCTCTGATTCAATACTTTTAATAAAGTCATAAAGAGATGACATTTGCTTTGTTTTTCTCCTTTGAGAATTAAAACACTTACACCTCACTTTATTCTTCTTATAGACCAAAATGTAGTCACTAAATACATTAAAATAAAATTTCCCCTTTTGTCACCTAAAGACATTTTTGTTTTGTCTAATCAATTTCTTCTTCTACCTTGTCCCATGAGAAGAGTTCCAGCTTGTTATACCTAGTTACACCTGGTTCCTTTATACTTTTTTTAATCAACAGAAAAATACACAAGAGATGAGAATATGAAGAATGTATATAGACTCAGGCTGAATGATAAGTTTTTCCTGTTATTTTACAAAGACAAAGATGACTTTCACGTAATTGTAGAAAAAGAAAAGTTTAGGAAAGAGTGCAATATTCATGTTCCCTTCCCAATATTCAAGAAATAGGATTTTTGAATTATTTTGAAGTCATTTGGTTGATGAACTGTGTTCTCTGGATGGCAGAATATCTCTGGATCTTTAACCAGTAAGCTATGGATTTATAATGGTATCATAGTCCTATTCATACAAATTTCAAAGTAAACTTGACTACTTTATAAGTCACTGAGGACAGGGAAATAGTATTATGTAAACTCATACTCTTGGCCTCTAAGAGGTATCTTTCAAAAAGTGCCATTTTGTAAATATTGATAAATGAGTGAAGAATAGCTACATGACCAGAAGTGAAAATTCCTCTGCTCATTCTTCATTTCCTATTGAGAAAAGTCTAATCCCTTTTGTATGACATATTATGACATGATCACCAATTCTAAGCCAGTATTATTTTATAATTACATTAGCATAACCATGTTGGACCTATTTCTGCATTCTCCATTTATTGACTTCTAGCACTCTATACTCATCCTCCTTTTAGTTCAGTTACTTAGATACCCTTCAACATCTCTCATTCACCAGGCAACATCTTACTTATTGTTCATTACTGAGCACAGATTCTACCCATTATATGAATCTCTGCTTAATAAATGTCAGTTTTTTTAGATAGAATCAATTTGCCTCCTGTGGTGGACATATTCTGGGGACAATTACATGACCCTAGATATCTTTTTTCCTCTGTTATACACTTCTGTATATTCTTCCTTTTGACTGTAGATAAGAATTGTCATTTGCTCCTAGCCAAAAGGTTATATCAAAGATGAAGAGTTTTTTACGTAAGCAACTAAGGCACAAAGTGATTTTGAGTTAATCAAATGGAACGTTATCCTGAGTGAGTTGACTTATCAGGATAAAAGCCTTAAAAGAAATACTATCCCCATCTTAAGGTGAGAGACTTTCTTTCTAGCTGGCCTTGAAGGCAATTGGTTGATATCTTGATTACAGACTGGTGAGACTGAGCAGAAGTCAACTTTTGCCCAGATTCCTGAATTAAGGAGACTATAAAATATCAAATGTGTGTTATTTCCTGCTGCTAAATTTATGGTAATTTATTTAGAAAACTAGACATTTTATGTTTCTCCTAGTACTGTCTACATAACACTTAACCTGCTATAACAGTGGATCATTCACATCTTTCTTTTGAGTGAGACCTGAGTTCCTTGAAGGAATATCTCATCTGTAAAATTCAGTAAATATTTTATTATTTATGGAATAATAAACACAATATAAAATTCCTATGTGTTTACTTGCTACTCTTGTCTAAGCAATTTAGTCACTGGCAAAAGACGTAAAATAAGAAAATCAAGGTAGGGGGAGAGGGGCAAGTATTATGTTCACTGGCTGTGAAGGAGGAAGGAGATACCTATAAAGTAGGTTAAGGTCATAGAGAGGAAGACAAGTCATTCAAGTAAAAAGAGAAAGAGAAACAGAAGAAACTCATGGTGCCAAAAATAAAGACCATGAGGAAGTCTCCCCTGGTTACAAGTGAAATTAAGAAATCTGAGGGAAAAAAAGAAAGCTGTTCCTTGTGCCTTGAGTCACTGGTAATCCTTAGTGCTAGTTAGTTCTAAGCATCTGGATTCCCTACCTAATAACTATTGCCATCAATAGCTAGAAAGAAGTATCTTAGAGCCTGCTGTTCATTTAAGAAATCTTTTTTAAGGAATGATGGAAGGATGAATGGATAGAAGGAAGGAAGCAAAGGAGGAAAGAAAGGATGGAGGGAGGGAGGGTGGAAGAGAAGGAGAGAGGAGAGAAGAGACAGAGAAAGGGACAAAGGAAGGAAGGAAATATAACTCATAAAAATCTAGTCACAGTAGTAAAAATTATTGTAAAGTCCTTTGTTCACCTCTTTTGCGTTCTTGTCCAACTGTAATCTCAAATAAATCTTCCCTTAATGCCTCCAATGTTGCCTGGCTTTCCTCTCAGTGCTTAATGATCACTTGATATACAGTTTCATGTTACATACATACACATTGCTTATAGGTTCATCATCATCACTGGTCACTCCACTGGAATGCAAGCTCTATGGGGGAGGGCCTTTTATTTAGTTAATTCATTGCAGTGTCCTAGGTCCTAGAATAATATCCAGGACTTGGCAAATATTAATTTTTGATGAAAGGATGAAAAAGCATTCTGATCAGGTGCACAAAAACTATGTCAGACACCATCAATAGACAGAGGATATCAAGGTACAGTGATGAAGCAGACAAGTTGAAAAAAGATCAAGAACTTAAGACAATGATATGGATAGCAGGAAGTCAGAGAGTCAGTAAAGACAAGGACTGGGTAAAATGCTCAGTAAAATCTACTTCTAAAACAGAACTAGATATATCGTTAGCTTTCTATTGAAGAAAATATCCATACTTACATTTTATATATTCAGATACATAGTCTGTCTAGGGACATAATTTGTCTTGACCAGGGCTAATTTAGAAGTAGAAACAGGCAAACATAAATTCTAGATATGAGGTAAGATAAAAGGAGGTCCTGACAATAAGAGTGGGGGACGGGGAATGTGTACTTCATTCAAATCACTGAGTATTTATATGTTCAGCTTTAAGCAGTAGTGCTGCATAACAAAATACAAAATAATTTAATGTCACTAATTTGTAAATTGATGAGTAAAGAAAAAAGAAATATTATGCCAGAAATACAAACCTTCAAAAAGTGTCATTAAAAGTATTTCCACAGCAACATCAGAATAATTATCTCCATAAGCAGCAGCAGCAGAGAAATGTGTTAAAGCTAAGTTTTGTTTTTCACAGAATCACAGGCTGCAGTGCTCACCCACACAGCAGAATCAGCAGCATGAACAACAACAGAAAATTATTATTTACATATAAAACAGACATTAAGTTCTCTACAATTACACAGAAACCAATGAGTACAAAAACATACTATATAAAAACAACTATGAAAAAGAGCAATTGTGATATTTTCTAGTACCAGTAAAATATATCATATTCTATTTTTGGATTACTTTTCTAAAATTAAAAACTTGCATCTAGAGTTCTGATTTTAGAAGAAGAATCAAAGAAATTTTTCCAAATTCATCAAGTGAATAAAAATCAAGGCAGTCACATTCAGCAAATAGAGGACGACTGGGAGACATCTTAAAGCAGACAAGTTTAATGAAACCCTTTTCCTTAAATCAAAAAATCAGAAAGAAGCTCAGAGATCAATTCCAAATTTTATCAAATAACTAAGACTTAGTTAAGATGGTATCAATTAAGAAGCAAGTGTGATGGATATACTTGTTATTAACTATGCTACTTGGTTTCCTGAAAGGTCAGTATTATCTTTAATATGACCCTGTCTCTCCAAGTTCAACCTTTGGCCATGGTTAAGTGGATCAAAATAGTCTCCTGAAATAAAGCAGCCATGATATTTTCTGGAAGAAACATATGACTTGGTGGTCTGACTTTAACAGATGAGCTAATCCAATAAAATGGGAGATATAGAGATTGTCACTAGTAAGTACTAAACTTTATAGATAGAAGATTATATGCCTCTGGGGTATGAGGTGGATGTTTCAGGCTTGTGCAACTGATGGCCAAATCTATTTGTAGAAAAAGGAGGATAGAGCAGACATCGTAAAGGAAAGTAAGAAAGGGTCATGCAGTCTCTGAGAGACTATGGCAGAAGCCTAGCTGGTTCTCCTACAGGTAAGTAGTCCTTTCACTCCATCCTTGGATTTTGTGAGACCCTTCATAACATAATTAATATTCTCTATGCTTTACCTAGTTCACATGGATTTGTTGCTTGCAACCGAAGGAGCTCTGGGTGGAAAATGCAATAAATCAATAATCAAACATTGCAATAAGACATTATGCAGTTAGAAATTACTCTATCTATAAATGGAAATTATATAGTTTCTCTGTGAATATCTAGTTACCAGAAGCACACTTGTTTTAGATAGTTTTCCATTTGTAGAATTTCAGGTATTAATTATTAGCCAGTACTTTATGTTATGACATTTTTATTATTATCAAAGAACACGTTTTGATTCTTTCTTTTCCCGAGCCCATAAAAGACTTCTCTTCAGCAGAGTGTCTAGAAATGTTTTTACACTTGTTATTTGTCTCTCTCCCTCTTTCTCAAAATATTAAATGAAATAGCTTATGGATGCAAAATCTCCTTTCTCTACGCTTTCATTTATCAAGTATCATTTAAAAGTCTTCTATGAATAGTGTGTTTCTCATATATCTAGCTTTTGGTCGAAATTTAGCTGACACCGCAACTTGGCATCATAACATTTATGTGAAATGTTGTGAAGAAGCACTTAGCCTTCAGACCAAAATAGGGGTTAGTTTCATATTCAATGTCAACAATACCCTGGTTGAAGAAAGATATTTTGAAAAGTGGTGTTTAACTATGATAAAATGGCACTGGTTAAAATGTTCACAATGCTCACAGGTATTCAGGTATAGTTCTGCTAAAAATAATGCTGCAACATATTAATATAAAAGGATACTCATATTGGTACTAATTTTCTGAAAATTACATCTACAGTTCTAAGATCTAAAAATTTATACATCCTTTCTTTAAATTATATATTTCTTCAAGATTCTTTTAATTCTATTCTTTAGGCCCAGGTTATTAAGAAAGAAGATAACACAATTGAGCATACCTGAAAATCTATGACAAATAAGTGATATTAGATTATATATATAACTTTCCATGACATTTTCCCAATGCTTGAGCTTTCAAAATTTCTGTAGTTTTAGGTTAGAAACTGAAATTAGAAGCAAAAAATACACTGAGTTAGAAATAGTCTTGTAGAGAAAAATGTGTGAAATATAAATGAAAATTTATCAAAATTATGGTAAAGATCCATTGCAATGGTCCCTAAAACTATATTTCCTTGCTTCCGATCATTGTCTTACTCTAGTGACTTTGCATAATAGCATGTCTTTCAATCATCACTCCCTGGTTGAACTAAATAAGTAAAAAGACAATGAAAGAGGTCACTGTTTTGAAATAAAACTAATACATTTTCTCTTCTTGGAAATTAAATCATTTTCTTGTATTTTTCATTCTCTTAGAGAAGACCATGAAACTCCAAGGACTAAGAATTTCTTGCTGAACTTTAAGCTTCAAACTTAAGAATTTACAGCAAGGCAGATTTACAAAAGGAAGTGCAACAGCTTTTTTAGAAACAGTTAAAGCAGAGTTTACAATAGTCAAAAACCAAAGCAGAATGGAACTGTTAGTGGTGAACTTAATACAGTATGTACAGAGGTTGGCTTACAATGATGCACACCTTAAATCTATATTAAGTTATAATGCAATGTTACTTTAGTAAGATAAAAATAAAAATAAACCAAAACAAGAATTAAGACAATTAAGAGTAGATAAAGTAAAACAGATTTAGGCAGATTGGATCACTTTAGGTAAACTGGAGAAACTGATAATCATGCGATCATTCCTTGCTTTTCCCAATGTAGTCCTTACAAGCCTCAATGCCCCTAAAGAAGTTCCAGTTTTAGAAGCTTCTATAGACACCAAGATAAAAGAAGGGAATGACTGAAGATAAATAGAAAAGAGAGCAGCACTTCTGACACACTACAACTTGGAGAATTAAAGGTGTAGGTGAAATGTTCAGGGAAACAGGCAGCAAAGAAAGCAAGCAAACACACACACACATACACACACACACACACACACATGCTGAGTTCAGTTAGATTTCAAGAGACCTGGTTCACCATAAGAGGATCCAGAAGGTGAGAACTCTTGACTTCAGGCATCAACATTAATTACAGAACAATGATTGAAATATCATATGGGACCAACCGCACCTCACTGACACTAATCCATCATGAGGACCAATTTTCTAGAAGGTAATAATCCACTGCAGCTGAGGCCATAGATAATCATTAGATACTTAAAATGAAAATCCAACTCAGATCATAAAAATACATGTTTCTCTCTTCACCCAGATAATAGCTTGGAAAGAAGTTTATGAATGTGGATAGAATTCCTCTCATTTCCCCAACCCAAATCCTGAAAAATTATGGCAAAGACTTAAATGAAAAGACATGAGTTCTTTTTTATGATAATATCTTATTTGTTGATATGAAGGAACACAGATTAAAGGACACAAAGATAGCCATTGTCAGAAACAAGGAAATTTTCAAAACTTTTATCTTCTTTCATATTTAGGAATTACATGAAAATTTCACTTCTATTATAATATTTATAACTTTAAAAACTCATTCATACTTACTCTGTTATAGATGAGTATAAATCTACCTTTTATATGTGAAATCAGAATAAAATATAAGGTAACAACTAGGAATAAAACATTAGTAAAGTGCTATTTAGTCACTTCACTAAATCAGAAAAATCATAAAAGATGAGCAAAGCCAGATTTTTCATTTTTTTCCTCAAATTCATTTTCACACATCATCGAAGTCAAGTCTTCAGTGAAAATATAAGTATTATAAATACAGTCAACCTTGCAGCATGTGCAGAATACTTTATAAAAATTAATTATCAAAACACTTAAAATTAATCAATAATCACAACAATATGACAACCATAATTTATTTCCATATCATATTAGTTGAAAATTAATGTGAAACAAGATAAATGTATCATTTTCTATGAACTATCAACATAGTAATCCTTACAACTCAGCATAATTTCCACATTTACTCTAATGGACTCATGAATATGTAAAATTATATTTAAACTGTAATTTGTGTCTAAGACACTTATTGTGATTTACAAATAAAATTTTTAATTATATTTTCCAAACTAGTCAAGCACCATACAAAAGGGTATCAACAACCTTATTTTATATATTAACTAAAGTTGTCTTGCTTCCCTTCCCCACATGATTTTATTACAAAATTTTTTTAAATGAAATCATATCTTTGTATCCAAATTGTATATTGAAAAGATAAAAACATTCAATATCCAGAAGGAATAATAAAAAGATGATAAGTACACATTGGCTGCCATAGATTATTCAATTAATAGTGGTAATACATATAAAATACAAGTTAAACACTTTTAAAAGCCATGAATAGAAAGAGAAAGGGAAGGAAGGAGGGAAGGAAGGAAGAAGGAAGGAAGGAAGAAGGAAGGAAATGAAAGTGGTAAGGAAGGGAGAGAGAGAAAATTACAGTATGGCCTCAACTACAACTGAAAACATCCAAAAATATGTCAGAACTTTCTCACTTCTCTGCCTTTTCCTTGCAAAGCCCTGCTATTAGATTCCCTCTCCCCCTCTCCATTAACATTCTGTGAAGAATTTACTCATCTAACCCAGATCCCTGAAGATGCCTCCTAACACCTTCTGTTAAACTTAGATGCTCTTGCTAGACCATTTATTCTGTCAACCCACTCCTATTAGAGTACAGATCACAGAGTATCTTAGATGTCCCTTTTTCTCATTAGAATGCAAGTATTTGTTTCATTAATATTTTCCAGAGCCTCGTATATTGACAGGACCATAAATATATTCAATCAGAATAAGAGACTTGAGTTCTGAGAGAAATCATAGCCGATCGACTGTGAGGGAGCTCAAGGTGTGACCTTTCCCCATTGACTATTCCCAAGATCAGTACCATTCCCATAATCTTGTAGAGTTAACAATGTTATTGGGCAGCACACTGAGAGTCAGTTCATCCATTCAATTTAGACACAAATCACCCTGTTCATAATTTGATGATAAACAGAAAACCTAACCAGTGACTAGCAGGCATCACAGCATAGTGGCTAAGGGTATAACTATTGGATTAGATTTTATTGAATTAAATGTTCTCACTTTCAGTAGTTGCTAATATTGGAAAGTTACGACATTGAATAAGTTTTTTTTCTTACTTGCAAAATAAACAATTATCTCAAAAGTTGGTTTTGAATATTAAAAAATAAGGTATGTCGAATATATAACATAATCATTGCATTTTCACAATAAGCGTAGTGTTAATAGTTTCATGACAATAATATAGGCAAACAAATAAGATAAGCCTTGATAATTAATTACTTTATTAAACACCTTATTTAATACTAGGCACCATTCTAGATGTTTGGATAGATTCATTTACATAATATCCTGGGGTTTATATTCTGATAGGGATGGGCATACATTTCAAAAATCCAATAAATACATATTTTATATAATAAGAGAGAAGATTATTGCTTTGGGAAGAATAATAGAGTTGATATGAGAATACTGGAAATGCTAATAATGAGAGAGGGAAAAGGGTTGCAATTCTATATTAGAAAATCCTAGTTGGTCTCATTAAGAAGATATTATCTGATACAGACTTAAAGGAGGTGAGTATGTGAATTTCAGTAGTAAAAGCATCCTGGTATAAGAAATAGCAAACGCAGAAATCCAAGATATAAGATACTGCCATTTTTGTGTGAATAAAATGAGGCCAGTATAGCTGGAATGGAGTGAATTAATGAAGATAGCATGAGGAAAAACAGTGTGATACTGGAACAAAAACAGACACGTTGATTAGTGGAATCATATTAAAAGCCCAGAAATAAAGTCACAAATATATGGATAGTTAATCTATGACAAAGGTGCCAAGAACACACAATGGAGTAAGGAAAGTCTGTTTAACAAACGATGCTGAGAAAACTAGAAATATTTCTGCAAAAAAAAAAAAAAAGAAAGAAAGAAACTAGATTACTCATTATCAGCATACATGAAAATTAACTCAAAATACCTCAAAGACCTAGACATAAGTACCAAAATCATAAAATTCCTAGAAGAAAATGTGGGGAAAATACTCCACGACTTCAACCTCAAAGAGATTTGGGGGAAGGAACAGCTATGGCAAAAGAAGCCAATATGAAACTAAGCATATGAGACTACATTGAACTGAAGAACTTCTGCACAGCAAAAGAAACCACCACTAAAACAAAAAGACAACCCATGGAATTAGAGAAGATACACAGCATATATCAGACATGAGCTTACTCTCCAAAATATATAAAGAGCTCACACACCTCAACAATAAAAAGGCAAATGATCCACTCAAAAAAAAAATGGATAAAAAAAATGAATAGACACCTATCTAAAGAAGACACACAGATGATCTCCAGGTACCTGAAAGAATGCTCTACATCACTAACCATCAGAGAAATGCAAATAAAAAAAAAAAGACAATGAGATACCACCTCATACCAGTGAGAATGACCTGTATCAAAAAGACTGGAAATAGTAGGCATTGGAGGGGTATGAGGGGAAAAGGAACCACCCTACAGTGCGGTGGAAATATAAGTTGGTACAACCTCTTTGGAAAACAGTATGGCCATTCCTCAAACCAATAAAGATGGATCTACCATTCAATTCAGCAATACCACTCGGGCTACAACGAATATAAAATATAAAAAAATATTGGCACCCAGATGTTCATAGCAACACAACTCACAATAGCCAAGACATGGAAGCAACCTAATTGCTCAACAACAGATGATAGGATAAAAAAATCTGTTGTGTATATATACTCAATGAAGTTCTATGGCACTACTGAAAAAAGAATGAAAGAAAGTTAGTGAAGTCAGAAAGAAAAAGAGGAATCTAGGATAGTTTTACTCATATATAGAATATAATGAAATGAAACAAATAGATAAACCCCAGCAAAAGCTCTGAGAACACAGGATGATGACTGCCAGGGGTTGAGAGGTGGAGAGGGAGGGAAAAAGGTTAACGGACATGGGAACTCTGGAGGAAGATAGATTGAGATATGTCAGTATTCAAAAATGCTTGTAGCATTGTGAGCAATAGATTTGATAAATATTAATAATTTTAAAAATAAAATAAATATAAAGATAGCATGAGGAAAAGTTAGAGCACAGACTTTGGTTTAGAGGTGATTTTAAGACTTTGACATTTAATTTGCAGTTGTGGAGCCTTTGTAAAGTGTTGTGCAAAAAAATAAGAACTGACAGTTTTAACATTACTCTGACTCCATGTTGAGAACAGACTGTAGAAGAGCAAAGTTAGAAGCATGGTTTAGGATGTGAAGTTAGAAGACTTATATTAACATAGTTAAAAAAAAAAAGATTGCTCTGGTCAGGGTGTGTCAATGTGAATGGTAAACTTCTGTTGAAACCATCAGGTTTACTCTAACTTGGGTTATACCCTTGCTTTTAGATAAACTAGTCTGACAGTATTTCTACATTTTAACTGGAACAGTATCCCATAGGTACATGAAACTGTTTAACAGAAACATGTTTCTTTTGAAAGCCATTTCAGAAGGCATGCACCAATGCAATATCTTGTCCCTGAGTGACCTTGGAACAAGAGTCCTTGACCTACAGAAGAAAAGTAATAGGCAGACATATATATTGAAACCAATTTAGAGACAAAGGATCTATCAACACAGGAAGGTCCCCACAGGAGCACATTTATACGCAAGGTGTCTATCGACAAGGATTATCCAGTCTTTTCTGTACAGCTTGTAGAATATGTATAGGCTGACCATCCTTATCCTTAAGACAAATGCAGGACACAGGGATGGCAAAATAGGATGGAGTTATTTTCCGGCAACTAAGGAGAACAGGAGCAGAGCAGCCAGGTCAGCACCAAGTAAGTGCTATGAGAATGGATCGATGGTCACATAGTAATGAACTTTGGGACTACCTTTTTTTGAACCCCAATTACAGCTGTCATTCCCGGACTTCCATTCCAGACAAATTAGAAACATGGGATGTAATGCTGTTCTCTTCTCTTATCTAAGGAATTTCCATTAAGGCTGAAACAGAATGAGCGCTTCTCTAGGAAGGACTACATATCAACGGCCCCTTGCTAGTGCAAGGAATTTTGGCACCTTAGGTGAAAAAAAATTTGCTGACTCTAAATGTCCTCCCTAACACACATGTCATTTACCCATACCAGTGCCAGAAATGTCCAATAACCCCACAGTGCCAGAGATAACCTCTATAGTGCCAGAGACAACTCACATAGCATGTTGTTCAAATTGCTGCAGTGCTCTACTCCTTTTGAAGAAGTGTGTGGGGAGTGGAATCATCTTCTCCTGAGGCTCCTGCTTCCTCACAAGGCGTGGGGGACTGGCAGTGGGGTGGGGGTAAGCAGTAGCAGCTATGGCCTGCTGCATTCAGCATCCACGAAAGTCTTCTTTAACAGGGGAAAAAAGGAGCAACTGTTTTGGGGTTCCCTCAACAGACAGGGCCTTCGCCTTCACCAGCTCAGCTTCCTCTATTGCCCTGGTTTATTCAAAATGGGTCAAAATTGACATTTTTATTAAAATGACAGGATAGTAGGGAAATACAAAAAAAGCAATACTGGTCTGTTTGAAACAGTACATATCCAAGGACCTTCTTAAAAACTGCTCAGATTTTGCTAAGTAGGAATTTATCTGTTTTCAGCTCTTTAAATTCTTAGATATATTCTTAGTCTGTGATTTAGATTTGAGCTTTAACTCCAGCCTTCATACTAGTCTACTCACAACAAACTTTTCTCGAATGCCAGTGCCATAGTATCGACTTCTTACATTGAGTTGGGCAGTGAGTCTTAGTTCAGTAACGTGGCTAGATGCTGGATGGATTATATTGTGCAAAAAGCAGGAATGCAGGGCGATTTAAAGACCTTTACATAACTAAGATGTGAAAGTTTCTGAGGGGAGCAGTTTGGAGGCTAAGTTCAAGAATTCTATATTTAGACATGTCACACATCAGATATCCAGCAGAAACAGAAATGTAAAGGTTAGGCAGGCATTTGCAGATATGTGTCTAAAGTTTAGTAGGAGAGAAATTTGGCCAGGAAATAAACATTTGAGAGTCCTTGGCCTAAAACTGGATTTAAAGTCATGAGTTTGGTTGGTGTCTGATGCGGTTAGCAAGTGACCATGGACTGGGGTCTGGTATCCAGTATTAAGATATCTGATAAAGGAGAAAAATCAGCAAATGGAGTTGAGAAGATTAGTGAAGGTGGAGAAAAACTGAGTATCACCCCAACCCTAAAACCAAACCACACTGCCCTCCACTATTAATAGCAGCACAAGGGAACTTTTTTGGCCCTACCTCTCCTTTAAGGAATCAGGGTGACACCCAGCAATTTGTGTTTTAATAACTCTTCCAGATGCTTACGCAGCACGCCGAAGATTAAGAACTACTGCTATAAAATGACAGCTATAATTGCGGTAAATATAGATGAACTTACATTTGTCTTCTTAAATGTTAATAAACCACTATTGAACCTCTGTAAAGAACTAGAATTTTATTAGGGGGCAGTTGGTCTTAGGGAATAAGGAATGGGGGAAAGTTGAAAAACAGGAAAAAAAAGTTTCAGATAATGGGCCCAATTAATCACTTTACAGCTCAGGGAAACTTTCATAAGGAGTCTTTCCAATCAGAGTAGCAAGATTCATCTTTTGGTGAACGCAACTCATTATGCTCATTATATACATCATTAACTCCTTGTGGGCAAACAGGGAGCAACCTGCCCTAGGTGGAGCCGAGGGTGTGGAACTCAGCCAGAGCCTTACTAACACCCTAACTCCTCACTCCTCCTCAGCTCCTCTGGGAGTTACCTGCCCTACCATCTTCAACCTTTACGTGTAACTTGGCCACTTAGCCAGTGAAACTTCCAGCCCATGTCTTTCAGCTAGTGACAGGAAATTTGGAAGAAGTTGAGAAACAAAATTACTGTAGTTCTGCTCTTCCTAGAAAAAGCTCTCATTCTGTTTCAGCCTTAATGGGATTTCCTTGGATTAGAAAGGAGGAGAGCATTACATCTTATGTTTCTAGTTGTCCCCAAGTCTAAGATGGAAGGCTGTGGGGGCTTCTTTGTGTTTCTCTGTTCAACCCATACATTTTAATGTGTCCTTTCATTGGGAAGTTTGTGATTTGGGTCAATCATAACATTGAGTTTGCTTTCCTACAGAGTTACTTTGTAAGTGCTTTAATTCTAAGTGCTTGAACTCATTCTGTAGAGGGAACTCATTCCACCTTACACCCTTATTTTCACTTTGCAACTCTGTCAATAAAACTTCTATTTATTTTCTCTTCAGTCAAGTTCTGGTGAAAGTGTATTGCACTATGAGTGTAAGAACACAAGGCATCCCAGAGTAACAGTTCTACCAGATAGAGGACTAAGAGTCATTCAGCAATTCCCCAGTGCTCCAAGATCCTACAATATTTAGATTAAAGCTTTCACACATTTTTATTTTCTGGATCGTCTCATTTTTCATTTCTTTTACACATAATTACTTAGAGCAAGTTTTAACCTCCCAATTTGATTTCATTAACTACTATTCTTTGCAATTAAATCTGGTTAAATCAACTAAAATTTAACTAAGATTTCACCCATTCAGGGATAATTAACATTCTAAAGTAGAATGTTTACCCAAAAGAAATTCTACAGAGAGAGAGAGAGAGAGAGAACGAGCTCATTCATTCCAGAAGTTATTTGTATTAACTGCTTATCTGAAGCAGATCCATACTTCTCACAAGCTCCTACTCCTGCCTTAGTAAAACAAACAAAGCAAACAAAAAGACAAATAGTAGGAGAATAAATACAAAAATATATTTACCAGGTACATTATATAGGACAGACATTTTGATGCATTGTTTAACACGTAAAAACAGTAAAAAGATTTATCATGAGTTAGCAATTAAAAATGGAAAGAATTGTACTTTTGACACCAATCCAACTGCTAACTTGGCTAAAGTGATTTAATCTCTCAGAACCTCCTCCTGTATATATATATATATGAAATATTTCCTGAAAATTCTTTGTTTTGTCAAACTAAAAACTAAGTAAAAATTAACTTGCCATTAAAATAGATGAAAATATATTATTTCTGAACAAAAGAAGGAACTTTAGGATGGGGAATTTATCAATTATGTAATTCAAAACAAATATCGCTTTTAACTAGAACTTTCAAAATATTTTTAAGGACCGAATATATATGTTTATGTATCCTTTTGTGTTATTAATAAAAGCTGCAATTTTCAAAACAAAAATGTATAAACTCAAATAATCAGTTTTTGTATATTTCATATTCTAATTTGACATATTTCAATAAAAATAATATATAGAAAAGAACAGAAATAATATGACATTCAACCTATACCTACCAAGACTTTTAGAGATGTCTCTTATTCTCATATATCTTTAGATATGACTTTAGGAAAAAAAGTTACATGTCACAGAAATAATTAAATTGTAAATCCTGCATTCCTCATTTAGTCCTCTTTTATCTCTTTTTCCAGGAATATCCATTATCCTGAAGTTGGAGTTTACTATTCCCATATAGATTCTTGCTTTATGTACATATGTATGTATGTATATATGTATATGTGTATTATTCTGCACTTAAAATTTGCATTAATTACTCACTTATAACCCTCAGCATTTTTTTGAAATTTATTAGTATGGATACACGTAGATGTAATCAATTTATTTTAACTGCAAAGTAGTCTTCTCTTAGAAGAACAAAACAGTTTATTCTCTTATGGAGAATCAGGTCATTTTCCCTCTTTTTTTCTTTCTTTCATTACAAACAGTTCATTGGCAGGCTTTTTCTTTTTCTTTTTTTTTTTTTTAATGAGAGCTATTCAAATGAATTCAACTGCAGGATATTATCCATGGAAAATTCCATTATGACAGTCCTGTCTATGAGCCCCTCCTCAACAGCTGTCCATACTGATGCAAGATAATTTTATGTCAAAATTAAATGCTTCTCCAAGAAGTTCCCAGAGAGGAGCTGTCTTTTGTAGTGGGAAGTGCCAAGGGAAAATCATAAAATCCAAGAAGAAACATACAACAATATAAATACATTTTGGTGGCTCTCCATGTGATTCTTACATTATCCATGACAAACTGAAAAGGATTTATTTTCTTTTGTGGAAAATAAAACAGTCTTGTGAAAGAAATTATTATTACACAAGAGTTCCCCTTTATTATGCTAATCAAAAAGATTTTGTCTTTGAAGTAATCAAAGCAACATGACTAATAGTTTCTTAAGTAGAATATCTGTGTTAGGCTTCTGGAACAAAAGACTTTTTCTTTAGTTAACTTGCTCAAGAGTTGCCTTGCTCCAGGCTACAAATAGCAGATCGGAGAACACTGGCTATGTAGTGGAAGGAAGCATCTTTGGTGACAGCCAGGATTCTCTGCTGGAGTGAGAGCTTAAAGAAGAGCAAGGGAAAAAGACTGAGATGATCAATGCGATACTGATTAGGGTCAAAGATAAATATAAAGTATTAATTTATGCTTCATTTAAGATAGCTATAGAGGAATACTGTAGTGGATTAATTAATGACCCCCTAAAATATATGTCTGTCTTAATCCCTAGGATCACCAAATGTTAACATTATATGGCAAAAGCTATGACTAAGGGTCTTCCCAGGAACTTTATTCTAGTTTACCTTGGTGGATCCTAAATGCAATCACATTTATCTTTATACGAGCAAGCTGTTGGGGCAGTTTTGAGATGGAAGAGCGGAGGCAAAGCAGAGATTGGGGTTATACCCTTGTTGTGGCTCAGGTGGCTGAGATACGGTGTGCAGACCACATTCATCCCAAGGGCCCGGGTTTAAGACCCAAGGTTGGGGTCAAAAAACAACAAATGAACAGCTAAATAAACAAAGATGCTTCTTCCTCTCCTTTCCATCCAACAACAACAACAACAAAAAAGCTGAGATTGAAGCGATGTGGTCAGGAGTCAAGGAATGCTAGAATATTGAGAACTAAAACCATAAAGCTAGTAGAAGCAAGGAACAAATTCTCCTCTTGGGCCTTGTGAGGGTGTATGGCTCTGCCAATAACTCAGTTTTAGATTTCTAGCTTCCAGACTGTGAGAGCACATATTTCTGTTTTTGTTTTCATCCCACCTTGTTGGTAACAATTTGTTATTGCCGCCACAATAAACTAAGATAGATCTAGCTATATAACTTCTCAATAGATGATTAATTGGTAGGTGTGTACATATGCACACACATATACATATAAAAATATGGATTAGTATATACAAATATTTAATTGCTCTTTCAGCTGTAAAGGCCTAGAAGTAATGACACCACAGTAGTAAACAGACTACTGATCAAACATACTTTATTTGAATACATTTGGAAAACCCCACTATCAGTGACTAAAATCACCAATCTAACATATCTCTGTTTTACATCCACAGAAGTTCTATATAGAAGTAAAAGCATCTAATTAATTATATCTGAACAAGACTGAATATTTACATATTAAATTTCATGCCATTTATTAGGTATTTACTTTCTTCTTTTATACTTCAGTTAGAGTATTGACTTTTAAAATTTCATTTAGAGAATTTATATGTTGCATGAATTTTACTTTAGGAAGTAAAAAACAGCATAGCACTATAAAACACTGTATTTATTAAGTCGGGGTTGCAGGGTCTGCAAAGTTGGAGCACCCCTGGTCCAAGGATCTTCTTCTGATCCTGTGATTGTTTTAATCTCCAGAACAAAAAGAGTTAGCATGTTGTGACTTCTCGGTTCCTAATCATGTCCTAAGCCTGGCAGTGAGAAGTGTAACAGATGCTGGGGTGGGTATGCTGGAAAGGAAAAGGAAATAATATTTTCCAGCACTGAGAATTTGGTGTTGGCAACAAAGTAATTTGTCTATGACAAAGTATATTTATTCTTTACAGAAAACATGCCCACTTAATGGAATAAATATAAACTAGAAGCCTAAGTTATAGTGTATGGTTCATTTGAATTTCTTTTCTAGCACCAAAATATCTTATTGATTAATGATACATTTTTAATAATTAAAAAAAATTTACCTCTGAGTCTTGGCCTAATATGAAATTTTAACTGCTAATTTGTTGACTAACACTTAAGCAGGCCATTGATATATTTAATTGAAGGAAACAGAGAAATAGGAAAAGAACAGAGAATTGAAAATTTTAGGTCAATTCCACCATGAATTGATTAAAACTTTTTTTGACAATCTTTACTCCATGTGACTACTATTTTAATCAGAAAAAAAAGAACTATAACTAATCTCTAGTAATGGCAACAATAACAAGTACTTAAGGAAAAATATAAAGAAATAAACCAGACTCTACTGTATTATTCTGATAAAAGATTATTCTTATATAAAGTTAGAAGAAAATTAGAATATTTACTTTCCTTTAAACAATGACATTAACTCATGACCACTGTAGCTGTAGTTAAGAATTATGAGGGCAATCATGAAACTAATCCTACAATACATACTGTGATTTTACACAGAGACTGAAAATGTTTGTATGAAACTAGAACATTAAATTTCCAAAGAAAATATTTATGTTGTTCCAAAGCTTCTGTTGGTAAGCATTTCAATAGCAAAAATATAAGGAGGCTTAGTTACTCATAAGAGAAATAAATAGCAAAAATCAATATCTTTGAGCCATAGCCTGCCTCCACACAAGAAGTGAATCATACTCTCCCATCTGTCCAAGCCCAAATGTATCGTGTAAAAACACATGCATCTCTGGAAAGAGCATTGGCACATATATTTATTATTGCTTTTATTTATATACAGTTCTAACTTTGCCTTTATCTTTGTAGAACCTTCTGTCCTTTAATGATGTTGATTAAGAGATACTGCTTTGTTGGAATGATACCAGTCACTACTACTCATAACTGAAAATACTCTTTGATAAGAAAAAAAAATCAATATATATGCTAAGAAAAAAAAAAAACAACTCTATAGTTAAGATACCAGTGTTGCACATCAGAGATACTACAAGAATTGATAAAAATTTACCTTCTGTAAATACATAATGTAAATGTCAACTGAGATCTTCATTTTGGGAACTAAATAATATTGACTGCTATCTCTATATCATATCCTATGGAAAATTCAAGGCATTCCTCCTTGATGTTTTTTAAATATATAAGATATTCATTCTCACAATAACCTCTTCACTCTGAAGTTCTTTTCACACTAGATTCTTAAATACGGTCTCTTCCCACACAAATTTTCAAAGCTTCATTCACATATGGCATTTCTGTGTTTAACTGATAGTAATCTCAGCATAAATAATAGCAATGCATAGTAACAGTGAAATCAATGGTCATGGTTCCTTAATAAATGTTTAGGTTGATGGGCGGCAGATGGGCGGTCCCTGTAAAGTATGTCATATAGCCCAGGTATGTGATAGGCTATACCATCTAGATTTGTTTAACTATACTCTAGATATTTGCACAACAAAATATCCTAACAATCCAATTCTCAGAACACATTCCCATCATTAAGTTATATGTGACTAAGAGTGATGGATGTAAGTCTTTCTTATCCTAAAGTAAATTTTAACCACTGTGGGAAAAGGGCCTGCCTACCACTTAACTTGCCCCCCCCCCCGCTCCCTTGAAACCCCTTCCTCTAATTTACACCCCTCTCTTCCCGCGTTTCTCTAGTCTATATAAGAATGTTTTCACCAGAAACCGGGGCTCAGCTCTTTGAGGAAGAAATCCCAGCTGAGACCACGAGTGTATAAAATCTGCCTAAAATACTTCCGAAGAGTGCTCACTTGGTTTCTCCAAAAAAACTGTAACACCACTACTTCTCATTACTGTGAATTAGTTGCTGCCTAGCTAATCATTTTCCTGTAGGGTCTCTGTTCTTTTCTCTGTATCTCCGAACATGGCAATTAAATTATTTTATAAAGCAATTTACTTGTGTCTGTTTCTCCCAAACCAGCCTAAATCATTGTTTATAAAATAAAAAGCTTCATAAACTATATTTCATGTTAAAGATAGTTTTCTTACTGAGAGTAGTTCATGAACCTCTTGATAAAAAATAAGTTAGTCTAAATTGTTAACATTTAATCTCAATAAATAAACTAATTAGTGATAGACATTGCAAGCAAGGAATATACAACCAAATTGTTGTCCATTCAAAACTCAAGTTCTAGTCAAGAAGATAGACAATGAGAAAGGTTACAGGCTATAATCTAATGTTATAATATAGCAAGTTGTATGAGAGGTTTAAGAGGGGAAAAAGTATAGAGTTTGTGGCCTGGGGGATAATTCATATCAAAGGAAACATCTGATCTAAATTTAGTCATCAAGGATGGGTAAGAATTTGCTAGGTACTTGACAGGTTATGGCATTCCAGACCCAGGAATAGCATTTGTAAAAGCTGGGAGGTAATTATTTGGAAACATAGTAATAGGATCTCTTTAACATGGTACATACAGAATGATGTGATAAAATTCAACAGAAAAGAAAGGATTATATAAGTGATATATTTTAAAGGTCTACATAAAGCTGGCAGAAAAAGTAAACAACAGAGGTTTTGAACAGTAAGAGGTCTCCTGTTTAGAATTTGGTTTCAATGAACTCCAAGAAATCTACGTTAGATAGTTCCACAAAGGAGTGTCAGACTATTTAATAATGATTTTCAATGTTGTATTTGATTTAAGCTGATCTGGGTATATATATATATAGGGCATCTAGGTTGGTTCTTTTGTAGAATTAGTAGAAACAAAGTCAAGAAGCTTTTGCAATGACATTAGTTCTTAAGAGGGAGTGAAGGCAAATATTTGTGAATTAAAATATGAAGAAAGAAAGTGTGAGTTAGAAAACCAGTGGACTAAAAACTGAATCCAGGGGAAAAACCAATATTTCATGAGTAAAGAGAGAAGAGTCTGAAATAGGGAAACATTTGAGAATGAAATTGGAAGAACCAGATGTTTGAGTAGTCTTAGAATGCTAATGGAATGCTTTAGAATTAGGAGATATTGAATTTTAGATCAAGAGAAATATAAATATATTCATCTGTGGAAGCCTTTTCTCTCATGTCCTTCTCAAGTCAAAGGAAAGCTATTCTTGAATACTTTTATAGAACTGTATATCATTCCTTGACCTATATATTACCTAAAGTGAGTACCTGGGTAATATTTTTTTTATCAACTGTACTAAAAGCTCTGAGTGGAGGAAACAGGTCTATTTCTATTCATCATGAATATTCTCATATCAGCACATCCTCTTACACAGGAGAGACTTTGTAAATCCTGAAGTCCTAAAATCATAAAGGATATTTCTGCTAGAGGCATAACAATATCAAGCACTCTGGAGAAAATTCATGAGTATTTTGTTTTCTGCATATGAGAATAGAGAAGGGACTATAAAACTGTAAACATTAAGAAATTATATAATAGTTAGACTGAATGCTTACTTATTCAAAGATCTTAAAGGCTATCAGTTATTCTTGAAAGCAGTATTATTTAAGCAGTTTCCACCAACTCATTAAAATTAGTCTTTACATAGGTGAATAGGTATAGTAATTTCCTTTCTCTATTATTTAAGCTAATTCACAAAAAACCCACTTACATCTAGGTCATTACTCAGAATTAAATACTTTCAGATCATAAGTAGGCCTTCCTAAATTAAATAGCATTTATCTCAATAAATGGGTAACTTACTTAAAAGTATTAACATTTGAGAGAATTAACAGAGACTAAATGTACTTACAAAATCTCTGGTCATAAATTATTTCTCTAAAATTATCTGAGATTCAGGAGAGATGTCTAAAGTAAAGTCATGGCTTAATTTACATAAACATTTATATGAACAATTTATAAATGTACTAATCCTCAGACATATTGAGATTTTATTAACATAGTATGGTTTTTCAAGAGCCAAATGAATATCATCAGGAAAGAGATCAACAAATTCCACAAAGAGATCTTGAGTTGCAAGTCATATTCTTAGAAATCAATGACCTTGAATCCTATTTTAACAGTATATCATAATTTTCTTATAATTTAATTTCAAGTTGGTATACAACATCATGTATTAAAAGTGATATTCTTTAAAAAAACATCTACATGTTTCACATGGTTTTAAGAATTGCCATAACTGGTGCAACCTGGGAGCGATGCTTAGGTCAGTCACCTTTGAAAGAACAAGTCACATACCCCAGGGTTTGAGTTCCAGGCCCAGGAGAAACAACTGTATGAAAAACTAAATAAAATAAAATAAAGATGCTTCTCTCTCGTCTCTCTCCCTGCCTACCTGCCTACTCGCCTTCATTCCTGCATGTACCTTTGCTTTAAAAAAGAAAAAGAAAGAACTGCCATAGCTAAAAAAAAAATAAAATATGTATTCTGTTTTTCTTTCTTATTAGCCAAAAAGTGGTATAAAATTTTTCTGTGGTGATTGTTTAAAAGCTGAATGGTAGGAACATGGAATTGCACCTCAGCTAAGTTTTATGGCAGTCATTCACATAGCTGTCTTTTAACAGATGGAATTGTTACATTAATGCATTTATAACAACTGCATTTAACTGTTAGCATGTAGCAGCAATTACACAACAGTTTTATTTATTTTGAATAATAAGTGATCTTTACAAGAATAAGAAAATATATTTATCTAAATATCAGACATCTGAATTTACCTAGATTTGAAAATATTAGAATTGCAAAAATTTTGTTGGCAGTATCTGACCTATAACACAAAAACATATATAAATATAAATTCACACTATATTTCCAAAAATGTCATAATAGAATGTTTATCACAGATATACAATGTAGAATGAAAAAACAGTTACAGAAATCAGTTTATTTTAGCTGAAAAGATGTGTATTTATTTCAGTAAACTGAAGAACTTCTTAAATTAGAGCCAAAGGATGACAAAATATAGCAAGCTTTCCCTGGGACCTGGTGACTTTATCTGAAATCTGCATTACTGGTAGATATAGTAATGTTTAAACAGATTTTGAGTCATCATCATGTTATTTTAAAGATATCCCATTTCTATACCAATCACTCCACAAATAGATTATGCCAGGTTTATCAAATACAACTTTTTTTTGGATTCTCTGATGGCAGTTCAAAGACGTTGCAGATGATTCACTGCACCTCATACAAAAGCATTATTGTAAAATGCTTGACTCTTCTCACGACTAAGTTGAAATATGTAGAGAGTCATCATTAAAGTTTGTCAAATTGTCTTTCCATGTCTTAATTTTTGGATTTGGACCTTAACCAGCATTTAGAATGATTGTAAGATTTATGCAGTTATAATGATCTATATTTCTTTACCTTATTAAACATATATTTTCATTGAAATTATATTTGGAGATAAGGCCACTGAGAATAATTAGGAAATCTGTAGGTGGAATACACAAATAAATAATACTGACTATACCACCCAGAGAAAACATTCTCACATTTTGGCATGCAACAAAGCCCTAGCCTGGCATACTGGTGTTAATGAGACTTGCCCTCCTAGTGTTTGCACAGAGCCCTAAGCCAATGACATGAAGAGAACAGGATAGCCAATGACGATGACAGTTACTCAAAGAATTTATTTAGGAGGACCCCTCAGATATTTCTGGAGACGTGTCAAATTCTTAACTTGAAGAAGGGGCCTGCTTTTTACTTGGTATTCAAGTACTGCAAGAGCAGGTGTGGAAACTACTAGTCATTGAAAAATGAGTGGCTGCATGCCAACTCGGTCTGGAGTGGCCTGGGGCAAGCACACATTCCAATGCAAGTCATGAATATATGCATATTTCTGTTCCCTATCACACAATAGTTGTGACAGTGGTTAGCACCATTTATAGATAACTGTGATGTGCATTTAGAAACTAAAATGTAGTTCTTTCTACAGCAGGAAATCAAAAAAGTTGGATTACCAATTTATTTCACAATTTTAATCACATATAGGACTCTTTGGCTAGCTTAATCTCTTTTCTTAAATTCATCCTAGAGTTTATTGTCCTGAAAATTAAGACATTTTGATCACTTTATAACAGATGTACTTCATGCTACAAATAAAACAATTCAAAACCACAAAGCAAAAAATGTCACCTTCATTTTGTAAAAGGAGTGAAGAATTGCTTCAGGATACTCTCACTAGTAGAAAATAAGGGTAACAACAGCTAGCTACAATTCAGAAATAAGTGTTAAAGAGCTTTGTTCCTCTTTTTAAAAAAGGAATGTGGGTGTGGCAGCTGTGTGTGTGTGTGTGTGTGCCCAGAATCGCGCCTGCCTGTGTGCATGTCTTTACATATTTTAGGTAGCAAGGGACATTCAAGAAAAAGAAAAGATAGTGTTTGGAATTTCATGGCTTTTCATGAGTTACAGGTTCTCCAAAGTCCTATTCATTTGGGAGGAAAAGGATTTTTAGTCCCAAATAAAATTAGTGTCTTACTGTTGCCTGATCACAATTATGACTTCAAACTAAAATAACTTTATACATATATTAAGACTTACACCCAAGATGCCATTAGAAGATTCTTTTTCTCTGGCCTCAGTAGCTCTAGTTGTAAGAATGAAGACAAGTGCTACTTTATCAAACAGCTCACAAAAACATCAAAAGAATATTTTCTTCATCTTTAAGTATGAAGTTGTTGCTTTTTCACATCTGCAAAGGTTTGTATCAAGCAATTATATATTTCATTTATTTCTATTATTCAATGTTTTTTGTATAATACTAAGATCTTTTGCAGTCTTCTGGCTCAATCCTCCTCCCTCCACCTCCTGAGAGTGATAATGACATACATCTGCTCAGATTAATTAACATTTTATCTCAGTAGACTCATTTAGCCTGAATAAAAAGTTCAAATGCTAATTTGTGGGCTGACCTCTGTGCCTTCTTGCATCAAATTACAACACATGATATTATGCTTCACATGAAGAGAAGCTGAAATGCTGTGATAAGTCTTCTTTCTTATTTATATCTTTTGAATTTACACTTATCTGCGATGCTGAGTAATACAGATACCAGACACTGGAGTGCAAGAAAGTTAAAATGTGATTGAAATGGTTCAGAACACAGAGATAGTGTAATGAAATGTTTGAAATGTCAAAAGTACGGACATTTTTTTAAATATTAAATTCTGTGTGTCTTCGTGTGTACATCACATGTATGTCTGTGTGTCTTAGCTTTGATGTAGAGTTATACACAAAGAACAATATCTAAACATACAATATTATTTACAAGTATTAACATGACCTCATCATTTAATTGTGCTTCAGAAATATCAGTAAAGAATCCTATGGGTTTTGAAAAACAACAAGGAGGTTTTCAGGATGTCTTTTTTTTTTTTGCAAATTAAAATTTAGATTGACTTATTTAATAAATATTCATTGAGTCTAATGTCTGTCAGGTAAAGAACTGAACTCACAGTAGACTTTCAGTTCTTAAATTAGAACCATAATCTCTAACTATTTTAATTTAGCTTAAAGATGCCAATAATTTGGCTTTACTATTTTTCAACATAATGTAACTTCATGTGTGTAAGCAAGAGAAAACAATAGAAGAAAGAGCTCTTTTTTTGGAATCACAGAGATCTCAGTTTAAGTTTCAGCTCTAGGTGTCTCAGATTCTATTGTTACTCAGATGATTTACTGGTGACCATAGATGCTTGCATTTAGAAAATTTTACAAAATATATCTGCCTGAAAGAGTTGATAATTTAACATAATGAGACTTTTGATCAGGGATAGATAGATGTCAATAAAGGACTTTTATTTAAAGGTAATGTGAAGGCAGGAATAAAGATGAACAGAGGTAGGAAGGCAGGTAAAGAGGAGGAAGAAGCACTTTATTTTAATTAGTTGCTCATCCTGGTTGTTTTCATCAGCCCCAGGACTAGAACCAGGAACCCTGGGTTGTAGGTGGAATGTGTCCAACCTCTACTTCGCCAGGGTGTTTCAGATAATCATTTTTGTAAAAGATATTCTGCACAAATTTTCGGTGAGTTTTGATTCTAAGTGAAATGCCAGTTGCGTATTTCTACTTGTACTATCTTTTTTAATACAATGATTTACTTAATTCACTAATAAATTTATTTGTAAATACTTGCTAAAATTATTCCTAGGATTTATTTAAGATGATAGTATCTGTAGGACTTTACACAGGAAGAAAGACAGACACTGACTGTATCTATGATATGAGGGCAAATATCAAAATGCATGTGTAGAATCTAGGAGTTCCCTATATTCTAGTGTGAGGGTAATGTGTGTCTCACTTTTTTCTTATATTTCCTTATATTTTCATCTTACTATTTCAAGACATAACATTTCAACTAGGATACAGTGAATATTCAAAAGAGTTTTGGTGTGCGCTATGTGTTATGTGACAGGGAACTATGATAGCATAAGCAAGGATAAGTTTGATACATTTAATACTTTGAAAATCTTATAAATCTCTTTTTGACCACTGATTTGATAAATTAACAAATATACTATATATCATACAAATTCCACAGGAGAGAAAGGTTAATTATGATAGCAACATCTTTAGACAATTAACAATTTTGCAGCTACCTAACTAAATATACACTTTAGTGAAACTTTGATATGAGGTTTACTTATAGTATGAGACTATGCACAGGGCAGATAGGGTTTGACGAAGCGTAGTTCAAGAGAACCCTTGATTGTGTATAGAGATACTGCTACAGGTCCTCCAGGTTTCTAAACTACAGAGCACAGCTCTGATGGAAGCAGTAGCAGATGTAAGGCACAAACTCTGTTTTTGATGCAAAATCATCACTTTCTAAAGTTTCTCCATTTTCTTTTCAAAAATCATTTATTCTAAATAATATTATGACATACCGCCCATTTGGTGCATGTTTGGGTTAAAGTCAAGTCAAAATTTTCTGCCTTTAGATATTTACATGTTTCATGAAAGAAAGAACTTATATTTGTTGACCACCTTGTCAATTATTGTACATATACTGCCTAATGTTTACATTAACTTTTTGAGGTAGATACTTGAAGATTTACATAGAGTTAAAGGAAAGGAAAAATAGGGGATAGCCAGGGAAATTTATGAAGGAGGTGAGAGGAAAAAGACAGAGCCTTCCGATAAGTGGGATGAAAGGAACCAAGTGTTGGGGGTTTAAAGAAGCAAACCACAGACTGGAACAGGCACTCACTGTATTGACAAGTGTTAAGTCACAAGGCTAATTGACATAAAGTTCTATGCAGGGACTTTACAAGAACTGAAAATGCATAAATATAGTCAAAATGATAGTCAAATGAAAAACAATTTCAAAGATATGTATTCTTCCAATCATTTATAAAAACAAAAAAGCAGTAAATTAGATAAATGCAATTGCTGTAATAGCTCGTAATTGTTATTAGAATTCAGGAACTGTGAGTATAACTGAGAATCCTAATTTAGGAAATAGAGCATATTTTAAAAAACTATTATATATCTGGAATAGAAAAGATACAGAAAACAAGTATTTATTTATCCAATTTAATAACTTTCCTACCAAAATTATTCTTACGCAAATACTTTTAAGTGCGACCAGATGTTTTAATAAGTCTCAAAGAAGCCCCCTAAATTTAGTGTGAAGGCAACTGAAAACTTTAATATGTTACATAGGAAATTTCTCTACCTGAACTCTGAGAGAATTAAAAATCCTTTCCACAGTGAATGGAAATCTATTAAACTAAGAGTATTGTCAGAAAAAATGCACTCAGGTAAGCAAGTAATTTGTTGAAATGTAAATAACCTATCATTATTGTTAAAACCTCAAAGTAGTTATTCTGTTTCTAAGTAAAGCATTTAGACTATTCAAGTGAATAATTTATTTGCTTTCTTTCCTTTTTAATAGGACTTGTGTATTATAATAACCTACATGGCAGTATTTATGGTAGAACTTTATCACACTATAGAAATATTTGACTATTTCATCCCCATCAAGCCTTACCATATTTTATATCAACATGACCAACAAATAAGGTATATTCAAGGTAAATAAAGTATATTTACAGAAACCACATTTACAGAAAAACAATTTGAATTAATTTAAGTAGGAAGGATATAAGAATAAAGAGAGTCATAAAATTCAAGGATAGAAATAAAAAGGTCTCAATAATAGGGAAGAGACAATATTCGAATGCCACAAACTCACTCCTCTTATCTGTAGCTCTCTGCTATTTTTTTCCCTTTATCCCTCTGAAGTTCTCCTTTCTCTGCATTTTTATTCTCTTGGTAAAAAATGGGGTTTCATTCTTCTCCCAAATTTTGTATGTACAAGTACAAGCTCCTTTTTTTCCTTTTTCTCCCAAAATTTTCTAGAAATATCTCATCAGCAAGTTTAGATGATGTGGTATTCAAATGAACTTAGTAACTGAGTTAGCGAGTAAGTGGTAGAGGGGTAGTTTGGTGTAATGAAACATCCACATTTCACAGCAAAAAGTCAGATGCTTATCCTGATTCTTTATGACAGGAGTATACATGCATTTAACCATTTGGATGCTTTTACCTGAAGTTTACAATCTAAGACATGAAAAACAGCAACATGGACAGAGACAGTTCATGGTGCTAAATAGAAGGAAGCAATATCCAGTCTACAGTGACAATCTTTTATGTCCGGTGAATCTTGACTTGACTTTTTTAAACTGTAAAAAATATTCCATTTTCACATTTTGACTAATGACAGAAAACAAAGGTATTATCAAAGAAAAATT